>CM057229.1:83918346-84377703 GCA_029891385.1 Erythroxylum novogranatense | reverse complement strand
AACCAAGGAATAAGCACACAACTAACCTATGTTTTGAGAGCAAATAATTCATTTGCTTGATAAAAGTGCATAAAGGAGCACCGCTTGTTTGATCGTAACCATTGGTGCTATTTGTTTGTGAATTTAACCGCTTAATGCGAGGATGCCATCCTGATTCACCTCGTGGAAACAGAAGTGGGTATTGAAACGGGTCGTAGCATGCATAATAAGATTGAATTCTATAGCTCGGACCTGAGTGACTGTAGACTTGGATATGAGGAGATTTATCATGCTGTTCATCATCAGTTTTAGTCCATATAGCAGCTACTTGTGATGCAGTAGGAAGATTGTAAACGCACTGATCAAGACCCGGACAACATCTCAGAACAATCTCGTGATTTTTAAGGGAAGGAATATCTTTAAGACGGCGAAAGAACCTAGCATAAGGGTTATCTTCAAGAATTGTCATAATCAGCTTCAATGTACTTTCACGAAGTTTATCAGAACTGCTGACCCTTTGTTGTAGTTCTTCATCGGTATCAAAGAAATAAAGTTGGATTCCAGATACTTTATTGCTTGTCGGCACTAAACTGTTAAGGAAATGGTAAACTTGTCCTTGAACACGAAATGTATAAACTCCCATTGTGTTTTTTGTCAGGTCACGATCATATCTGGCTCCATAGGAAGTGAAAGCTACATTGTTATTGTATGTACGAACATTCTTTCTGAAATGTTCGGATTCTTCGTCGCTATTTAGAAACAAAGATTTTAAAGCATAAGGCATCTGAGGAGCAACAATAGAAATTTGTCCGGACGAGCAACAAAACAATGGAGGTTCAAGGTAAAATCGTTTTGCATTACAATATTGACAATCTGGAACAGAAGGGAGTTGTTCAGGTTCAACTGGTAAATTCTGCAAGGATGTTAATGTTGAAGGAAATGTGCGATGATTTATCCCTTGAAACGTATAAAAAGGACATTATCATTATGTGGACTAGTTAGGTTGGAAATAGTTTCAATATAGTGTAAAAAAGGTACCTTCATTTATGTGATCAGTATGGATATCAATACATCGGTCACGTATTTGATGATAAGAGGGTTCATGACTTGGAAGTTGACTGGTGGAAGGTTCGATATTAATGAAAGAATCCTTCTATTGAGGAGTAATTCTTTGCTGAAGTGTAGATGAAGTGGAAGTTGTGTTTTTTGCAGCTCGATTTTCTCTACGTCGTCGCAACAATTCTTGTTTTTTTCCATTTGGCATTTCAACATATTTTTGACTTCTTTTAGCATTTCTATCCATATGTAAATACCTGAGGAATCGACACAATATGAACGTCTTTGATTTATCCATTCATGATGTTTGGTAAAAATGAATTGTCAGATATATATATACAGGCCTACATACATTGATATATATATGTATATATACATATATATATCAATATATATCTATATAGCTATATCGATATATATATAGAAACAATAAAATTGAATATATATTATAAATCATATCACAAGTAAACATGTAAAAAAACATTTTGTTTATGATCTAACAAACAATATGTCGAACAAACATGATTATAAACCATTTAAATAACAATAGCTGAATTTTTACAATAAATTTATTTAACCTAAGCATATATCCCGTAGTACTCGAAGAATGCAGCAGAGAATAAGCACGGGACCTTAGAAAAATGGAGTATAAATGCAGTCATAATCTAGAACGGAGAATTTGATAACTAAAAGAAGAGGGTAGTTGAGAGAAGTAAAGTTTGGGTGGAGAAAATGTTTCAGCGGTTGGGGTAGATTTGCTTTAAGGGTTAAGACAGGAAGACAGGTAAGAAGTTAGAATATAAAGGTGACAGTGGAGTGCGTGCGAGAGATCAAATTTCGTTGTAAGTTATTTTGATGCCAAAGAAATGGCCCTTGAATGATTGATTGATAAACGGATGCAAAAAGGCAAGCTTCGGAGGAAGAGGAAATGATTCTAGAAGGTGAACCTGTCAGGAAGAAGAGTAAACGCAAACCATGATAGTAATTTTCGAAGAAGAGAAAATAATTGTAGAAGGTCAACCTGTCCGGAGTAGCACGTGTATAATAATTTTATCACCTATGAATTGAAACGTCGATCTCTACTCTGGTGCTCTTCTTCTCTAATTCTGTTCATGTTTGCTTACTTCTTCAATACGTTTTTGGCAGAATCGACATTATCATACCAGTAGAAGATTATTCCATACAAGAAAAACAGTCTCGAATGTCCGGTTCATACATTTTGGGGTTAGCGTGTCTTTCCTTGCCACAAGTAAAAATTATGACGGTCTCACCTATGAATTAAAACAATCTAATTACGGTGTTTACTTCTGCAATACGCTATTGGCAGTGTTTGACATTATACATATTAATTGAAATTTCAATCTACCTGACAGAAGAAATCTGTGCAGTTAAAAAGGAGGAGATTGTTAAGTCAAAACCACTTTACATAAATGATTTTGATGAAGTACAAATAATGATGAAAAAGGAGACGATGAAAACAAGACAGAAGTTGAAAAGCAAACGCAAGTTGAAAAGCAGATGGAAGCAAAACCAGACGGAAGCAAAAGCAGACAAAAGCAAAAGCAGACGAAAGTTGTGCAAAAGTAGACAGGAGTAAAAGCAGATGATGGAAAGCAGATGAAAGCAAACCATGTGTGAATTAAGAATCAGTTTGAGTTAGTTACATAACTCAATTGAATAACCAATTCTTTCAAGATTCAAGCAATCTCTGTTCTGGTCGTCTTCTTCTTGCGAAAAACAGAAAATAATTGTAGAAGGTCAACCTGTCAGGAGTAGCATGTGAGAAATCTATGACCTATGAATTGAAACGTCAATCTCTGTTCTGGTCCTCTTTTTCTCTTTGCACTCCTCATGTTTGCTTACTTCTGGAATACGTTATTGGCATTTGGCAGGAATCGACAATATCATAGCAGTTAGAAGATTATTGGATACAAGAAAAACAGATGCGAAAGTGATTCATACATTTTGGGGGTTAGCGTGTCTTTCCTTGCCACAAATAAATAATTATGACGGTGCCCAGAAGTCTATCACGTATGAATTGAAACGCCAATCTCCGTTCTAGTCTACTTCTGCAATACGCTATTGGCAGTGTTTGACATTATTATAGCAGCTAGAAGATTGTACCTATTAATTGAAAACTCAATCTACGTGACAGAAAAAATCTATGCAGTTAAAAAGGATGAGATTGTTAAGTCAAAACGTCTCAACATCAATGATTTTGATGAAGTACAAATAATGATGAAAAAGCAGAGGATAAAAAACAGATGAAGAAAAACAGACGGAACCTATTGAAAAGCATGTTAAGTAAAAATGACTTGACATATATGATTTTAATGAATAATGATTTAACAAAACCAGATGAAATACAAAAACATGCGAAGTAGAAAAATAGACGGAGAATGCGAAAGCATAAATAATATGTTGACTTGACTCTTATTTATAACCTTCGTGTTCAATCGCTTCTTCAATCTTGCTTTGAACCTTGAAACAAGCAGTTATTTAGTTAAGTTCATCTTTTGCTTTTGCTTAAATCGCTTTTGCTTTCGCCTCGCTTTTCAACTTGCGTCTGCTTTTTCTTCTTTCGCTCTACTTGTCACATTTAAATGCCTTTTCAAGTTCACGAATATGAATTTATTGTCCTAAAAATATTGGCCTTTGGTTTTGATTTTATGATATATTTAACCATGTTGAGATTTCGTCTGATTTCCCTGAACCGTTCTTTACTTAATGGTTTAGCGAAGATGTCCACCCATTAATACTTTGTTTCAACGAACTGTCCATTTCTGAAAACACATTAGAAATGCATGACTTAATGGAAGAAATGGGAAAGGAAGTTGTACGTCAAGAATCTAGATATCCCAATACACGTAGTAGATTATGGGATCCAAAAGATGTCTTTAAAGTACTTACAGAGGACAAGGTAAAATTAGTCACTTACTTTCTATATGAGATTTTTAAGTTGTGTATTGATATTATCTTAAGAAAAATATATATTGCAAAACTTTGAACTTATGGTTTTCAAATAAGGATATTTTAAACATACCTTCAATTGTTATAATATAATTTTGAAAATCATTTTAACTTTCTTTTTACTAAAAGAAATATTTGATTGTTATTTGTTAGGGAGGCGGAGCAATGGAAAGCATAAGGTTGGATGTGTCCAAAATACAGGAGATAAATTTAAATGCGAAGTGGATAGATGGCCATGGTTATTCGTTAGGGGATGTAGCCTTGTTCAAGTTCAATTTAGATGAACATGGAAGTACAGAAATCCTGAAGTGCGGCGTCACTCCATTATATTCCTAATATCAGGATCAATTCTATTAAGCATTCGAGTTTCCTACTCCAATGTCCATTATGTTTTATAGCAAATTTGATGTAGTTCGTCAAAGCTCGTTACTTCTCTCACAAGGAAATTGAACTTCCGACTGCTTTTCTAATTCATCTGCCAGGCTTCGCCTTTTTTTGTTCAGATAAATGCCTTTTAAATTCATCTTTATGTCTTCGTCTGACTTTTGTATTCTCCGTCTGTATTGTTAACTTCGTCTACTTTTTCAACTCCGTTTATTCAACTCCGTCTATATTTATAACTTCGTCTACTTTTTCAACTCCATCTATTTTTAACTTCGTCTACTTTCTCAACTCCGTCTTTTTTTCTCTTCTTCGTCTGTCTTTTCAACTTTGTTTGTTAGAGGTCAGGAAAAGCAGACGATGGAAAGCAGACAAAAGCAAATCACCTCCCAATTAAGAAGCAAGACGATAGAAAAAGCAAATCACCTCCCAATTAAGAAGCGAGACGATAGAAGTGAGACGATAGAAGTGAAACGATCAAAGTCAGATATTGAAAAGTGAAAAGCAGACTGAAGTAAGACATAAAGCAGAAAAAGTTGGAGCAAGCGAAAGTAAGACATAAAACTTTACAAAGTGATATGTCACATTCTTGAAGAATAGCACCAAGCGATATGTGCAGTTACTATATTATTCAAATCTGCACTACGTCTTCTAAAACTTTACAAAGTTGTAGGCCATCTGTACACAACCTAAAGAGGTATGATTCAAGCATTATGAATGACTACAAGAAAATCTTGGTCAACGCATTTACAATCTTCCTATTACATCACAAGTAGCTGCTATATGGACAGAGACTGACGATGAATCTGCTCATATCCAAGTCTGCACTATGCCTTCTTTATTCCAGGCATCCATTTTCAGATTAAAGTAGATGATTCCTGGTGATAATCTTGAAACCTCTGCTTTGACAGAGGAGTTCCTTTCTAACATGAGGAACTAGGAAAGAGGATGCTGGTGGTGAAGTAACAGCTTTGCAATTTATGATAAATCTCCTCATATCCAAGTCTGCACTACGCCTTCTTTGTTTGAGGCACTCTTTTTCAGAAGTCTCCACTACGTCTTCTTTATTCGAGCCATCTATTTTCAGGATGGCAACATGATAAATCTGCTCATATCCAAGTCTATTGTAGGCCAATAGTTGGTCAACATTGATTTCCATGTTCGACAGTAACAATAGTGGACAGCAACAACAGTCGACAGCAACAACAACGAAACTCAGAAAACATCTGTACACGTCAAAACAAAAAAAGCTTAAAGAAGATTTACAAGTAAAGAACAACTGGAAATCGAGACGATGCGGTTACAACATCCGACATCCAGTTGGTGAACAACCTTATGCTAGGTTCACGCAGCAACGACAGCAACGACAGCAACAACAGTGGACAGCAACAATAGTCGACAACAACAACAACGAAACTCGGAAAACATCTGTACACACCAAAACAAAAAAAGCTTAAAGAATATTTACAAGTAAAGAACAACTAGAAACCGAGACGATGCGATTACAACATCTGACGTCCAGTTAGTGAAGGTTCAGTAGACAGCAACAACAACGAAACTCGGAAAACATCTGTACACACCAAAACAAAAAAAAGCTTAAAGAAGATTTACAAGTAAAGAACAACTGGAAACTAAGACGATGCGATTACAACATTCGACGTCCAGTTGGTGAAGGTTCACGTGCTAGATTCACGTCGAAACCACTGATACTCTCTCAACACCAACAACAGCCACGACAACCACATCTGGAATGGAAAAAGCAGAGGAAGGCAAGGGCGGAGAGGAAAAACAAAGAAAGAGAAAGGAGACAACATGGATCTATTCCGTGATCGTCCATCCCATTCGCTCTTTAAGTAGTCACAAGCGCGGCCGCCTGACAAACTATTGCATCAAAAGATTGGGTCAGAAGATTGCGTGCATATCACGCGAAGATACAACATTCAACAAACAGAAAAAGAGGAAGACGGAGAGGAAAAACAAAGAGAGAGAGTTAGCCTGACAAAATGACAAAATATTTAGGTCAGAAGATTGCGTGTATATCGCGCGAAGACACAACATTCAATAAACAGAAAGAAAGAAAAAGAAAGAATATAAGCCGCTGGATTAAATGGACGATAGGGATCTATTCCGTGGTCGTCCATCCGGTCTCTCTTAGTATATATACTTAATGAATGCAATCATTTTGACCTGCTCTTTTATTGTGTGTAACATATGATCTAGGTTCAGATATATATGGTATTGATATATTAGTAACACAATTATCAATGCCAGATTCCTAAATCATTGTCTAAAAGTTTTATTTAATGGTTAACTCATGACATTTTCTCTATCCTTGAGAGTTCATACAGTTAATTTTAAGTCCTACATTTTCTCTTGACATTGTCCAAAGATTTTATTTGTTCCTTCTTTTTGTTTCTCACATTTTCATACTATGGAACAAGTCATAGCTACTAACATATTTAATGTGATTATGGTCATATATTGCATCACATATACATGTCCTTGTCCTTCTAATTAATAATTATCCAAGTGAATCTAACATTAATAATATGGTTGGGAACCCATTTTCATTTTATAATTATTAGATGCCATGATCTAAGAATTATGAACTAGGTTAGTTAAATTTGTTATATTCTTTCGAACAAGGTCCCAATATGAAACCATTTTGAATAAGAAGATAAGATAAAACATCTATTTATTGCATTACTTTCTAATGAAATGCTTAAGTTGGCCTGCTGAAATTGAAATTAACCAAAATTATCGACTATGTCAACAATAAGTTCAACAAATTAGGATTCATATACCACAATGTCCGTTTCATTTCCAGCTCAACAATGAAGTTTGAAAATGGCTCATCATCATCACAACATACTACTTGCATACTCAGTGGTTTCCTTGTTCTTTCAAGATAATATAATACTTGCAGTTACAAAAATAGAAACAATTTGCATTTCAAATTTTGATTATTACAATGTCTCCATATTTATCTGAGTTACATTTGACGCCAAAGTTATAAAATCATATAGCACGTATAAAATAAAGATAAAAACACAAATATTAAACTTATGACGAATTTGTATTATACAGATGAATTACTACATATACTTACTTTTTGTGAACAACAATGCATCTTGTGAACAAGACTCTTACCCTAATGCATAAAAGATGTTTCATATATTTTCGGACAAAAACAAACCTTCATCTCATTTACAAATACTAAGTACCTAAAAGACACCTTCAATTTGAACATTGATTAAAAATTTTATACTAATAGCATTTTTAAAAAAGAATAATTACAATACTTACTTTTCTATTGATGCATTCATAAAAATGTTGACCAATGTTAGGCTTAGCATTTGATATTCAGTAAATTCATCTTTTCATTACAATTAGGCAATCAATATTCAAATTTTGAATTTGATATATATATATATATATATATATATATATATATATAATTATTCTACCAGTAAACATATTGCTTTCTCTCATCAAAATTAAGAATATATCCTTTTAACTTCTACTACATTATTAAAACAATAATAAATAGAATCCTTGAATCCACTAGTGACAACTTAATACTCTTTCCATGTCAAATATACACCAGGTGCATAAGCAATGTCTAACAACTTGGAACCACATCGGGCACATGACAACCGCCGCATACTCTGGCTAAGGATACTCACGATACTCAACTATACAAGGCTAACTGAATATCCTTTGAAAACATTTGGACAACACAATGACTATATTTTGAAATTTTGAAAACTTAATTGAAAATACTTGTAAATCAGTTTTAAACACACTTTTATATTCATATTTAAAACTCAACCACAACTTTTGGACTTATAAGTCCACTCAAGAGCAATCTCAACAACAGTACCAAAGGTTCATACATAAGGTCTTTTACAAACTACAATATACTCAAGAGTTAATTTATAAAATCATAAAGCATATCAACATAACCAACCTAATAAAAAATAGTTCATGAGCCATTATACAACGAAAGTACAAACGGAGATTACCCAAGTGTGGCAATGTCTCGAAAATGTCAAAAGACCACATAACACACTCAGAGCCTCAAGCTCACCAAATTAACCTGCATGGTTGGAAAGTAGAGGGGGTGAGTACACTATGTACTCAGTGAGCAGGAAAAAATATATATCACAAATAGAACTCAATACACAACATATACTGGTTAGGAACCACATAGGCGTAGCCTAATAATCACTCATCTGGTAAACATAGGTTCCAGTTCTAGTATACAAAAGTAGAAAAACATCATATGTATAAATCAAATCTTATCAGAAAATAAATATCATAATAAACCAAAACAATCATATGTCTCACTACTAGTTAGCCAACTGGTGTGTACACCTATTGATTCCCCGTGTTGGCTCAACTTTCATCTGTGGTGAGTCCAGACTATAGTCAACAAGAGCATCATGACCTTAGGTGATGACCTCGTCGGTGTCCAGATCTTAGGTGTGGAATCACCTGCAAGTCCCATAGAAAGGTGTTGATACGAGGGCTTGATTGTACTAGCGTCAAAGGTATGGGGGTCGCTTAATCTATTGTGTCTAGCATACGATTGGTTAATCGTTACCTTACCAATCATAAAAATCCTATACAAATATTAAGTTCTAAAATTAAGTAAGGAACCATGCCTTTATTTATCAGTCCAACTGATAAAATAGAATCTTGTCATGGATCTAAGCCAAAAGAGAATACATACACACATCATACATGACTCGGTTATGTATATGTAAATTCCAAAACATTATTTCATGTAATAAAAGTCATCTTTTGCACTCCAAGTGTAAAATTGTTCAAAAATATAGTTTCAGAAAATAAAACATTATCCTTTTCACTTCAAATGCAAGTTTGTTGAAAACAATATCATTTCTCAAAATACATAATAAAAACATCAGTTGTACTCTAAGTGCAAAGAGGTATTCAAAAAAAATATTTTATTAAATACACAAGTATACTAACATTTATTTGAGATTCAATTCTACTATACATTACCTAGGTTCAAAATTCATATACAATTTATCATACATGTCTTGGGATGTCCTAATCCCATTTGAGAGATATAGTTTTCCCAACTCACCTCAAAAGAAGGTGTACACTCCCTTGACTTCAACAATCCTCAGTACAAGCTCCTTGATCCACAGCTCCTAAGCCTTTATATATACAAATATACAATGTATTTACTACTTAAACATATATCTCATATTCATAGACTACCACAACCAAATTCGTCCCAAATCAATCATCATAAATGTTATTCTAACATATGTCAATAGGTTAATAATTCACTTACTAATTCTCTCCTCAACCATCAAGCTAACCTAACCTTATATGCAATGTTTACATCCTTTGCTTCCTAATGATTCTTTATAAACAAGCTATCTTCTTTTAATCATAACTCTCTATACAAAAATTCAAATCCCATGATTCTTATGCTCCCCAAAAGTAGCCTTCCATTAGTATTAATATATCCAAAAATTACATAAATAGTATCTCCCTTTAAAATATAATCTCCATCCAAATTCTAGCAACCAATACCCAAACCACAATAAATCATTATCAATACATCTACTAACAAAACCACTTGACATAAGCATTAATAAGACATCAATAATCATTTTTCATGTTTTATACTTTCACTAATTCGGACTTTAAAGTCCTCAAAAATTAGGAAATAATATAAGGTTCTTGCACAGGAGTCTATCACAGGCATTATTAGGGAAACAAGCATAACTCAAACTATAGTCACTATTTTGTCAAGTCACTTTCATAGAGGTTAAGTTAAGATCTATATCTACAACTTTCATTCTTTGAGTTTTTCAAATTTCTACTCTAAGAATATTAAAGACAGATAGAAAGAGAAAGATGAAATTGAAACCAAATTTTCAACTTACTTTAATAACTTCTTTTCTTCTCCTCTTCTCTTCCCCTTTTTCTGTCCTTCTCTTCTCATTTTCATTTTTGTCCCTTTTCTAACCTTATGGACGACCTTCACTCTCACTTCTATTGCCTTTTTCATTTATTTTCTCTAGGAAATTCAAAGGCAGTCAAACTAATCCATGTGTCACGATTCCATTAGTCCATATATCACCATTCTATTGGTACAGATATTATCCTTCTATTGATCCATATGCTACTATTCTATTGGTCCATATGTCACTTACTTTAGGCTCCACATTTCACTCATTTAAGCCTCCACATGTCACTACTTGTAAGGCTACACATATCACTAATTGTAAGGCTACACATGCCACCAATTGTAAGGCTACACATGTCACCATTCTATTGCTCCACATGTCACGATTCTGAAGTACCATTTGTCACAAACTTAAAGGGACACTTATCACAATTATACTCAAGTCACTTTTCATCCATTTAACTGAGCCATTTGTCACTTATTCCCAATGCCACATATCACCATTTCAAAGGCCTAATCAACCTAAATTTCCATTTATCAATTTGTCTTGCTCTTTAACATTTTTCTTAGACTAGATGCACATATCACCTCATCAATTACTCAATTGTAACAATAAATTCCCAATTCACTAATTAGAGTCTATCAAAACAAAACTCAAGACAAAATTAACACGCAATTACATCGTGCTCAATAAAAACCTTTCATACCCCAGAACATGTCAATTGCATGCATATACTATCTTGCAATGTTTTCTAAATCATGATTCATATGTGTATACGAATATTATGCATGTGAATGAAATACATCTCGTAAATTCTTAAATGAAATAACACATATAACTTAATCTAACAATTTAATCTCTTAACAATTTTAGGAGCTAGGATATTACACAACGAAAGCTACATTTATCTTATTTCTGCCCATATTTGTTAATCATATTACAATATCATCATACAAATATTTAATTAGTAACTTAAATGATCTTGAAAACAGGGGTTTTCTACTTGAAAGTTTCTTTCACAAAAATTAGTCATTTGCTTGTTTTAACATTGAAAAATATCTAAGCCTTCTACTAGTCAAAGTTTTAACAAGAACAACAATGAAATTATAAACATTAGCATCGCAAGTTACATTCATTCTATTCCTAGTTAAGTGTCCTCAATATTTCATTTATATTATACTGTTCTTTCCCAAAGGTAAAGAGGCCTACTTAAACAAAAATAAGTTAGGTTTATTTGTTTCTATTAAAAAATTCTAATTATTTATGTAAGAATCTTGTAGCAACACCTTTGATTAGATCTAACAATAGTTCATTAAGAACAAATTATAGTTTGTTGGTGACAAAGTTAAAACTCTTAATTATGATTTGATTTAGTAATTGTAGATGGTGAATAATATAGTGACATAGTGGATTTTAAATTCAATTTTGAAGGATTTAGTATAAGTGTTCATGTATATTACATGCCCTTAAGAACTTATAGATTACAAGACGAGTTGATAGAATTAAATCCTCAACTATGTTTTATTTGCAGATTAATAAAATATGTTGAAGAAGTAACGAATAAGAATACACTGATTCTATTCTTGATGGAATCGTTTAAAGGATATGATAAAATGAGAAATCAAACGGTATTACATAATTCTTTACCTACTAATAGAAAAGATTATTCAATGATATTAAAAGTAGAAGCTTAGAGAGAGTTCAAAAATGTTTTGAATGCCTGAGATAAGTACATTATAATTATTGTGAGCAAGATAAGTACATAAAAGATAATTATTTCAAGCTAGTGAGGTTGGTATTTAATGTTAAGATTGCATAGCTTACCATTTGAAGAGGAAGTAGACGGAGAAATTTGCACGCTGGAATAACTGGGTGATAGAGTAGAAGAGACCATAAAATTGCTTAAAGGAAAGGGAGGGATTATGCAATACTATCAATGCAACGAGAGTGGAAAGATATCTATTTCTTTTATTGGTAAAGTTGATAGTTTCTATTTTGCAAGTTTTGGATGCAAAATTTATAATAATTCCTAACCTAATTGTTTTCCAAAAATTAATCAATCTTAACAGAGCTTTGTTGAGTTACTTAATTAATGGAATAACCAATAATATTAATAAAGATGAAATTTTTCATTTAACATAAGATTTCCTTTTACATGATGTTCTTTTTGGGTTTATTTTGGTTAGTGAATTGATAAGATATCATAGTTTGACTATTCCTATTTACTTAAAAGAAGGTGCAAGTTATTAGAAAGGAATAACGGAGACTTATACATATTATCTTTGGCAAGTTTTGACTTAAATACCAAGGTATTCCTTCAGCTCTACTAAGCATATAAAAAAAGGGATGTTTTTCTACAAAAATATTATGAATGAACATTGCAAAAGGTTTTGGCTAATAAAAGAGCTACAATGGTATGACCTTCTATTTGGGGTTTAGTTGTGTGTAATTTTTAATTATTAATCCTCGATAATCTGCAAGTGCACGGTTCGTTAACATAGTACCAGAGGTGTCTATCCCATGAGGAATGAACTAATCTAATCCTAAAATCTAAGGCCAGAAACAAATAACAGAAATTCAAGATGCAACGAAACTAATATGAGAATTTAATTCAACCAATCAAATTAAGAATCAAACACAAAAATACTAATTATTAAGCAATTTGCATCACACCCTAGAATCAACTGAAGGAAATTACTGAAGTGAATCACACGTTAATACAATGCTTATAAAACGATATAGAATGCACAAGAAGGGGGGGTTGAATTGTGTATTCCCCTTTTTGAAATTCTTTCAAAAAATGATTTGTTAGAAATAATATTCTTTTACAGAACTTCTGATAGATTCTAATTAATCAAAACTTTGAATACTTTGTATACGAATTAAGTAATGATAACACTTGAATCTAAAAGAGATATAGAGTAAGAGTAGTTGACACAGCGATTTATCCTGGTTCACCCCAAACTGTGGGCTACGTCCAATCCTCAGAGTTCTTTCTGAGATTTTCACTATCTCCTCAACTTTTACAAGTATTCTTTGTGAGCCTCTTCAGCTCTCTACAATCAGTATTCTTTCACACTTAGCCTCTGCAGGCTATCTGTACCACTTTCTCACAGATAAGTGTTTTAACACTTGTTACAGTAAAAATAGCTCTCAGCTATTTTGCACAGAATGCTTTTACGATCACGTAGATATAAATCTGCTAATTTTCAATTATGCAATTTTTCAACTAACTTTGCAATCTTCGAATTCGAATTGTATTTATAGCCTTCGTGTCCAACTGCTTCTTGATTCTTGTTTCTTAAATCTTATTTCTTTAACAGAAATGGTTAATCAGTTGAGTTCTGTAACTAACCCAAACTGACTCTTGCGTCTGCTTTTCTATTCGCGTCTTCATCTGTTATACTACTGTGTCTCCATCTGCTTCACTATTCGCTTCTTCATCTGTTTTACTACTGTGTCTTCGTCTGCTTCACTATTTGCTTCTTCGTCTGTTTTACTACTGTGTCTCCGTCTGCGTCTGTATTTCTCTTTTGCATCTTCGTTGCTTCGTCTGTGTTGCTTCATCTGTATTGCTTCGTCTATGTTTATTTTGTTTCTGCGTCTGTTTATTTCTTCTGCGTTCTTTGTCTACGTGTGATTGTGCGTCTGCGTCTGTGTTTCTTCGTCTATATTACTTCGTCTGCTTTGCTTCTTCTGCTTTTGTTTTTCTTTTATTTTGCTCTTTGTTATACATCAAAATTATATCTAAGTAAAGTCATTTTGACTTAACAATTACCAATTGAGAAAAGGGAAATTTTACCTATCCTTGATGCAGGAAATTTTACCTATTCTTGATGTTAACCTAACTGATTATGAATTATTGGATTGTTGGTTCTGGACTATCCCAACGTGGCTTACTCTCACTTGAGTTATAACCATTAACCCTAAATCATAAACCGTAATTAGATTATAGAGGTTGCAATCTCTCAATTCACAACCTATCAAAAACTCTAATTAGTTTTGAAGTTTTATAATAAATATCAGAAATCTATACAAGATCTCTCTCTGCACAAATTATCGATCTGATTTAATTCTGGTTTCTATAAAATCATCTAACTCTCGTTAGTCCAATTTAATCTTTTTTCATTCAATTCGCCTTCTCGATTTATTAATGAACTATGTAATAGCATAATCAAATCACAATAATATCTAATAAATGCATAAATAATCAGATTCTCATTAATTCAAGAATAAAATTCTGAAGGTGAGTTTACTACATCCTCAACATTCTAGATCCTATTATCAACTGTTCAATCCAATTCTATACAATAATAAATTTGAAAAGAACAAGAAATACAATCTAAAATGGATGATAGGAGGTAGCAACGTTAGGAACTTCCTGATCCGGGAAGTACTTCGAGTTAGCTTCTTCTCCTTTTCTCTCTTCCTTCTTCTCTTCCTTCTTCTCTTCCTTTATCTCTCGATGATCTATCTCTAGGGTTTCTCATTGTGGTTGATGTAAAAAGCTCCCTCTCTTTGCCTCTTTTTGTTCCTTTTATAGTTCTTTGTGTTTTTTAGTAACCCTAGGGTTTTTTCAAGATCCGAAAGATCTAAAAAATCCCTCGAAACATGAAGTTCATGAGCATTTGCTCATCTGCCTTATGCAGCATATGATCATGGCTCACATTTGAGCCTTCTATCATGATCGTGACATGTAGGCCACGATTGTGGGCCATTCCTAAAGCTTCTGTCATGATCGTAGGTAGTTATTTCAGCCCGAATGTCTCTAAAACTTCTCCGTTTTTCGATGTTGACCCTGAAACACTAGCAAACACATCAATGTATCTCAAAAACATAATATTTAAGCTCAAAAGCTTGTACTAACCCTTAAAACACTTAAAACAGAAATAATTAACAAACTAACACAATTCTAACCCAAACACATACTAAATGATTAAATTAACGGCTAAACACATAGCAAACTATGCCCTAACATACAATACAATTTACACTTATCAACATCCCTACACTTAAACATTTTCTTGTCCTCAAACAAACAAAAACAATCAAATAAATCAAGAAAACACAAGACATGCATATGCAGTAATGAGACGATGACTTCAACTTAACAAAAAAAATTTAACTATAAACACAATCCTTCAAGTATTTCTAACTTATTAACAAGCGAAATCCATGTCTAAGCACCTTGGACTAAATATACCAACTAATCAAAATTTTAATGTTGAGTCTATTCACCTCTATCACTTGCACACACACATTGATACAAAAACAAAAGTATAGCTATTCCTTAGTAGGTTTTTATGAAAAATCAAGCTACTAACAAGTTTGGTAGGTTTTTTTTATTTGAAAGCATTCTTTTTGTTAATTTTTCTTTAAGGATATGAACCTAGTACTTTTACACAGAGGCAAACATTTATGATAAATGACAATCTGGTTACTCACCTTGTTGCACCCCACTCTCGCGTGACCCGAACCCGACATCGACGGTGATATCCGAGTCCGTGTCCCGCGAGGGTGGCATGCTAAAACACTCATTCAGTAATCGGTACATTTTTTTATATAAATAACAATATATGCAAAATTCAATGCCCACGTTGGGTCCTCATTCAATCATATACAATTTCATTATACACAATTCCCAATAGCCACTTGGGCCCATTTCCCAAATGCAAATATACACTTCATTACATAAATAAAGACATGTAATGTAGACGCGAACTGATCCCGACTTCTATCCTTCACTTGAATCCTGCAAATATACTCCCGTTGGCCTAACGGGGTATTCTTCTTATCCTGAAAAATAATTACAAATTTTGGGTGAGTTTTGCGAACTTAGTGAGTGACCATCATCGATGGCTCACTCATCATATATCACATAAGACATATATTTCATAAATCACATTTCATTTCACAATTTTTCCAATATCGCACATGTTCATATTATTTCACATTCAATCACTGAACCATCTCACTTTATTTCCTATATCACATTATTTCCCATATTCATATCATTTCATTAACAATCATATTGAATCACACAAACTTGTTCAATTATTTCACATTCAATATCATTTAATCATTTATGTCATGCATACGCAGTGTATATGAGACTCACTTTCCAATTGTTACTCCGTTGTGACCGAGTGCCTGAACTGTCCCATATAGGGCTCATTGATAACTGTCCCATGTAGGGCTCATTGATAACTGTCCCATGTAGGGTTCATTGATAACTGTCCCATGTAGGGCTCATTGGTCACTGTCTCATGTAGGGCTCATTGATAGTTGTCCCATATATGGCTCATTAATAGCTGTCCCATATAGGGCTCATTAACCAACTATGTTTCATAATTGTGTTTCAATCATTCTTAGTATCTCAAGAAGATCAATTCCAGCTATACTCAATATCTCAATAAGAGCAAAGTTTTTTTATACCATAACTGAATGATTGGAACATCCTTTGCCCTAACGCTCTGTGAGACACTAAACAATTTCTTTTACACTTATACTTTGGTATATATATATATCACCCAAAAATCATAAGCTCAATTGTTTCACTAATCATGGTGAACTCAATATCCAATGTATACTCACAAAGGTGAATCAACCTAAACTCGACAATTCTTTGCATATATCATTATCGTTGTTTCATTTTCCACTTGTCATTGAATTTCATTTCACACAGTTTTATTCCCATATCAAAACATAATTCTGATATCGATAATTCACACAGCCATTTTAAGTTCAAGCTTAACCTTTCAAGGTTATATCAACTTGACTTATACACTTTATCTCTTTATTTTTCCTCAAACAATCTGTGATAGTGTAACATCCCGTTACTGATAGCAAGGGTATTTTGGTAAATTGGGATAGATTGGTAGGTTTCATTGCATTAACCGATTGAGCATGTCACTGGCCTCTAATTATAGAGGAACAGGTTTATTGCATATGCATTTATTCATAGGTACATGCATTCATGATTTTCTGACATTTTAATTGCGAGTATGAATTGATTGGATTGTGAATTGGGAACTGACTGGATTATGATTGATTGAGAAATTAGGAGTAATTGGGTTCAAATAATTGATTTAGAATAGTTTAAGAGTGATTGGAAATTGATAGTGGCTTATATGAAATTTTCTAGAAATTCGGGAGAAAATGCCCAAACCGGAAATTTTCGAGTGACAGACCGATTGACTGTATGGTACTGAAAGAATTGTCTAATGGCAAAGGAAAAATTAGAGCTATACTGTTAGGAAATAAAAATGTTGAGCCATTGAAATTTAGAGACTGAAATCTAACTGATGTCTATATATATATATATATATCTAGGTTTCAATTTGGGAATTTCCCTAAGGCAAAGCAATCTTCTTCTTCTCTTCTCCCACGGTCATCTTCGATTTCTTCTCTTTGGTGTGAGAGCTTTGATCTTTCTTGCTGGTTCTTCTCCTTGTGCAAGCTTGGAGTGTTTAATGTGGAAGAGGAAGTGGATTGAGGCTTGAAGGTGGAGATCGTTGATTCTGAAGGTTTTAGGGTTTCTAGAGATTTGTGGATTGAGCTTGATTTGGTAAGTTTAATAGCTTTAATGTTGTTATTAAAGGTTGTTTGATACATTTATGGTATTTAATGTATTTGAATGGGTAGATGGGAGTGTTTAATTGTTAGACCCCGATCCCTTTTTCCTTATTAAATAGGTTTGTTTAAATTGTTTGCAATTTGTATTGTCTTTTGGTTAGTATTACTTTAGGGTTTTAATTATTTGGAGGTTTAGATTATTAAGTCCTATTTGTTAGAATTATTAGGGATTTTTAGTGCAATAATTATTAATTGAAGGAATTGAGTTAAATTAGAATTTTAATTTTGGTGTTAGATTTTTAAAAGAATAAGAAAATGTTAAATTAGGCCATAAAATAGTGTCAGGATAAATTAGGAAGTGTTTATATGGTTTTAAGGCTTTAGGTTATTAATGTGGGCTTTTAGGCCTTTGGAATGTTATTTAAATGATGGGGAAAGCAAACAAGTGGGCTAGGGTTTTAAAGGAGAACTAAATGAAAAAGAAAGGAAGTATTTGGGCTTTTAAGAGGGAGCCCACAAAAATTTAAGTTGGAAGGAGGGAAAATGAAAATTTGGGAAAGGTTATAAGGAGGGAACTACTTGGGCTTGAAGACTTGGGCTCAGGGTTTAAGTTAAAGAGTTAGGTTAATGTAAGGAAGCTTAGGAAGTTTCCTAAGGCTTAAAGGTGGCCAACGAAAATTGAAAGGGGAGGGAGGCTAAGTGATGTCGTTTTTGCTTAGGGGAATAAGTGAGAAAGAAGCAATTAGGTCATTTTTGGTTTAGCCATCCGAAAGTCACAAAGAGAGGAGAGTGGGGAGAAGGTTTCGAAAATCCAAAGGAGAAAGAAGAGTGGTAGGTTCGGCCATCAAAGAAGAAGAAGAAGAAGGGAGGTAAGGTTTCTAAGCTTTAGCAAGGAGGATTCAAGTGGTTTATGTAAGAAGAAAGGAAGAGAAAGAGGATACTCCATCTTTAAAAGCAAAAAGAAGCTTGCGTGGGTTTCCTACAAGGTAAGGAAATTCGAATTTCTTAGTTGTGTTGTTAGGATTTCATCTTTCTTGTTTCATATTGGTGGTTTGAAGAGTGATTAGAAGGATTTGTTGTTGGAGGAGAGGAGAAAAATCAGATTGTGTAGGTTAGGGTTTTCAAAATTTATGAATTGATTTGTTAGAGTTTTGTTTTTCATGCTTTTTAAAGGATGGTTGGAAGAGTTTATAGAGGAAGAATAAGAAAGGAAAGAGTTTCCCGCCATTAGAAACTAGGAGGGTGATGTCGTGGGTTTCATGAGGGAAGAAGAATTTGAAATTTCATGGCTTTGTTGTTAGGGTTTGTCTAATGGTGGTTTGGAGAGTGTGTTGTGAAGGAAACAAAATCAGCATGCATGGATGGCCCTAAGGTTGAGAATTTTCGAAAATAATGGAATCAATTGAGAGAGGTTTTAGTTAATATAGCATAGGAAATGTTGGAACCCCTCCCTGGTGCGACACGTGTCCGTCGTCCTGCGTGACATCTGAAAGCGCATCCCACGAGGAAGGGATCCCTCACCACGAAAGAAACCTCGAATTGAACTTAAGTGCACGTCATCCGAATAAACCTTGATAAATTTACCCTAATTATCTTCCAATAAAATTTGATCTGCTTAGGGCCCATAATTACTCCTATGCCTAAGCTAATCCAAAAATCCCATGCCTCTAGGTCAAATGAAAACAGAAAACGCCTCAATCGGATCTTTATATCTCACAAAAACGTAATTTCGCACAAAACCGACACACATTGGCCATAAAGTCAAGCGATGACCCGACACTCTCATTTTACCAAAAAGGAATAGAAAATGTTACTAGTTAATCAATACTTCAAATTTCATGCAAATCGGAGGTCAAATGGATAAGAATCAAGGAAAATAAGAAAAGATATTATATTTGCTTTAAAATCAATTTATTTTTCATTTTTATAACCTTTCACCCCAAGATCGAATTGCGAAGAGTTATTGTTTATTTCATGAAGAAAACAAAAGTCATTTCAATCATTAAAAGAAGTAAAGATTTGATTAAAGTTGTTGTTTAGCTAATTACCATATGAATAGTGAAAATGACCAAATGAATAGTAAAAATGACTAAATGAATAGTGATCAGAAATTTTCAAGCGCCCATAACTTTTTCATCTTAAGTCGGAAATTAACCTATTTTATACCGTTTTAATGATCTTGACAAGCTCTACAAACTTTAAGAAATACCTCTCACTCCAATTCTTACTCTAACATGCCCTAAAACCCAAAGCAAGGTGGCTGCCCATTTTTTTAAAAAAAATGGACAGCACCTCCCCTAAAAATGCTCTAACCAAATTTTCAATTTCCAACCTAACTTCCACCTACACAAAAACACTTCAATCTTCCAATTTTACACAAACATCCAACAACCAAACCTCATCAACTCCAATGGCAACAATGCAATCTTAGGCAATCTAACCTAACTTCTAAACATCAACTCATTTCCAAAACATAAAGAAACTACAAGCTCATGCTTGCTTTTACAAACATACAATCATACATCCATACATGCTTAGGAAACATATCCAATATACAATGAAAACTTCAAAACCTTAATATTTACATGAAATAAGCAAACACCATGCTTTAAAGAGCATTTCAGCTCGGATACATCAAGATTCCAAAAAAAAAAAGAATGTTTACAAAAGCCAAAATGCTAGCCAAAACATTGTGTTTCAAAAGTATGACTTCAAAACAAAAGCATCGGAGTAATGCCTTATTTTCGATGCGACGACCCGGTTTCTCGCTCATTACCTGTGGAGGGAGGAAGGGGGTGAGCACGACGGCTTCGTGGGTAACAGGTTAATAATTAAGCATAGGGTAAAGTATGCATCAATAATTTCATTTCAAGTCAACATTCAACAACTTCAGTTCTAATACAATAAAACATTTACAACAAAATCACATATCAGATGGTTTGAGTGATCCTAACAGGACGTACTACACATGTCCGACAAGCGACCATGTGTAGCCGTGAACAGAGGGGAGTCCGATTTCGGAACTCCTATGCCACTAGCGGGCAGGCGGGAGAAGCCTAATAGACAAATGCGCACTTGCTAACAGAGGGGATCACTACAAACCCAAGAAATCATGCAATTTCACTTTAGGCATTCATCCAAAATCACACACTCACATCTTTCTCATTTTAAATCAAGTTTTCAAACATTACAATATTCATAAGGATTTGCCACAAATGGCCATTACAACTAGTCACTTTCACATAATCACCAAAGTCTCATATTCGGAACTTTGTTATTTGTCAAACAATTACACGAATCTTTACACAATATAGTTACATAGAAAGGCACATAATACATGTTTACGCTATCACAAACAATTATGCATTCAAAATTTGAAAATCATAGGAAACCATTCAAGAGACATTTAAGTAGCTTATTACTCAATTATTAAAAAGTTACCCACCTTGACTTCTTTGGCTTGGCAATTGATTAACTTGTCCTTCCTCAAGCTCCAAATGTCTTAATTGACCTTAATCAAAGCATAACATGTAACATCCCATCTCCCATAGAAAAGGTTTATTGGTAATTTGGGACGGGTTGGAGACTTGAATTATAACGCGGCATGAACATCCATTATATAGCCTCTATAACTGATGATAGTTTTGCACATGCACACGGTATACATGCATTCGTGACATTTTTAAACAGGTTTCAAATTGCGATTCTTTGTGAAATTTATGGGATCATTGTATTTGAAAAATTATTTGAGTGCGCCATTAAATGTTTTACATTTTGGGGATTTATGGAATTTTTCTGGAATTTTTCGGGTTCGTGTCTTGACGGAAAATTCCACGGGTCGACGAGTGAGCTTTTACGTGCTAAAAAGGGCTGCATAATGGCATAAGATTAGTGGATAAATGAGGTTAGGATAATATTCTAGTGCCATGATTAGAGATTAATTAGAATTAGTACTAAATTAATTTGGATTAGGATAAATGATATTTTATTATACTTAAAGCCAAGTGTCCCATTTCATTAATTAGCTTTGTCTTATTTCTTCCTCTCATCGACCTTCTCCTTGTTTCTTTTAACATTTGAAGCACTTAAAAAAAACCAATTCTCCCTTGCATCATCCAAACTTGCTTCTTCCTTGGTGTGTTTGTTTTCTCCTTTTCAAAAGCTTCTTATCCATCCTTTATAAGAGACTTTTCTTTGCTACTTGCCTTGCCTCTCTTTATTCTCTATCAAGATCAAGTGAAGCCTTGTGAAGATGATGATTTATGCTTGGTTGGTATGGTAGCCGAGGTTTTGGGAGAGGTGGAGAGGTGTAAGTGATTTGGAGATTTGAGAGCTACAACTTGTTTAAGGTAAGAGTTGAGTTTGTATTTATTCTTTTGGTTGTTAAAAGCATTCATGGGGATCATTAATGCATTTCTTTGATTATGGAAGTGGTAGGTTTGAATGGGTTTAAATGTATACTTAGTTATGGATGAATGAATGACTATACTTCTTATTGATTTTAGTTTGGTTTTGGATTGAGTTTGTAAGGATAGATGAATGGAAAACTTAGGAAGATCATTTGTGTTGGTGCTGCCAATTTTTGTGTCATTATAGAAGTGTATGTTGTGATGAATTTGTGGTTGAATTAGAGGTAGGAATGGATGCTTAGTGATGTGTTATTGATGTTAGAAGTGATAGGAGTTAGGATAATGTTGAAATCTGGAAAATTGGTGTTTGACCAGTTGGAATGTTTTGATCATAACTTATTGTGTAGGTGTGAAAATGAGGTGAAGTTTGTGCCCAATTAAACTTTGGGATGTTGGCTTCAATTTAGTGTGAAATAGGTGTTGTTAAATTGTAATGCTTGAAGGGCGAAAATTTGCATGGAAAGTTACTGTTTTATTGCCTATGAACAGTAACCGCATGTATGACTAATGTGTTTTGTTGATTTTCTAAATTAATTGGTATGGAACTAGGAAAATGGTCTTTATGAAAGTTGAGGCATATTGAGTTAGCTTTCCATTGCCACTGATCTTGCTAATTTTCGAGTTGTATATTGGGAGATATGAACTGATTACTATTGATTGGTTTTATGCTTTTGGAGAAACCTAGTGAAAGTGTTGATTTTGTGAGCTTTCTGCTTGGGAGCAATTTTAGCAATTTTTGTGGACTGAATTGGTGTGAGTGATCTTCTGCAAAGTTGTATAGGAAGACATTATCTTGAAAATGATTTATGGTGTGTAATTTTTAGAGGTCAGAGTTGGGAGTTATGATTTTGCAAAAACTGATCCTGCATTAGGTTAGGAATTGCTGATCATGGCAGTAACTTGCATGACAGTTTTGAAATGGTTAGAAATTAAATTGGAAATTGAGTTCTTCTTGAAAATTGAAGTTCAAGGATTTATCTTTTCAGGGATATAGAGTTCAGATTTTTCTGACTTGTGTACAGGGAGTTATGCTTGTTATAAGTTTACTGCTCAAATTGAATGATTTCAGGGACAGCAACATTGACTAAATTAATTGACTTGTTTAGCAATGGAATTTGATTTTGGGTTGTTCATGAAAGTTGTAGATGACATTGTGAACTTATTGAGCATATTTATGTGGTAATTTTTGGCTGAAGAATCAGAGAGTTAAGGAATTTGAAATGTACTGTTCTGTTTTAATGGGATTTGAGTAGGCAGTAGCTTTGAAGGATTTTTGACACCATTAAGAGTGAAATTGATTTTATGGTCTTCATGAGAATGGTAGAGCTTTTCATTATCTTTCCAACAAGCTATGGTTTGTATTTTTCCGATTTGTGTGCTAAGAGTTATTGTTGTTGGAAATTTGGATTGGAAATAAGAAAAAAAAAAGGAATGAAGTGAGGTTGAACCTCACGGATCGCGAGGCGACTCCTCGCCGCGAGGCGAGGTAGATTGGCCCTCTCGCGAGGCGACTCCTCGCCTCATGACGAAGGAGAGAGTCGGCCTCGCGTGGGCGACATGTCGCCCCATGAGGCGTGCGCTATATATATCTATATTTTTATTTTTTTATTAGTTGGCCTAATTGTTTCTTTTGTCAATTTCTTTTCCGTCCGACATCCGATTGACCTGATTCTTGAGGCATCGGATTCAGTAGAATATTTAATTTCATTTTGTGAGAAATTGGGAATTTTGGACGGAATTGACGTGGCCCCGGTAACGGAGCCTTTAATCACTATTTTGTTTAATTGGGGACCTATAGAGGTCCGAATTGCTTGCACCGTCGGCGCCATTGAATTTCTAATTTTTTTACGGATTTTATTGTTGAAAAAAATTGGATTAAGGCCAGAATATCATGAACATGCATTGTCCTTATTCTATATTTGTGCATTGTTTAATATTTTAACTATTCAGTTGGTAATGTTTACTTATTTTAAATGTTATAGAGGCTCGGTTGGAACGTCATCCCACTGGACGTTGCAGAGACTTCCTGCATTAGCTTCGGAAGTTATTAGGTGAGTAACCTAGATGGTTCCTCGGTTAGTAAGTGTTTATAATTCTGCACTTAGAACCCTGTGGAGAATAATGGTGGGAAAATTGTGTTTGTTTGTGCCTGGATTGCGGACCTGAAGGTCCGATGGATTGGAAAATTTGATATAGAAGTGTCGCATGTGATTACCTGTACAAGATTTATGTGTACCTATTGAATTGGGATCTGATATGATGTTGGTGTTGTTTTATTTGGACATATGCACTTCATGCATAATTGCATGATCGAAGAATCGCGATTGTGACGGAAGCGACCAACGAGAGCTTAAAGCTCAACGTGATTGGGCCTTGAGCCCATAGTGATTCAGAGCCTATGGCTCACCGTTTAATGCGCCCTTAATGGGACAAGCCAGCGCCATCACAACAACGTAATAAATTGGAAAAGTGTCTCATACACATTCCATATGCATTTGAATTGATTCTTTGGATTGGTATGAAAATTATGTGGTACTACTAAATGTGATTTGGTGAGATAATTGTGCGAGTGTGTTGTGTATGTGTATATGCATGAATTGGGTGAACCATCGATGATGGTTCCTCACCGAGTTCATAAACTCACCCAAAATTGCAAATTATTTTTAGGACCGAGAGAGTAGACTTATAGCTCGGAGGGACTTTTCTGCCGTGTAGATTGAGTTGGCAAGAGAAGTCATGGCACATGTGTCGGTCGGTGGCACTTTTGAGGATGACCTAGTTAGCCTTTTGTTTGATTTTCTTTTGGAGTATTGCAGTAACACATCAATTGTGTAAATTTATCGCTTTGAGGTTATGAAATGAGAATTTATGGTTTTAAAATTAGTGGATTTCATATAAATGCTTTATGATTTTGATGCCATGTGGAGTGTTAGTGGTTGTTAAATGGCGCACCCTTATCGTAGGTATGTGTCGGAATGACCTACTGGCGTCCCAATACATATCCTATGGTATGGGGTGCTACATTAGGTGGTATCGAGCATGGTTTGGCATCTGTTGGGACTAGTCTGTAATTAGGCTTGAATTATTGTGAGAAATGCTAAACCGATCGAGTTCTTGTTTTGTTTTAGGTCATCCGTATTTGGTGATCGATTGATCAACCGGTGACGAGGATCTGTTGGAGCTAGTAGAGAGTCCTCGGTGCCTCGATCCGAGGTACCTCCTAGAGTCCCCGTGAGACGGAGAGGAGATACGATTTGCTGCGTGGGGAACATGAGACTTCTATGGCAAGATGCACTCACCGAGGCCGAGGGATGGTTGGAGAGGACCGAGAGTCCTTGATCGGATGGATTCGAACTCGATGAGAGGTTCGACACGTGAGATCTCTTCTGCAGGGCCCCGCTTATACATGGTGGAAGGCTGTTCCGGCAAGTACCACTGCACCTTGCTTATTGACACGGGCGATTTTACGAGGGCTTTAGAGACAATTATATGCCCAAGGTGTATCTAGAAATGAAGATGTAGGAGTTTTAGAGTGAGGCAGGTAGGATGATGAGCAGTCACGAGGTTAGGTTTAATGAGTTGATGGGATATCTTTGCTCTGTGGTTTCTACCGAGGCGATAGGTGCGGAGGTTTGAGATGGGGCTGAATTTGAGATCCGTGCAGATTGGCCCGATCGATATGGGCTCCTTTATAGAGTTGAGAGCTGCTTTGAGAGTGGAGCAGATTGTGAGGCGAGACAGAGATGGGTCAAGGTCTAGAGGAAGAGAGTTAGTGTGATCAGGCGGCTCTGGTAAGAGTTTTAGCAGCGCCAGAGCGTGGCCTTCAGATCTTGGGAGGATCCGACAATCGGGTTTTGACGAGAGAGGAGATTTTATCTGGTGGCGTGGCGATGGTAGTGGCGATGGCGAGAGGTTTGGGCGATTCCTCCATTCGTGAGCACTTTGTGAGAAGAGGCACTTTGGAGAGTGTTGGCGATTGTTGGAGCTTGCCTTAAATGCGGCTCCATGGATCATCGATTCGGATTGCCCACCTACATTGGGAGCTCGGTCTGCTGGTAGTGGCGAGCCGGAGTAGACTACTCTGATCTGTGAGTAGAGTGGGTGGATCCGGCGTGGATCAAGATCAGAGAGGCCGAGGTAGAGGCCGAGGTAGAGCCGAGGATCCTTTAGGGACTGAGGGTCAGGCGATGAGACCACGGCCCCAGCCGAGTATATGCCATGACGAGGCAGGAGGCCCAGGATTCCCCTGATGTAGTAGCTGGTATGCTCCTTATTTCTGATTTTGAGGCGTTTGCATTGTTGGATCCTGGATCCACACATTCTTTTATTGCACCTCATATGGCATGTAGATTGCATGGGGATCGGGAGATGTTACTGTATGGGCTAGAGGTGAGTACACCGTTAGGTACTACTCTTGCATTGGGAGAGGTTCAGGGATGCTTGATCCAGATTGATCAAGCGGTGTTGAGGGCGAACCTTATAGTGTTGCCTCCGAGAGATCGATGTGATTACGGGATGGATGGCCGACGCCCATAGGGCTATTATGGACTGCTATACTAAGGAGGTTGTTTTAGAGTCTCCTGGTCAGCCTAGAGCAGTGTTTAGAGGAGTTAGTCAGGCAGTACCAGCCCGGATGATCTCTTTCCTTAGTGCCCTGAGATTGATGCGCAGGAGGTCGTGAAGCATATCTCGCTCATGTGGTTGACACCGAGTTGAGCAGAGGCTTGGGATATTCCGTGGTTAGGGAATTTCGGATGTGTTTCTGATGAGTTACGGTTTTGCCGCCGGATCGGGAGACGAGTTCACTATTGACCTCGTTCCAGGTACTGCTCCTATATCTATACCTCCATATAGGATGGCACCTGTGGAACTGAGGGAGCTTAAGGCTCAGTTGCAGGAGTTGTTGGAGAAGGGCTTTATCAGACCTAGTGTTTCACCATGGGGAGCTCCAGTTTTGTTTGTGAAGAAAAAGGATGGGACTTTGAGGCTGTGCATCGATTACAGGCAGTTGAATCGGGTGACAGTGAAGAATAAGTATCCACTGCCTAGGATCGATGACTTATTTGATCAGTTGCAGGGAGCTCAGGTGTTCACTAAGTTAGATCTGAGGTCAGGGTACTATCAGTTGAAGATTGCAGAGGCCGATGTGCCTAAGAGTGCCTTGAGGCAGTACGGGCATTTTGAGTTTTAGTGATGCCGTTTGGGTTGACTAATGCCCCGCGACCTTCATGGCCTTGATGAATAAGGTATTTCAGCCTACCGGATCAATTTGTTATTGTGTTTATTGATGACATTTTAGTGTATTCGAGGAACAGACAGGAGCATAGTGAGCATTTGAGGATTGTGTTGCAGACCATGAGGGAGAGACAGTTGTATGCCAAATTCAGTAAATGTGAATTTTGGCTGGATCAGGTGATATTTTTGGGCCATATAGTGACTGGAGAGGGTATTCAGGTGGATCCGAGTAAGGTGGAGGCAGTGCTGAAGTGGGAAGCTCCTAGGAATGTTTCAGAGATTCGGAGTTTCCTCGGATTGGCCGGTTATTACCGGAGGTTTGTCGAGGGGTTTTCATTGATCTCAGCCCCTCTGACAAAACTTCTGAGGAAGAATGTGCCATTCAGATGGACTGAGGAGTGTCAGAAGAGCTTTGAGGAGCTGAAACATCGGTTGACTACTGCACCGGTGTTGACTATTCCATCTGGGATTGGAGGATTTGAGGTATACAGTGATGCATCGCATCAGGGATTGGGGTGTGTTCTGATGCAGCACGGTAGAGTCATTGCCTATGCCTCGAGACAGCTGAGGTCTCACGAGGTAAACTATCCTGTTCATGATTTGGAGTTAGCTGCAGTAGTGTTTTCTTTGAAGATTTGGAGGCATTACCTGTATGGTGAGACTTTCCAGATCTTCACTGACCATAAGAGTTTGAAATATTTACTGAGCCAGAGAGAGTTGAATTTGAGACAGAGGAGATGGCTTGAGTTGTTGAAGGACTATGACTGTACTATCGAGTATCACCCTGGGAAAGCTAATGTGGTGGCGGATGCTCTGAGTAGGAAGTCACATACTAGTAGAGCTCAGATTCAGGCAATGAGGTTGCCTAATTTGATTGATTGAGGGCTTTGAATGTTGAGATGACTCTGGAGCGGGATGGAGTCTTATTGGCTACTTTGACATCGAGACCGATGCTCTTTGGACAGATCGAGAGAGTTCGTGACAAGGATCTGTTATGGTGAGACTGATTGAGAAGGTAAAAGGCGATTCGAGTTCGAGTTTGATGTGAGAGATGAGACTTTGTGGTTGAGACAGAGGCTTTGTGTGCACGATGTGGATGACTTGAGAGAGAGATATTGAGGAGGCGATATGGCCACATATGCTATGCATCCCGGTACTACCAAGATGTATAACACTCTTAAGCAACATTTACGGTGGCCGGCATGAAAAAGCAAGTGGCGGAATTTGTATCTAGATGTTTGACGTGCCAAGAGAGTTAAGGCCGAGCACCGTGCTCCAAGGGAAGCTTCATTCGTTGCCCATTCGGAGTGGAAATGGGAGCAATTACCATGGATTTCATTATGGGTTTGCCTAGACGCCGAGGCAAAGATGATCTTATCTGGGTCATAGTGGATCGATTGACTAAATCGCCCATTTCTTGCCGATGGGAGAACAATACCATGGATCAGTTGGCCCGAAGTATGTGGCGGAGATAGTGAGACTGCATGGGGTCCCGATGTCGATAGTGTCGATGGGATCCCAGATTTACTTCGAGGTTCAGCGAGTTTGCGATCTACTATGGGTACTAGTGAACTTCAATCTGCTGTTTCATCCTCGCACAGATGGGCGAGTGAGAGGACGATTAAGACTGTTGAGGATATGCTTGGGCTTGTGTGTTGGAGTTCGAGAGGAGCATGGGATCGAGATTTAGCTCGATTGAGTTTGCATACAACAATCATTATCATAGTAGCATCGGGATGGCACCATATGAGGCCTTTATGGGCGGCCGTGTAGATCGCCTTTGTATTGGGATGAAGAGGTGTGAGGATGATTGAGGTCTGAATCGATTCAGATCTGTAGATAAGGTGAAACTGATTCTGAGTCGCAACAAAGCGGCTCAGGATAGACAGAAGAGCTATGTGGATCAGCATAGGAGGGACATTGAGTACAATGTAGGCGATAGAGTGTTCTTACGGGTGTCACCTTGGCGTGGTGTACCGAGATTTGGGAAAAAGGGTAAGTTAAGCCCTAGGTACATTGGTCCATATGAGATCACCGAGAGGATAGGACCTTTGGCCTCTGAGCTAGCTTTACCGAGTGAGATGTCTCAGTTGCATGACGTCTTCCATGTGAGTATGCTCCGTAGATATCGGTCAGATCCGACACATGTGATACCGGCTCAGGAGATTGAGGTATCGAGTAATTTGAGTTATGTAGAGGAGCCGATACAGATTGTCGGGACACAGGTGAAACAGTTGAGGAATAAGAGTATTCCACTGGTGAAGGTTCTCTGGAGGAACCACTCGACTGAGGAGGCTACCTAGGAGACCGAGGAGCATATGAGGAGACAGTATCCTCATCTTTTCGATCAACCAGGTAAGAATTTCGGGGACGAAATTTTTATTAGGAGGGGAGAATTGTAACATCCCATCTCCCATAGAAAAGGTTTATTGGTAATTTGGGACGGGTTGGAGACTTGAATTATAACGCGGCATGAACATCCATTATATAGCCTCTATAACTGATGATAGTTTTGCACATGCACACGGTATACATGCATTCGTGACATTTTCCGGCTTAGGTTTCAAATTGCGATTCTTTGTGAAATTTATGGGATCATTGTATTTGAAAAATTATTTGGAGTGCGCCATTAAATGTTTTACATTTTTGGGATTTATAGAATTTTCTGGAATTTTTCGGGTTCGTGCCTGCATCGGAAAATTCAACGAAATCGATCGAGTGAGCTTTTACGTGCTAAAAGGGCTGCATAATGGCATAAGATTAGTGGATAAATGAGGTTAGGATAATATTCTAGTGCCATGATTAGAGATTAATTGGAATTAGTACTAAATTAATTTGGATTAGGATAAATGATATTTTATTATACTTAAAGCCAAGTGTCCCATTTCATTAATTAGCTTTGTCTTATTTCTTCCTCTCATCGACCTTCTCCTTGTTTCTTTTAACATTTGAAGCACTTAAAAAAACCAATTCTCCTTGCATCATCAAAACTTGCTTCTTCCTTGGTGTGTTTGTTTCTCCTTTTCAAAAGCTTCTTATCCATCCTTTATAAGAGACTTTTCTTTGCTACTTGCCTTGCCTCTCTTTATTCTCTATCAAGATCAAGTGAAGCCTTGTGAAGATGATGATTTATGCTTGGTTGGTATGGTAGCCGTAGGTTTTGGGAGAGGTGGAGAGGTGTAAGTGATTTGGAGATTTGAGAGCTTACAACTTGTTTAAGGTAAGAGTTGAGTTTGTATTTATTCTTTTGGTTGTTAAAAGCATTCATGGGGATCATTAATGCATTTCTTTGATTATGGAAGTGGTAGGTTTGAATGGGTTTAAATGTATACTTAGTTATGGATGAATGAATGACTATACTTCTTATTGATTTTAGTTTGGTTTTGGATTGAGTTTGTAAGGATAGATGAATGGAAAACTTAGGAAGATCATTTGTGTTGGTGCTGCCAATTTTTGTGTCATTATAGAAGTGTATGTTGTGATAAATTTGTGGTTGAATTAGAGGTAGGAATGGATGCTTAGTGATGTGTTATTGATGTTAGAAGTGATAGGAGTTAGGGTAATGTTGAAATCTGGAAAATTGGTGTTTGACCAGTTGGAATGTTTTGATCATAACTTATTGTGTAGGTGTGAAAATGAGGTGAAGTTTGTGCCCAATTAAACTTTGGGATGTTGGCTTCAATTTAGTGTGAAATAGGTGTTGTTAAATTGTAATGCTTGAAGGGCGAAAATTTGCATGGAAAGTTACTGTTTTATTGCCTATGAACAGTAACCGCATGTATGACTAATGTGTTTTGTTGATTTTCTAAATTAATTGGTATGGAACTAGGAAAATGGTCTTTATGAAAGTTGAGGCATATTGAGTTAGCTTTCCATTGCCACTGATCTTGCTAATTTTCGAGTTGTATATTGGGAGATATGAACTGATTACTATTGATTGGTTTTATGCTTTTTGGAGAAACCTAGTGAAAGTGTTGATTTTGTGAGCTTTCTGCTTGGGAGCAATTTTAGCAATTTTTGTGGACTGAATTGGTGTGAGTGATCTTCTGCAAAGTTGTAGAGGAAGACATTATATTGAAAATGATTTATGGTGTGTAATTTTTAGAGGTCAGAGTTGGGAGTTATGATTTTGCAAAAACTGATCCTGCATTAGGTTAGGAATTGCTGATCATGGCAGTAACTTGCATGACAGTTTTGAAATGGTTAGAAATTAAATTGGAAATTGAGTTCTTCTTGAACATTGAAGTTCAAGGATTTATCTTTTCAGGGATATAGAGTTCAGATTTTTCTGACTTGTGTACAGGGAGTTATGCTTGTTATAAGTTTACTGCTCAAATTGAATGATTTCAGGGACAGCAACATTGACTGAATTAATTGACTTGTTTAGCAATGGAATTTGATTTTGGGTTGTTCATGACAGTTGTATATGACATTGTGAACTTATTGAGCATATTTATGTGGTAATTTTTGGCTGAAGAATCAGAGAGTTAAGGAATTTGAAATGTACTGTTCTGTTTTAATGGGATTTGAGTAGGCAGTAGCTTTGAAGGAATTTTTGACACCATTAAGAGTGAAATTGATTTTTATGGTCTTCATGAGAATGGTAGAGCTTTTCATTATCTTTCCAACAAGCTATGGTTTGTATTTTTCCGATTTGTGTGCTAAGAGTTATTGTTGTTGGAAATTTGGATTGGAAATAGGAAAAAAAAAAGGAATGAAGTGAGGTTGAACCTCGCCGGATCGCGAGGGCGACTCCTCGCCCTCGCGAGGCGAGGTAGATTGGCCCTCTCGCGAGGGCGACTCCTCGCCCTCGCGACGAAGGAGAGAGTCGGCCTCGCGTGGGCGACATGTCGCCCCCGCGAGGCAGGCGCTTATATATATCTATATTTTTTTTTTTTTATTAGTTGGCCCTAATTGTTTCTTTTGTCAATTTCTTTTCCGTCCGACATCCGATTGACCTGATTCTTGAGGCATCGGATTAGTAGAATATTAATTTCATTTTGTGAGAAATTGGGAATTTTTGGACGGAATTGACGTGGCCCCGGTAACGGAGCCTTTAATCTTTATTTTGTTTAATTGGGGACTATAGAGGTCCGAATTGCTTGCACCGTCAGCGCCATTGAATTTCTAATTTTTTTTTACGGATTTTATTGTTCAAAAAAAAAATAGGATTAAGGTCGGGAATATCATGAACATGCATTGTCCTTATTCTATATTTGTGCATTGTTTAATATTTTTAACTATTCAGTTGGTAATGTTTACTTATTTTAAATGTTATAGAGGCTCAGTTGGAACGTCATCCCACGGACGTTGCAGAGACTTCCCGGCATTAGCTCGAAAGTTATTAGGTGAGTGACCTAGATGGTTCCTCGGTTAGTAAGTGTTTATAATTCTGCACTTAGAACCCTGTGGAGAATAATGGTGGGAAAAATGTGTTTGTTTGTGCCTGGATTGCGGACCGAAGGTCCGATGGATTGGAAAATTTGATATAGAAGTGTCGCATGTGATTACCTGTACAAGATTTATGTGTACCTATTGAATTGGGATCTGATATGATGTTGGTGTTGTTTTATTTGGACATATGCACTTCATGCATAATTGCATGATCAGTAATTGGCAGTTGTGACCAGAGCAGCCAACGAGAGCTTAAAGCTCAACGTGATTGGGCCTTGAGCCCATAGTGATTCAGAGCCTATGGCTCACCGTTTAATGCGCCCTTAATGGGACAGTTTCAGGCGCTCAGTCACAACAACGTAATAAATTGGAAAAGTGTCTCATACACATTCCATATGCATTTGAATTGATTCTTTGGATTGGTATGAAAATTATGTGGTACTACTAAATGTGATTTGGTGAGATAATTGTGCGTAGCTGTGTTGTGTATGTGTATATGCATGAATTGGGTGAACCATCGATGATGGTTCCTCACTAAGTTCGCAAACTCACCCAAAATTGCAAATTATTTTTCAGGACCGAGAGAGTAGACTTATAGCTCCAGAGGGACTTTTCCTGCCGTGTAGATTGAGTTGGCAAGAGAAGTCATGGCACACAGGTCGGTCAGCTGGCACTTTTTGAGGGATGACCTAGTTAGCCTTTTTGTTTGATTTTCTTTTGGAGTATTGTACAGAACACATCAGTTGTGTAAATTTACTGCTTTGAGGTTATGAAATGAGAATTTATGGTTTTAAAAATTAGTGGATTTCATATAAATGCTTTATGATTTTGATGCCATGTGGAGTGTTAGTGGTTGTTCGTAGCGCACCCTTATCGTAGGGTATGTGTCGGAATGACCTACGGGCGTCCCAATACATATCCTATGGTATGGGGGTGCTACATAACAAGTCTAATTAATCAAAGAGCACAATGCTGGAATTTTCAAGAATGTAAAAAAAACTTGACTTTCAATCTACATAACCTCACCTAAACCTTTCCTATACCATTCCTATGCTATATTAACTCAAACTTCTCTCAATTTAATCCATTATTTTTGAAAGTTCTCAACCATTTAGCCATCCATGCATGCTGATTTTTTTTCACTAAGCTCCCCTAATTTTTCTTCTTTCATTTTTCCTTCACAACACACTCTCCAAACCACCATTAGACAAACCCTAATAATAACACCATGAAATTTCAACTTCTTCTTCCCCTAGGACACCCACGGCATCACCCTACTAGTTTATAATGATAGGAAACTCTTTCCTTTCTCATTCTTTCTCTAAAACCTCTTCCAATCATCCATTTAAAGCATGAAAAACAAAATTTTAACAAATCAATTTCCTAAATTTCAAAAACCCTAATCCATTCAATCTGATTTTTTTCTCCTCCAACAACATCTCCTTCTAATCACTCTTCTAATCACAAATATGAAACAAGAAAGATAAAATCCCTAACAATATAACCAAGAAATTCGAATTTCCTTACCTTATAGGAAACCCACGAAATCTTCTTTGCTTCTAAGGATGGAGAACCTCTTTCTTTGTCCTTCCTTCTTAAATAAACCACATGAACCAACCTTCCTATAGCTTTGAAACCTTATCTCCCTTCTTCTTCTTCTTCTTCTTCTTCTTTGATGGCCGAAATCTTCTCACTCTTCTTTCTCCTTTGATTTTCGAAATCTTCTCCCACTCTCTTCTCTTTGATGATTTTCGGATGGCTTAACAAAGAATGACCTAATTTTGCCTCTTTCTCACTTATTCCCTAAGCCAAAAACGACACCACATTAGCCTCTCCCTTGAAATTTTCGTTAGTTCCTCTTAAGCCTTAGGAAACTTCCTAAGCCTCCTTCCCTTAACCTAACCCTAAACTCCTCATTAACCTAACTCTTTAACTTAAGCCCTAAGCCCAATTCTTCAAGCCCAAGTAGTTTCCCTCCTTATAACCTTTCTCAAATTTTCATTTTCCCTCCTTCCAACTTAAATTTTTGTGGGCTCCCTCTTAAAAGCCCAAAAATCCAACTTTCCCTCCTTCTAACTTAAACTTTCCCCAAAATTTCATCTTTCCCTCCAATCATCTAATAATTTCGTGGGCTCCCACTTAAAAGCCCAAATGCTTCCTTTCTTTTTTATTTACTTCACCTTAAAAACCCTAGCCCACTTATTTGCGTTCCCCCTCATTTAAAAAACATTCCAAAGGCCTAAAGGCCCACTTTAATAACCTAAAGCCTTAAAACCTTATAAACACTTCCTAATTTATCCTAACACTATTTTATGGCCTCATCTACCATTTTCTTATTCTTTTAAAATCTAACACCAAAATTAAAATTCTAATTTAACTAAATTCCTTCAATTAATAATTATTGCACTAAAATCCCAAATTATTCTAACCAATAGGAAATCTAATAAAACCCTAATTTCATACTAACCAAAAGACAATTTAAATTGCAAACCTATTTAATAGGGAAAAAGGGATCGGGGACTAACAGGAAAGGTATAGGAAAGGTGTAGGTAAGGTTCGGTAGGTTTAAATTCAAGTTTCGACATTTTTGAAAATTTCCAGCATTGTGCTTTGTGATTAATTAGACTTGTTATGCTTTGATTAAGGTCATTTAAGGCATTTGGAGATTGAGGAGGGTCAAGATAATCAATTGGGACAAGTTAATCAATTTCCATGCCAAAGAAGTCAAGGTGGGTAACTTTTTAATAATTGAGTAATAAGCTACTTAAATGTCTCTTGAATGGTTTCCTATGACTTTCAAATTTTGAATGCATTATTGTTTGTGATAGCGTAAACGTGTATTATGTGCCTTTTTATGTAACTATATTGTGTAAAGATTCATATAATTGTTTGACAAGTAACAAAGTTCCGAATATGAGACTTTGGTGATTATGTGAAAGTGACTAGTTGTAATGGTCATTTGTGGCAAATCCTTATGAATATTATAATGTTTGGAAACTTGATTTAAAATGAGAAAGATGTGAGTATGTGATTTTGGATGAATGCCTAAAGTGAAATTGCATGATTTCTTGGGTTTGTAGTGATCCCCTCTGTTAGCAAGTGCGCACTTGTCTATTAGGCTTCTCTCTTTCTTTCGTTAGTGGCACAGAGTTCCAAATCGACTCTCTCGTTTCACGGCTACACATGGTCGCTTGTTGGACATGTGTAGTACGTCCTGTTAGGATCACTCAAACCATCTAATATGTGATTTTGTGCTATTACTTGATATTTGTTGACTTTGTAAATGTTTCATCTTGTTGGAATGATGATTGATGAATGGATATATGTTGAAATGATGATTAATGTGTTGTTAAATTGAATATTCTTATGCTTGGCTATTAAACTGTTACCCACGGAGCCGTCGTGCTCACCCCCTTCCTCCCTCCACAGGTATTGAATGAGAAACCGGGTCGTCGCATCGAGAATGAGGCATTACTCCGATGCTTTTATTTTTGAAGTTATATTTTTGAAAACAATGCTTTGGCTAGCATTTAAAAAAAAAATTGGCTTTTGTAAACGCTCTTTGGAATTTTGATGTATCCGGGCTAAAATGCTCTTTAAAGCATTGTATTTGCTTATTTCATGTAAATATTAAGGTTTTGAAGTTTTCATTGTATATTGTATATGTTTCCTAAGCATGTATGGATGTATGGTTAAAATTGATAAAAGCAAAGATGAGATGGTAGTTCTTTAGGAAATTGAAATGATGAAATGCTAGATACCTAAGATTGTGTTGTTGCCATTTGGAGTTGATGTGGTTTGGTTGTTGGATATGTGTGAGAATTTGGGAGATTGAAGTGTTTTTGTGTAGGTGGAAGTTAGGTTGGAAAATTGAAGACTTTGGCTAGAGCATTTTTAGGGGAGGTGCTGTCCATTTTTTTTAAAATGGGCAGCCACCTTGCTTTGGCTTTTAGAGCATGTTAGAGTAGGAATTTGAGTGAGAGGTATTTCTTAAAGTTTGTAGAGCTTGTCAAGATCTTTAAAACATTATAAAATGGGTTAATTTCCGACTTAGAATGAAAAAGTTATGGGCGTTTGAAAATTTCTGATTACTATTCATTTGGTCATTTTTACTATTCATATGGTAATTAGCTAGACAATACCTTTAATCAAGTTTCTACTTCTTTTAATGATTGAAATGACTTTTGTTTTCTTCATGAAAGTTGTAAAACATCTTTTAAATCTTTCCGAAGGTAAAATAGGACATTTTCCGCTTTTGATATCAAAAGATATGAATTTTCAAACTTTTGGCATGGTGTAGGCGAATTTGAGTTGGGCTAAAATTTGAAAACCATTTATGACCTTCTTAACGGATGTATGCGTTAAATCCTTCTAACATTTTCTATCCCTTTTGGTAAAATGAGAGTGTCGGGTCTTAAATCGGACTTTATGGCCGTTGTGTCGGTTTGTGCTTAAATTGCATTTTGTGAGATATAAAGATCTGATTGAGGCATTTTCTGTTTTCATTTGACCTAGAAATATGGAATTTCATATTAGCTTAGGAATCAGCTTTAATTATGAGCCCTAAGCAGATTATTTTTTTATTGGAGGATAATTAGGGTCAAATTATCAAGTTTATTCGGATGACATGCACTTAAGTTCAATTCGAGGTTTCTTTCGTGGTGAGGAATCCCTTCCTCGTGGGATGCGCGTCCAGATGTCACGCAGGACGTCGGACACGTGTCGCACCAGGGAGGGGTTCCAACACTTATGGTATCAGAACTTTCGGTTTAGATTCGGGTAGAAGGAGAACTTTAGGGTTTTCATGATCTTTATTAAACTTACATGATTTGTGTTCTTTTGCATTGTTTTAATTGATTTTACATGCCTACATGGTGATTTCGACTAAATGATGATTTTGGATGATTGTAACTTGAGTGTTGCACGATTGTTTGAATTAAAGTTTTTCACTGGTTTTATTTTGAAGGAGTAAATATGCCACCTCGGCGTAGATCCCGCGAAACTCGTTCTCGCTCTAGTTCCTGCCAGGGGAGCACAGATGAGTCGCATGTCCCACAAGATGCGGGGACACACTCAGCTCTTGGCTCAGAGGCACCTAGTGTGCAACTTGAGGAGCAACCTCCTCCTCCTCCTGCTATGCCTGCGATGGATCCGCAGTTCTTCCAGGCATTCACCTTGGCCATGGGACAGGGATCTCAGGCTCCAGTGCCAGCTCCAGTGATTCGGGGGGGGGGCAGTATAACAAGTTACGAAAGTATGGTGCGGTGGACTTTCATGGTACCACAAATCCTGAGGAAGCTGAAGCTTGGATGAAAAGAACAGAGAGGGTCCTGGTGCAGATGAAATGCACAGATGAGGAGAAGCTTAAGTATGTAGTGAGTCTATTGCAGGGGAATGCTCTTCACTAGTAGGAGTCGGTGCCACAGAGTCAAGCGGTACCTCCAGTATTGTCATGGAGAGATTTTGGAGAATTATTCAGAAAAAAGTACTTCTCCCGGGTTTATATGCAGGAAAAGGCCAGAGAGTTTTTGAATTTGGCTCAGAGGGAGATGTCTGTTAGTGAATATGAGCTTAGATTCACCCAACTATCTCGGTATGCAGCATATATGGTGGCCAATGAAGAAGACAAGTGCAGAAAGTTTGAAGGAGGCTTCCACCTGGGAATCAGGGAGAAGGTAGTGATTCATAACTTTTCTGATTATCAGCAACTGGTGGATGCGGCACTCCAGGCAGAAAAACTAGAGAACATCAGACAGGAGGTGAGTAGGGAAAGAAAGGGCAGAGAGCAGTTTCCTAGGAGAGGGTGTAGTGTTCAGACGGCTTTCAGGGGTGAGAAGAGTTTTCGTGTACAGAGTCAGGGAGGCAATAGTGCCCCTCAGCAGAGCAGGCAATTCAGAGCAGAGTCAATGCAGGCCTCCTCGATGGGAGAAACAAGAGAGACGAGAGAAGTGAACCCACCCTCTATGTGAGCATTGTGGGAACCCCTTCGAGGTGAATGTAAGAAGCGTGCAGTGCTTGCTTCAAGTGTGGAGAGAAGGGACACAGGATTAGAGACTGTCCTTTGTGGGCCCGAGGGGCAGAATCTCAGTCACAGGCTCAAAGGAGAGTGGAGACAGTGGGGACCAGACCAGCTTCTGGAATGGGCAGTTATGGGTCAGTGAAGAAGCCCATTCCTCCAGGGAGATCGAGAGGGCAAGCACAGGCTCGGGTGTTTGCTATGACTCGAGAGGAGGCTGCAGCCGCACCGGAGGTTGTTACTGGTATGGCTCAACTTTTTCATTCTGATGTTTATGTTCTTTTTTATTCTGGTTCTACCCATTCCTTTGTCTCTACAAGTGTGTTATTGCCCGGTATGCAGTCAGTTCTTTTGGATGAGTTTCTGTTTGTTAGTACTCCGTTAGGGAGGACTGTTATCGTGAGCCAGATCTTTCGAGACTATGAGCTTGTGATTGATGGATCTAGTTTAGTAGTGGATCTGCTACCTCTAGATCTGAAGGGGTTAGATGTGATTGTCGGAATGGACGTGATGGAGAAGTATAAGGCGAAGCTGGATTGTGGTAAAAAGGAAGTGGAATTTGATCTGGGTGAGGGTCAAAAAGTAGTTTTCAGAGGAGACAGAAAATTGGCACCGCCACGGCTTGTTTCAGCTTTATTAGCTGATAGACTGATGGGAAGAGGCTGTGAAGCCTTCTTGGCGTGTGTTCTGGATACCAGTGTGAAGGAGATTAAGGTGGAGGATATTCCCATTGTGAGGGAATTTCCTGATGTGTTTCCTGAGGAGTTGCCCGGTTTGCCACCGGAGAGGGAGATTGAGTTTGCTATTGATTTGGCTCCCGGGACAGCTCCTATTTCGATTCCACCTTACAGGATGGCTCCAGCTGAGCTGAAGGAGCTAAAAGAGCAGCTGGAGGATTTATTAGAGAAGGGATTTATTAGGCCGAGTTTCTCACCCTGGGGAGCGCCGGTCTTGTTTGTTAAAAAGAAAGATGGAACCTGGAGAATGTGCATTGACTACAGGAGGCTAAATAAAGTGACAGTGAAAAACAAGTATCCATTGCCCCGGATAGATGATTTGTTTGATCAGCTGCAAGGAGCAACGGTCTTCTCCAAGATTGATCTCAGGTCTGGCTACCATCAACTTAGGATTAAGGAGTCTGATGTGAGCAAAACGAATTTGAGGACTCGGTATGGCCATTATGAGTTTTTGGTTATGCCATTTGGACTGACCAATGCTCCTGCTGCTTTTATGGATTTGATGAACAGGGTCTTTAAGGAATTTTTAGATCAGTTTGTTATCGTGTTTATCGATGACATTCTGGTGTATTCCAGGAGTGAGGGAGATCATGAGGAGCACTTGAGGATTGTATTGCAGAGACTGAGGGAGAGAGAATTGTATGCCAAATTCACGAAATGTGAATTTTGGCTGCGTGAGGTGGTCTTTCTTGGTCATATCGTTTCTGAGAATGGGGTGCATGTAGACCCAAAGAAAGTTGAAGCTGTAATAAATTGGCACGCTCCAACGATAGTGAAAGAAGTGAGGAGCTTTCTGGGTTTAGCTGGTTACTATAGGAGATTTGTGGAGGGATTTTCCTTGATTGCTGCTCCTTTGACTAAGTTGTTAAGAAAAATCAGAAATTTTATGCAGTGATGAATGCGGAGAAGTTTTGAGGAGTCAAGCACAGATTGACTAGTGCTCGATTCTAGCTTTGCCCACAGGAGATGGGAGTTTTTCTGTGTATAGTGATGCTTCCAGAAAGGGGTTAGGATGTGTGCTTATGCAGGAAGATAAGGTGATAGCATATGCCTCACGGCAACTAAAGCCTTATGAGGTGAATTATCCGACCCATGATTTGGAGTTAGCAGCAGTGATCTTTGCTTTGAAGATCTGGAGACATTATTTGTATGGGGGTCAGACGAGGATCTTTACAAATCACAAGAGTCTCAAATATTTGTTGAGTCAGAAGGAGCTGAATTTGAGACAGAGGAGGTGGATTGAGCTGCTTAAAGACTATGACCTGTTGATCGAGTATCATCCAGGTAAGGCAAATGTTATTGCAGATGCCTTGAGCAGGAAGTCTTCCATAGCATATGTTCAGATAGTATATTTGCCGCTATTGGAAGAAATGGCTAAACTCAGGATCAGTTTAGAGCAGGAAGAGTCTAATTGTATGGTTGCCACTTTTCGGGTAAGACCAATTCTTCGAGAGAAAGTGAAAGAGTTGCAGGTTCAGGATACAGAACTGAGTCGGTTGTGGGAAGAGATTCATAAGGGTAAGAAGTCTGACATGTTAATGAGTGATGATGGACTCCTGACAGTCAAAAATAGGCTGTGCATTCCAGATGTTAAGGAGGTAAAGGATGAGATTCTGGATGAAGCGCACAATGCACCGTATGCTATGCACCCGGGTAGCACCAGGATGTACAGGGATCTTAAGGATCATTTCTGGTGGAGAGGTATGAAGAAAGATGTGGCCGAGTATGTGAGTAAGTGTATGGTGTGTCAGCAAGTTAAGGCTGAGCATCCAGCACCTTCAGGCCAGTTAAAGCCTTTATCCATTCCGGAGTGGAAGTGGCAGAAAGTGACTATGGACTTTCTGATGGGATTACCCAGGACCAGTAGGAGGCATGATGCCATATGGGTGATTGTGGATAGATTGACAAAATCAGCTCATTTTCTGGCAATCAGACAGACAGATCTGCTGCATGTGCTAGCTAAGAAGTATATCAATGAGGTTGTGAGATTGCATGGGATTCCAGATTCGATAGTGTCTGATAGAGATCCTCGATTTACTTCGAGATTTTGGGGCAGTTTACAGGAAGCCTTAGGTACTAAGTTGAATTTTAGTACTGCTTTTCATCCTCAGACAGATGGTCAGTCCGAGAGGACCATTCGGACTCTAGAGAGAATGCTCCGAGCTTATGTGATGGATTTTCGAGGAGCTTGGGATGAACACTTGCCATTAATTGAATTTGCTTACAACAATTCGTATCATTCGAGCATTCAGATGGCTCCTTATGAGGCTCTGTATAGGAGGAGATGTCGGACTCCGGTGTGTTGGGATGAAGAGGGAGACAAGAAACTTTTGGGTCCAGAGTTGATTCAGATGACAGTGGATAAGGTCAACTTGATTAAACAGAGGTTAAAAACAGCTCAGGATCGGATGAAAAGTTATGAAGATTCTCATAGGAAGGAGATGGAGTACGAAGTTGGCGAGAAAGTGTTTCTGAAGACTTCTCCTTGGAAAGGAATTCTGAGATTTGGAAAGAAGGGTAAACTGAGTCCGAGGTATGTGGGACCGTATGAGATTCTGGAGAGGATTGGCCCGTTGGCTTACAAGTTAGCTTTGCCTCCAGAGTTAGCTCAGATTCATGATATTTTCCATGTCTCAATGTTGAGGAGATACCGATCAGATCCGTCTCATGTCATTCAAGCTGATGAAGTTCAATTGAGTGAGGATTTGAGTTATGAAGAGCTTCAGCCAGATTCGGATACAAAAGAAAAGGTTCTCGAAATAAGGCGGTGCATTTAGTAAAAGTGTTATGGAGGAACCATTCGGTGGAAGAAGCCACGTGGGAACCATTGGAAGCGATGAAGGAGAAGTATCCTCATCTCTTCAGTGTTTCAGGTAAGAATTTCGAGGACGAAATTCTTTTAAGGGGGACGAAATGTTAGACCCCGATCTCTTTTTCCTTATTAAATAGGTTTGTTTAAATTGTTTGCAATTTGTATTGTCTTTTGGTTAGTATTACTTTAGGGTTTTAATTATTTGGAGGTTTAGATTATTAAGTCCTATTTTTTAGAATTATTAGGGATTTTTAGTGCAATAATTATTAATTGAAGGAATTGAGTTAAATTAGAATTTTAATTTTGGTGTTAGATTTTCAAAAGAATAAGAAAATGTTAAATTAGGCCATAAAATAGTGTCAGGATAAATTAGGAAGTGTTTATATGGTTTTAAGGCTTTAGGTTATTAAAGTGGGCTTTTAGGCCTTTGGAATGTTATTTAAATGATGGGGAAAGCAAACAAGTGGGCTAGGGTTTTAAAGGAGAACTAAATGAAAAAGAAAGGAAGCATTTGGGCTTTTAAGAGGGAGCCCACAAAAATTTAAGTTGGAAGGAGGAAAAATGAAAATTTGGGAAAGGTTAAAAGGAGAGAACTACTTGGGCCTGAAGACTTGGGCTTAGGGTTTAAGTTAAAGAGTTAGGTTGTAAGGAAGCTTAGGAAGTTTCCTAAGGCTTAAAGGTGGCCAACGAAAATTGAAAGGGGAGGGAGGCTAAGTGATGTCGTTTTTGCTTAGGGGAATAAGTGAGAAAGAAGCAATTAGGTCATTTTTGGTTTAGCCATCCGAAAGTCACAAAGAGAGGAGAGTGGGGAGAAGGTTTCGAAAATCCAAAGGAGAAAGAAGAGTGGTAGGTTCGGCCATCAAAGAAGAAGAAGAAGAAGAAGGGAGGCAAGGTTTCTAAGCTTTAGCAAGGAGGATTCAAGTGGTTTATGTAAGAAGAAAGGAAGGAAAGAGGATACTCCATCTTTAAAAGCAAAAAGAAGCTTGCGTGGGTTTCCTACAAGGTAAGGAAATTCGAATTTCTTGGTTGTGTTGTTAGGATTTCATCTTTCTTGTTTCATATTGGTGGTTTGAAGAGTGATTAGAAGGATTTGTTGTTGGAGGAGAGGAGAAAAATCAGATTGTGTAGGTTAGGGTTTTCGAAATTTATGAATTGATTTGTTAGAGTTTTGTTTTTCATGCTTTTTAAAGGATGGTTGGAAGAGTTTATAGAGGAAGAATAAGAAAGGAAAGAGTTTCCCACCATTAGAAACTAGGAGGGTGATGTCGTGGGTTTCATGAGGGAAGAAGAATTTGAAATTTCATGGCTTTGTTGTTAGGGTTTGTCTAATGGTAGTTTGGAGAGTGTGTTGTGAAGGAAAAAAAATCAGCATGCATGGATGGCCCTAGGGTTGAGAATTTTCGAAAATAATGGAATCAATTGAGAGAGGTTTTAGTTAATATAGCATAGGAAAGGTATAGGAAAGGTGTAGGTAAGGTTCGGTAGGTTCAAATTCAAGTTTCAACATTTTTGAAAATTTCCAGCATTGTGCTTTGTGATTAATTAGACTTGTTATGCTTTGATTAAGGTCATTTAAGGCATTTGGAGATTGAGGAGGGTTAAGATAATCAATTGGGACAAGTTAATCAATTTCCATGCCAAAGAAGTCAAGGTGGGTAACTTTTTAATAATTGAGTAATAAGCTACTTAAATGTCTCTTGAATGGTTTCCTATGACTTTCAAATTTTGAATGCATTATTGTTTGTGATAGCGTAAACATGTATTATGTGCCTTTTTATGTAACTATATTGTGTAAAGATTCATATAATTGTTTGACAAGTAACAAAGTTCCGAATATGAGACTTTGGTGATTATGTGAAAGTGACTAGTTGTAATGGCCATTTGTGGCAAATCCTTATGAATATTGTAATGTTTGGAAACTTGATTTAAAATGAGAAAGATGTGAGTATGTGATTTTGGATGAATGCCTAAAGTGAAATTGCATGATTTCTTGGGTTTGTAGTGATCCCCTCTTTTAGCAAGTGCGCACTTGTCAATTAGGCTTCTCCCGCCTGCTCGTTAGTGGCACAGGAGTTCCGAAATCGGACTCCCCTCTGTTCACGGCTACACATGGTCGCTTGTCGGACATGTGTAGTACGTCCTGTTAGGATCACTCAAACCATCGATATGTGATTTTGTCTTTATTACTTGATATTTGTTGACTTTGTAAATGTTTCATCTTGTTGGAATGATGATTGATGAATGGATATATGTTGAAATGATGATTAATGTGTTGTTAAATTGAATATCCTTATGCTTGGCTATTAAACTGTTACCCACGGAGTCGTCGTGCTCACCCCCCCTTCCTCCCTCCACAGGTATTGAACGAGAAACTGGGTCGTCGCATCGGGAATGAGGCATTACTCCGATGCTTTTGTTTTTGAAGTTATATTTTTGAAAACAATGCTTTGGCTAGCATTTAAAAAAAAAATTGGCTTTTGTAAACGCTCTTTGGAATTTTGATGTATCCGGGCTAAAATGCTCTTTAAAGCATTGTATTTGCTTATTTCATGTAAATATTAAGGTTTTGAAGTTTTCATTGTATATTGTATATGTTTCCTAAGCATGTATGGATGTATGGTTAAAATTGATAAAAGCAAAGATGAGATGGTAGTTCTTTAGGAAATTGAAATGATGAAATGCTAGATACCTAAGATTGTGTTGTTGCCATTTGGAGTTGATGTGGTTTGGTTGTTGGATATGTGTGAGAATTTGGGAGATTGAAGTGTTTTTGTGTAGGTGGAAGTTAGGTTGGAAAATTGAAGATTTTGGCTAGAGCATTTTTAGGGTAGGTGCTGTCCATTTTTTTTAAAATAGGCAGTCACTTTGCTTTGTCTTTTAGAGCATGTTAGAGTAGGAATTTGAGTGAGAGGTATTTCTTAAAGTTTGTAGAGCTTGTCAAGATCTTTAAAACGGTATAAAATGGGTTAATTTCCGACTTAGTATGAAAAAGTTATGGGCGTTTGAAAATTTCTGATTACTATTCATTTGGTCATTTTTACTATTCATATGGTAATTAGCTAGACAATACCTTTAATCAAGTTTCTACTTCTTTTAATGATTGAAATGACTTTTGTTTTCTACATGAAAGTTGTAAAACATCTTTTAAATCTTTCCGAAGGTAAAATAGGACATTTTCCGCTTTTGATATCAAAAGATATGAATTTTCAAACTTTTGGCATGGTGTAGGCGAATTTGAGTTGGGCTAAAATTTGAAAACCATTTATGACCTTCTTAACGGATGTATGTGTTAAATCCTTCTAACATTTTCTATCCCTTTTTGGTAAAATGAGAGTGTCGGGTCTTCGTCGGACTTTATGGCCGTTGTGTGTCGGTTTTGTGCGAAATTGCGTTTTTGTGAGATATAAAGATCCGATTGAGGCGTTTTCTGTTTTCATTTGACCTAGAAATATGGAATTTCGTATTAGCTTAGGAATCAGCTTTAATTACCTAAGTAGACTATTTTTTATTGGAGGGTAATTAGGGTCAAATTATCAAGTTTATTCGGATGACATGCACTTAAGTTCAATTCGAGGTTTCTTTCGTGGTGAGGAATCCCTTCCTCGTGGGATGCGCGTTCAGATGTCACGCAGGACGTCGGACACGTGTCGCACCAGAGAGGGGTTCCAACATTAATGCTGGGTTTTAAAGAGAGAAATGGGTAGATTCGTCGGAGAAGACGATTGGGACTTTGCACGTCGCGACGTGCGCTGAAGGCTTCGTCGCGACGAGTAATTAAATTATTCGTCGCAATGAGCTCCGTTGGACGTCGCGACGAGCGTGGAGTTATGCGTCTCGATGAATGGCTCTTTCCGCGTCGCGGTGAATGACCCGTTGTACATCGCGGCAAAGGGACGGAGGTCGCGGCGAGGGGGCAGTTTTCTTATGGATGAGTTGTAGTTTTTGCGGCATAACTTATGGTATAGACCTCCGATTGAGGTGATTCCTGGTTCTTTGTGAACTAGAGAAAGAGGTCTACAATTGAGGAAATATATGAGAGTTAGAATTTAATTTAAATGGTACTGATTCTTAGAGAATAAGGTCAATTATGGTTCCAATAGCGACCTAAGTATTGAATTATGATAATTGGAGTTTCAATTGGGGTTTTCAATGGAGGTTTTAACCCAATGACTAGGGAATTGCTATAGGGTATATGAATTGAGGAATTGAACTGAATTTTAGGATTGGATCAATTATTGTCGATCAATTGAGCGAAGAGTTAGAATTGGGCCTAAGAGTTCTAAATTGGGTTTTAGCGCCGGAAAATCGTGGACATGCATTGTACATAATTTCATCGAGACATATGCACTTCTGAATCGTTTAATTGAGCATCTAGTAATGGGACTGTATTTTACTGCTATAGAGGCGCCGTTGGACCATCATTCTACGGACATTGCTGGGACTTCCAGGCAGTAGCTCGGAAGTTACAGGTGAGTAACCTAGTTGGTTTCTCAAATTCCTGATTGTCTAAATGCTCTATGTGAATTACTTGCCAATGTGAATTGCATGATTACTGAAATGTATATGATCGAATTGCATGCTTCTACTGTATGGGATTGGACTACTGCATGACATTGGGAATTGAAATACTGGGCTTTTATAGCCATATCACTGAATTACTGAACACTGCATTACATGCATAAATGCATGATCAGATAATGAAAGTTGTGACCCAAGTCGCTAATATCACTGAGTGAGCCTCGAGCTCTAACACTGTACTGACCGGGCCTCGAGCCCGAGGGGAGAAAATCACAGCGTCCACACTGAATCTTGAATCGTTGGCGCTTGGGCACAATGCTGAATAACTGGAAAAGAGTCACATATGCATTGTATGCACATGACTGATTGATTTGTGACACTTACTGAATTATGTGATGGCATGAGAGATTGCAAATTGTTACATACTACTGTGAATGGTTGTATAATAATGTAATTTGTTATACGATACTGTTAATTGAACATCAACATGCCATCTTGTCTTTAATCTGCGTAATGCATGATTTGAGTGAACCATCGATGATGGTTTCTCATTGAGTTATAAACTCACCCAAAATTGCAAGCTATTTTTCAGATGATAGAGTAGACCCCTAGCTCGGAGATGGTCTTTTTCTGCCGTCTGAGCGTCTTGACAAGAGAAGCGATGGCACATGGAGTCGGTCGATTGGGATGGATTTTGAGGATGACTAGTATAGACTTTTGTATCAGTTTCGTTTTTGAGTTTTGTATAGGGGACTGATAGATTTGTCTATTCTGCTATTGGATGACTGTATCAAGATTTCTGTTATGAATTTTAAAAATGTAGTGATTTCTGATATTGTGGTTTTATTTATTGCGATGCCATGTGGATTATTAGCGTGATTTTCTGGTAGTGCAACTTTATCGTGGGATACGTGTCAGAGCGACCCTCAGGCGTCCCGATATGTACCCTACGGTGAGGGGGCGCTACATTAGGTGGTATCAAAGCATGGTTTGGCATCTTTTGGGATTAGTCAATTTAGGCTTGAATTATTGTGAGAATAGCGAAACTGATCAGAATTTCTTGTTGATTTTAGGTCATCCGTTCTTGGGGATCGAGTTGAGCAACCAGCTGAACTGGAATCGGTAGGAGCTAGTAGGGAATCCCTCATGCCTCATTCAGAGGAGTTGCCTCCTCGAGTTCCTGTGAGACGGGAACGGAGATATGATCGACTGCGTAAGCAGGGGGATGTTGATTTCTTTAGCAAAGACGAGACCTACTTGAAGCCGAGGATGGCTAGAGAGGACTGAGAGAGTCCTAGATCAGATGGATTGCAACTCGGATGAGCGATTCGACTATGTGGTTTCTCTTCTTCAGGGTCCAGCATACCAGTGGTGGAAGACTGTCCCGGCGATACCACGGACCACCTGCACTGTCATGGGATGACTTTCTGAGGGCCTTCCGGGACAATTACATGCCCAAGGTCTATTTGGAAATGAAGATGCAGGAGTTCTTAGAGTTGAGACAGGGACAGATGTCAGTGGCCGACTACGAGGTGCGGTTCAATGAGCTGATGGGATATGCTTCGACTCTGATTGCTACTGAGGCTGACAGGTGTCGTCGTTTTGAGGGCGGACTCAATCTGGAGATCCGTACCCGATTGGCCAGGTCTAACATGGGTAATTTCATTGAGCTAAGGGCTGCTGCGGTGAGGATAGAGCAGCTACTGAGACAGAGTATAGCTGAGACTGGTCAGGGGACCAGGACCAAGAGATCTATTGATAGCCAGGGCAATACTAGTAGAGGGTACTGTAAACGTCAGAGCAGGCTCTTCAGATCCGCAGGAGGGGCTAGACAGTCTGGTTATGGGCAGAGAGGCAGGTTTACACAGACCGATAGTGGCGGCGGCGATGTCGAGATTGAGGCGCATGCTTCGGTTGTGAACATTGTGACAAGAGACACGATGGAGAGTGTCGTTGGTATGCTGAGCTTGTTTGAGATGTGGCTCGATGGACCACCGGGTTAGGAACTGCCCAGAGACTTTGGGAGCCCAATCTACTATGACTGGAAGCTCAGGCAGTAATACCACGGTACAGCAGAGCCGTGGAGGTGGATCGGGATGGAGAGGCCGAGGTCGAGGCCGATCAGAGGGGTCCATGATGAGGCAGAAGGTGCAGAGCAGCAGCATGCTAGTCTCGAGCTAGGGTCTATGCCATGACTCGGCAGGAGGCCCAGGATTTCCTGGATGTTGTTGCGGGTATGCTTCTAATTTCTGATTTTGAGGCATATGCATTGTTGGATCCTAGATCCACTCATTCTTTCATTGTACCGCATTTAGCATGTAGACTGCATGGGGATAGAGAGAGGTTACAGTATGGGTTAGAGGTGAGTACACCTCTAGGTAGTACGACTGTACTGGGAGAGGTCTGCTTAGGGTGTCAGGTTCAGATCGACCTAGCAGTTTTGAGTGCTGATTTGATTGTTTTGCCTCTAAGGGAGATAGATGTGATTTTGGGGATGGACTGGTTGACTGCGCATAGGGCTATTATGGACTGTTATACCAAGGAGGTTGTGCTGGAATCTCCTGGTCAGCCCAGAGCTGTGATTCGAGGAGTTAGTCAGACAGTGCCAACAAGGATGATTTCCTTTTTGAGTGCCCTGAGGTTGATGCAAGGGGGTTGTGAGGCCTATCTGGCTCACGTAGTAGATTCCAGAGTCGAGCAGAGATTGCAGGATGTTCCTGTAGTCAGGAAATTTCCATATGTGTTTCCCAAGGAGTTACCGGGATTGCCACCAGAGCAGGAGACAGAGTTTGGGATTGATCTCGTTCCAGGTACCGCTCCTATATCGATACCTCCGTATAGGATGGCACCGGTGGAACTGAGAGAGCTTAAGGATCAGTTGTAGGAGCTACTGGATAAGGGGTTCATTAGAGCGAGTGTTTCACCATGGAGAGCTCAGGTACTGTTTGTGAAGAAGAAGGATGGGACTCTAAGACTGTGTATCGATTATAGGTAGTTGAATCGGGTGACAGTGAAGAATAAGTATCCACTTCCTAGGATCGATGATTTATTTGATCAGTTGCAGGGAGCTCAGGTGTTCACTAAGTTGGACCTGCGATCGGGTTATTATCAGTTGAGGATTGCAGAGGCCGATGTACCTAAGAGTGCTTTCAGGAGCAGGTACGGGCATTTCGAGTTCCTAGTGATGCCGTTTGGGTTGACTAATGGCCCGGCAGCCTTCATGGCCTTGATGAATAAGGTTTTTCAACCCTACCTGGATCGGTTCGTGATAGTGTTTATTGATGATATACTGGTTTATTCGAGGAGTAGAAAGGAGTACGCTGAGCATCTGAGGATTGTTCTGTAGGTCATGAGAGAGAGACAGTTGTTTGCCAAATTCGCTAAGTGTGAATTTTAGCTTGATGAGATTGTATTCCTGGGGCACGTGGTGTCCGGTGAGGGTATCCAGGTGGATCCTCACAAGATAGAGGCAGTTATGAGTTGGGAGGTTCCTAGGAATGTGCCCGAGTTGCGGAGTTTCCTAGGATTAGCCGGATATTACCGGAGGTTCATCGAGGGGTTTTCGTTGATCTCCGCCTCTTTGACAAAACTGTTGAGGAAGAATGTGCCGTTCAGATGGACTGAGGAGTGCCAGAAGAGCTTTGAGGAGCTGAAACATCGGTTGACTACTGCACCGGTGTTAGGCATTCCGTCTGGGACTGGAGGCTTTGTAGTGTATAGTGATGCCTCGCACCAGGGATTGGATTGTGTTTTAATGCAGCATGGGAGAGTAATAGCTTATGCCTCGAGACAGTTGAGGTCTCATGAGGTAAATTACCCGGTGCATGATTTGGAGTTAGCTGCAGTAGTGTTTGCTTTGAAGATCTGGAGATATTATTTGTATGGGGAGACGTTCCAGATCTTCACTGATCATAAGAGTTTGAGGTATCTATTGAGTCAGAGAGAGCTTAATCTGAGACAGAGGAGATGGATAGAGTTACTGAAGGACTATGACTGCACGATTGAGTATCATCCAGGGAAGGCCAATGTGGTGGCCGATGCATTGAGCAGGAGATCGCATGGTAGGCAACTTCGATTGAGTTTCGAGGTTGCACGGTGCGATTGATTGAGAGCTCTTAATGTGAGATGGATTTAGGGGGGACGAGCTCGATTGCTACTCGAGGCTTAGGCCGATGTTGCATAACAGGATCAGGAGAGTTCAGGATCAAGATCCAGTGTTAGTAAGGCTGATTGAGAGAGTGCAGACTGGTACAGATTCTGAGTTTGAGTTGAGAGATGGGACCTTGTGGATGGGACAGAGATTGTGTGTGCCAGATGTTGAGGACTTGAGACGGGAAATTTTGGAGGAGGCACATCTAGCTGCCTATGCTATGCATCCTGGTATGACCAAGATGTATAATACTTTGAGACAACACTTCTGGTGGCCTGGCAAGAAGAGGCAAGTGGCAGAGTATGTGTCCAGGTGTCTGACATGTCAGCAGGTTAAGGAAGAGCATCAGGCTCCAGTGGGGAAGTTGAATTCGTTGCCCATTCCGGAGTGGAAATGAGAGCGAATTACCATAGATTTTGTCATGGGATTGCCTAGGTGTTGGACCCCGAACCTTGAAGCATGAAAATGAAATTAATGAGTGTTTTGTATTTGATTTGTGTTATAGATGAGAAAATGTGATTTGTGTAAGATGAAAGGCTGAGAAGCCTTAAGCATGAATCATGATTAGCTATGTAAGGTATTATGGAAAAGCAAGAGATTTTAAATGACAAGATGATATGGAATGTAAGAAATCATATGAATTGAGGTTGAGATTTGGATAAATTCCAAATCATAGTTGCATTGTTATAAATGATGTGTAATTAAGAAAGTGAAGATAGGATGAATGTTAAGTGTGTATGCTGTTTTTAAAGGAAATTAGAGAATGATTGAAATAGAATTGGCCAAAGTTACCTTCTTTGAAGTTGTAGCTTGCCCTTTCATCTTCCCAACGAGATCAAGTATGTAAGATTTCGATATCGGAGTTAAGAGTTATCGTTGATACAAGTTATGATGTTATATAAGATTTATGTTAGTGACAGCTTGGATGAATGTTTGAGAATTTTGGTTTTGATGAATCAATTTAGTTGAGATTTGAGAAGTTCATGAATTGAGTTTGTTGCTTGAATTATTATAAAGTGTTTAGCCATTTGAATAAGTAAATATGTGGAGTGTATTAGTGTATATGATGGTAGTTTGGATTTGAGAAACATTGGAAGAAAGTTGAAGAGGTTTTGGAATTAGCATGTCCGTTAAACGGACATGGAAGTCCGTTTAACGGACAGCCTTGGGTCAAAAGGGCCCCTCCGCTTGCTTATGTCCGTTAGGCGGACATGTATGTCCGTTTAACGGACATTCTAAAATGGGTTGATGCATTTTTGGCCGTGCATGTCCGTTAAACGGACATGCCTGTCCGTTTAACGGACAGCTACGGGTCACTTTGATAAAATCATGATTTTGACACGTTTCGAGGCTGAATCTCATTTTACGACCTCTAATACGAGTTGTATATCCTGATGCTATCTTTCAAATGGAACAAGAACGAAGGCATTTGGAGATTTGTAAAAAAAGTTATGGCATTTGCGCCAAAACAGTTTCAAATCGATTTAGGGTTTGAACATGTTGAGTTGTTTTGATCATAACTTCCTCATTCGACATCGGATTGAGGTGATTCTTGAAGCATTGAATTCCTAACACATTTATATTTCTCTCCATGAAACTTTGTATCAATTGGAGTTGAATTGAAAGAGTTTGATTGAATCTCATGAAAATCGGAATGATTTGTTTCCTTCCGATCTTGCAATTCTTCCTTCCTCATCCGACCTTGTCAAATCATTTGCTTATATCTTTTCTGTCCGACATCCGAATGACTTGGTTCTTGAAGCATTGGATTTCTAAGACAATGAAGTTCATGATTATGTGAAAATTATGAATTTTAGAGATTTAATTGAGTAAGATTATTTGAATCAAAGTGAGACAGGAATGTTTCTGAACATAGTTCAGTATTTTGTGAATTTCGGGATCTGTGGAGATCCGATTGAAACGATGTTTGAGGCATAATAAAATTAAGACATATAGGAACATTTCACTAGAAGGAAGTTTTGACTAATTCCTTCATTTAAATGGTGAAAATAATGTCCTAAAGTAGGAGAAATGTTTAGGGGCAGTTTTGGAAGTTAACTTAAGGACTAAAGTTTATAGGCATATGAGGAGGGGTAAAAGGGTCATTATTCACCCATTTTTAATGACATGTCATATAAGAAAGGGAGATGGTCGTGGGTTCTAGAAGAGACACGAAAATTATGAGAGAAGAGGAAGAATAGAAAGAAAGAAGAGAGAAAGGAGAGGAGATTTCGGTGGAGGAAGGGAAAGAAGAGGTGGGGTTTCTGATTTTGAGGGATTCAAGCTTGATTTTTCATGGATTCATGAAGGAAAAGAGAGAAGGAGAAGAGAGCTACCTTCCAAGCCAAGCAATTTTCGAAAATGAAGAAGATAAAAGGTAAGAGATGGTTTTGATCTTTAAGTTTTTAGTGAGTTTTTGGTTGATTTAGCTTAAGATGGATATGGGTTTGTTATTTATGAGGTTAATTTAAGTGATTATGCATTGGGTTATGTTTAATCATGGATGAGAAATTAATTGGAATTTATGCTAAATTATATGAGTAGGGTTTTGGGAAGATTAAGATGTAGAGAGGTTGGCAACCATATGGGTTTGTGAAATATGATGATTATGATATGAGTTTTGATTGATTTTGGTTTAGGAAAATTTTATATTGGAAGAACCAAGGAAGCTTTGGACAATTGATGATGGGATCAAGATTATGGCATGGATAAAAGGTGGGTAATATGTTTGTTTTTCAAATTTTAAGTTATTTGTAAGTTTTGGAAAAATCAAGAAAATGATCATGTTTTCTAAGCTATTGTTTTACAATTGAAATTGGAAAGCTTATGAATTGTTGAATTCTTATGCTTAATTGATTGACAATTCAATGTGGGAACTTGTGTGACATGACTTCTAAATGAGTTACAATTGTCTAAAGTATGCATTTTTTTGATCTGGAAAATTAAAGATTGTTATGTGAATTATGGTTTGCAAATTGTGAAGAAATGCTAGAATTGCATATATATGTCATGCGCATGAAATTAAGTTTTCAAGAAACTGCCATTTGGGCAAAGTAATTTTCAATGCATGATTACATGTTATGTGGGTTTCGGCATAGTCCCTCAAGTGGAGTCAATGCACTGGTCTCATTCTTAAAGCCCTCTCCCGGCTGCCCGCAAGTGGCACGGAGTTTCTTTTAGGACTCCCTTATGTGTACGACTACACAAGGCCATTTTATGGAATTGTGTAGTCATCATGTGTATTGGACTTGCCAAACCATTATGATGTGTTATAGGATTGTGATGTTGCTTGAAATGTGATGCATTCATATATTTGAAATTGTTATTGCTTTGTGAAAAGAAAATTTTGAGTTTTACGAGAATATGAAAGTGAAGTTTTAACTGTGACAGTTTTTGGCATTTTGGTATAAAAGTTTTGAAAAGCTAAAGAGTTTGTGAAATAAACACTTGATGAAATTTCTGCTGTGAAATTCTTTATAAGATGGCGAAGTTTTGAGAAATGGTTTTTACTTATTTTTCAACTTAAAAGCATATTATCCAAGAGCTTTCTAGCTCACCCCCTCCCCCCCCCCCCCCTTTCATCCCCATCTCCAGGTATTCGAGAAGGAGATCGGATGAAAGCATGGCAAGACTTTATGTTCGTTTGTATAGCATGTGTTTTGTACAAAGTAGAGTTTGATACTGACGTTGTATAAGTCTTGGATATGGCTTAAATTGCCATAAATGTATTTCAAGCATTTTCTTTCAGGATGTATGAAAATTAAGAATTTTTATAGAATTGAGTAAGTTGTATATGATGATTTATAATTTGTGAACGATAATGGAATTGTATTGATTTTGATCTTATGAATGTGAGTTGGATATGTAAAGATATGTATGAATGTGTATGATGATGGGATTATGGTTATGCATATGATTGATTGAAGTGTTAAGAACTAAGATTGCGTTTGTGTCAGCTGAGATCCCGAACGGAGGGTCCGGTTGATTTGGATGATTGGATTTGATTGAGCTTATATTATAGAAGCGTATTTAAGTTATTTGCAGGTTTTTGGGGTTGTTCAATTATATTTGTTATCTTTGGATTTTTGTAGGGCAGCATATGAATAAGTGTATTAATGTATAAATTTATGGGTTTATTGGCATGAGTGTGATATTTGTTATGGCAAGAAATGAGAAAAAGGATAAGATCATATGTCGTTATAAAGAAATTGAGTTATCGCATAATTAAGAAGACCATGTTTAAAGATTGAGATTTATATGAGAAGAAAAAAAAATTATACGGTTTCCGGATTGGTTAGTCCAAGGTTTCCAACGCAACAAGTTTTCTATGTTCACGTTTCGGATGTCAGAATTTGAATTCTGTTTGAACCCACCTGTTGTATGCGTTGACTTCAAGTTCATTTTCTATTTGCATTTGAATTCATTTGGTATCTGATGTGAATCCATCTTGATTTATTTCAGTTCGAATCGATCTCATTTGTATTCGATCCTATCGAATTGATCTATTTTTTTGGCATTCGTATTCGATTCCATTCAATTTCCATTTGTATTTCGATTCGACTTATTTGATATTCGATTTCAGTTGGATTCGATCCTATTAGTTTCACATTTGTTTCGTTTCATTCGCTTTGGCTTTCGATTTTCATTCCGCTTCAAGAGTGGTTATGAGAGATCATGTTCAGTTTAAGCAATGAAAGCGTATTAAGTGTGTTGGGACCCGATCCGGGAACAGGATCCCAACTGAAAAACGAAACACAGAAAACAGAATGGGGAAACAAAGTACAAAGCGGAGGCAAAAATAGCGGAGTGAATCGAATAAGTACGAATCAAAAGCGCTTGCAAAATAAAGTACGAATACCAAAATACGGACGTAAAATACAAATTGAATTTATCAATCGAAATACGAAACAAATACGGATCGAATACGAATTAAAAACGGATACGAAACAGATTGAACCAAAGCAAACAAATCCGACATCCAAAAACAATAAGGAACACAGGAACACAATCGCGTTGGAAAACCTAGACTATCCGAATCCGGTATAATTTCTTTTTCTTTTTCTCATATTCATTTATTACATCTTTAGGCAATCTTATTCAAAACAAACAAACAATTTCCACCCTTGGAAAAATCATTCTCATGCAAATCTCTAAATCTGATCATACTCTTATTTATCCATACAAATCTTAAATTACATTTTTATCCCCATTTTATCGAAATTCAATGCAAAGATAATTTGCATTTATCCTATCCCAAAAATTCACGCAAAGCCAAAATACACTTCTAATATCACAAAATCCGAATCATCGGACTCTCCCGTCCGAATCCAAACACCCAAGAAAACACAAATCTATTACCTAACACTTCCACAATTCTCAATTCAGATCAAAACATCCTTATTCAAATTCCTCATTCAATCCAAACGCATCTAATCATATCTATATATAGTCACAAGTCTCATTCCATAATCACACAAATTCTCATATCTCCACCCCATATACAAGTTCAGAAATCACTTACAATCCCATAACTCATTTCCATACACAAATTCATATACATATCCATACTAAAATTCAAGTTACTCAAAATCTAACTTATACAGATTATAAAACATATAAATATCGAAACTGACGTCTTGACCATCTTTCATCCAATCTCCTGCTCGAATACCTAGAGATGGGGATGAAAGGGGGGTGAGCTCGGAAGCTCGTGGATAACATATTTATAAACTGAATAATAAGCGTAAATCAATTTTCATAAACTTTTGCCAAAGGCTTAGTTTTCAAACTTTTCAACTTTCAAATATTTTTCTCAAACCCTTTTCAATTTTCCAAACTTTTCATATCAAATTTCTATAATTTCATGGTTGAAAACCCTTTTTCTCATTTTTCAAAATTTCTCATAAACATGAATGCAATCACATCGAGAGAAATTTCACGCATAAACAAAATCAAAATCACATAACATAACAAAATAGTTTGGTTTGGTCTAACAGACGCATCGCACATTCCGCATAGGGGTCATATGCGATCGTGAATGAGGGGAGTCCAAATCGAACTCCTAAGCCACTTAAGGGCAGTAGGAGAAGGCTATCGAGAGGAGGCGATCAAGGTAATCGACTCTACGGAGGGACTGACCAAACCCATACAATTCACATATTCATGCTTAAAACAAGCAGATTGCCCGAAGGCACTTTTCGAAATTTCACATTTTCTTTAAATTTTTCATATCATATAATCATAATGTGTCATAAATGACACCAACATATATCCACATGAATTCATATAACAAATCGAATGCAATTCACTTAAATCACATATTCATCAAATTCATCACAATATATGCACTAATTCTTTAAATCATTTAAATCATAAATCCAATAATTTGAAAACCATGAATTTCATAATTCTTGCATTTTTAAAACTCATTTAACCCTTTGAAATCATAATATCAAACATTTACAACCTTTTTCAACCCATTTTATCAACAATAATTTATCAAAATCAAATTTTGCTTTCTTAAATTTTCAAAATCACATTCTTAGCTTACAATTCAATAAATAAATATACTACCCACCTCATATCCATGCTAGCAACTTGCTTTGTGCCTTAATTGCTCCAAAGCCTCCTTCTTTCTTCCAATTTAACATTCCCTAAAGCGATTTCATCAAAATTCAATCTCATAAATAACTTAATCCTTCAATTTGATGCATAAGTCATCAATTCATACTAATTCCAAGATATGTACATCATAAATTTCTAAAATCCTTCAAAACCTCCAAATTCCAAAATGCACCTAAACCAATCCACTCAAATTCAATATCATAATTAACTTAATTTCTCAAATTGAGCTTAGAAAACATCAATTCCTCACATATTCAAGCTATTTCAATCTCCAATTTTGAAAATCCCCAATTTTCAAAATTCACCTAAACCAATTTACACAAATTCCATATCATAAATCACAATTTCTTCACAATTGATTTCATATTTCACCAATTCATAGTAGTATTGATGATTCTACACCATTAATTCACAAAATCCCCAAATTTCTAATTTGGCCTAAACCCCCAATTTACAATTTTTCAAATTAAACTTCACCTAAAGCATAAACATCAAAATTAACTTAGGATATCTCAAATTCATCACTAATTCAAGCAATCTAAAGCAACAATTTCAAAAACCCCCAACTTTCAAATTTTGACATAATCCCCAATTCACAATTAATCCAAAATTAAACATAATCATAGTCTAATCTCTTCAAATAATCATAGATAAACTAAATCCATAACCATTCCAAGCTTAATCAACCATCAAACAAATCAAAACTCAAGCTTTCTCTCTTACCTTTTCTCCTCCATTTTCGTTATTTCTTGGTTTTGCAAGCAAGCTTCCTCCTTCTTCCTTCTTTTCTATCTAGAAATCACGAAAATAACATGGTAGAAACTCCAAAACTCCAAGCTTTTTCCCTCCTCTCTTCCTCCTTCTCATGGCCGAACCTTCCACTTTCTTCTTCTTCTTATTTCTTCTTTCTTCTTCTCTCCTCTTCTTGTTATTTTCGTGAACCTTCTTCTGCTGTAAATGGGTAAAAACGATAGCTCCAAGTGAGTTTTGCCATGTCACTTAAAATGGTGCCAAAATGACCAAGTTGCCCTTCACTTATTTGCCTATTTCTAAAATTACCCCTGTAGGAACTTGAAAAACTGACTACTTGAGTCCTATTTTCAAGCATCTAAACTAAATACTTTGGACAAACTTTCTTCTTGAAAATTGTTCCTATAGATCTTAAGAATCTAAAGCCACTGACCGCGCTCAATTCGGATCAGAACAAAGAAGTTATAGCCGAAATACTATCGGACCTTCAAAAAATCCGAGACTGAACATTAACATAACTTCAGTCCAGAAATTAACAATCTTAGGAATGAAATTAAATTTCGATCCCTTCACAAGAGTTGTAGCCCTATATCTTAACGTTATTTTCCCTTAAGAATCAACTCAATCGGAGTTGTACAGATCCCGAATTTCATGAAATAATGAACCATATTCAGAAAAATATCCAACTTATAACCTATATCCAAAGCTCTCACTTAGGTTCAATCAATTTCTTTCCATTTAATCTCCTAAAAATCATAATTCTTCATAAAATGGAATTAATCGTCTTAGGAATCCAACGCTTCGAGAATCAAATCAATCGGATGTCGGACGAAGGAATTATAAGCAAAAGATTACAAAAGGATCGGATTAAAACAAAGTATGGCGAACTTCAAAACCGAACTTTTCCAAAATCATATCTCTCGATCCCGAACTCGGAATTTGACACATTTGGTGTCAATAAAAAGATCAAAGGAAGCTCTACAACTTCCCTGAAGAACTCAAAATCAAATTAGGTCTCGAAAGAGGTTGAAAACACAATCAAAGATTTTGTCCAAAACAGTTTTTCCTAAACGACTTCCAATTTTTAATCGCTCATAACTCCTAGCCCCGATATCAAAAAATTGCAAACTTTATATCAATGGAAAGATAAAAAACATCATCTAAAACTTTCATGAAGACCACTTACTCTAATTCAAACGAATTCCATACGACGAGTGGCCTCGAAGCATAGAACACACAAATCTATACTCAATAGCATTTTCAAAACAAAGCATATCTTCAGAAAATCATATCTCTCAATCCCGACATCGAAAAATAGCAAACTTTATGTCCACATAAAGCTCTCGACAGAGGCTATAATTTTCATGTTGATCATTTTCTCGAATTTTGCCTAAATCAAAAAGTCAACTTTTTCCTCAAAAAGTCAAACTTTCAAGCTAACTTTGACTTATCATAATTCTCACTCCCGATATCGAAAAAATATCAAACTTTATGGCTACCGAAAGCTCTTGACATAATCTACAAGTTTCCAGAATATCATTTTCTCAAATTCTCCCAAAATCAAAAAGTCAACTCTCAAGTCAAACATTTTATCTCCAAAAGTCAAACTTTCTAAATTCTTCAAATTTTCACACTTTTTCTTTTTAATTCTTGCTATTTAACTTCATTTCAAACAACTCATCCACTTTCTTCTCACAATCCATATAAGTTCACTCAAATATCAAAGTCCTCAAAATTAAACAATTCTTTTCTCATAATTTTTTTTTTCATCAAATTTCCTTAAATTCATAATTTTCTCACCAATTTCTTTCTCACTTAAATTCATTTTAATATTTCTAATTTTCATCAAAAGTTCGGGGTCCAACAAAGTGTTTAAGCGGTTGGGTCTCGGAAACGGGATCCAATAGATGTGGTATCAGAGCCCAATAATATGATCTTACTTGGGCGTATGTGTATGAGTGACTTGCATGAGAAGTTGATAAGAGTTTGTAAGGCTAAATTTGATTTTGTGAAAATATGATATTGATGTGAATAAATTTGCATGAATTATTTGAAGGACCTATGTGATTGTTTGATTAAGGTGAAGAATTATGTTTGAGTTTAGGATTATGATGCTAGAAATTCAGATTTGAAATTCATGATGAAACTAGATGATGTGACTTTGAGTATATGTGAGATACAAATATGAATCTCTAAAGATGAGTTTGATGATAGGAATATATGTATAGAAGTTAAAAGAGATTGAGATTGAATGGTTTTGGTCCATATCAAGGTTATCAATATTTGGACCATTGATTTGAGTGCTTATGTGAAGAAATAGTTGTTTGATATGATAGTGATGATTTCAATCTCATAAAGAAGTGAAAATTTGTTAGTGAGATAAGAATTTGAGTGATATTAGGTTTGTGGAAATGAAAAGGAGATTAGCATTTCATGATGAATTGGGTTGTTTGATTTTGAATATGCATTTGTGAGAGAAAGATATGTATTTGTGAGAGAACTAAGGAAGATTTGAAACATGAGTTACTTGGGAAAATATGATAAGAATTATTGGAGTGTGAATAAGATATGGATGGTATATGATATAGGAGGTGTAAAACATATGAATACATGGGGTGAGGATTTGAATATGTGAATGACTAGGATCATTTGGAAGATATTAGCTAAATGATTGTGATACATGATTCACTTAAGTATGAATTTCGAGGACGAAATTCTTTTAAGAGGGGGAGAAATGTTGGACCCCGAACCTTGAAGCATGAAAATGAAATTAATGAGTGTTTTGTATGTGATTTGTGTTATAGATGAGGAAATGTGATTTGTGTAAGATGATGGGCTGAGAAGCCTTAAGCATGAATCATGATTAGCTATGTAAGGTATTATGGAAAAGCAAGAGATTTTAAATGACAAGATGATATGGAATGTAAGAAATCATATGAATTGAGGTTGAGATTTGGATAAATTCCAAATCATAATTGCATTGTTATAAATGATGTATAATTAAGAAAGTGAAGTTAGGATGAATGTTAAGTGTGTATGTTGTTTTTAAAGGAAATTAGAGAATGATTGAAATAGAATTGGCCAAAGTTGCCTTCTTTGAAGTTGTAACTTGCCCTTTCATCTTCCCAACAAGATCAAGTATGTAAGATTTCGAGATCGGAGTTAAGAGTTATCGTTGATACAAGTTATGATGTTATATAAGATTTATGTTAGTGACAGCTTGGATGAATGTTTGAGAATTTTGGTTTTGATGAATCAATTTAGTTGAGATTTGAGAAGTTCATGAATTGAGTTTGTTGCTTGAATTATTATGAAGTGTTTAGCCATTTGAATAAGTAAATATGTGGAGTGTATTAGTGTATATGATGGTAGTTTGGATTTGAGAAACATTGGAAGAAAGTTGAAGAGGTTTTGGAATTAGCATGTCCGTTAAACGGACATGGAAGTCCGTTTAACGGACAGCCTTGGGTCAAAAGGGCCCCTCCGCTTGCTTATGTCCGTTAGGCGGACATGTATGTCCGTTTAACGGACATTCTAAAATGGATTGATGCATTTTTGGCCGTGCATGTCCGTTAAAAGGATATGCTTGTCCGTTTAACGGACAGCTACGGGTCACTTTGAGAAACTCGTGATTTTGACCAGTTTTGAGGCCGAATCTCGTTTTGAGGCCTCTAATACGAGTTCTATATCTTGATGTTATCTGTCAAATGGCACAAGAACAAAGGCATTTGGATATTTTTAGGAAACGTTATGGCATTTGCGCCAAAACAGTTTCAAATCGATTTAGGGTTTGAACATGTTGAGTTGTTTTGATCATAACTTCCTCATTCGACATCGGATTGAGGTGATTCTTAAAGCATTGAATTCCTAACACATTTATCTTTCTCTCCATGAAAATTTGTATCAATTGGAGTTGAATTGAAAGAGTTTGATTGAATCTCATGAAAACCGGAATGATTTGTTTCCTTCCGATCTTGCAATTCTTCCTTCCTCATCCGAGCTTGTCAAATCATTTGCTTATATCTTTTCCGTCCGAAATCCGAATGACTTGGTTCTTGAAGCATTGGATTCCTAAGACAATGAAGTTCATGATTATGTGAAAATTATGAATTTTAGAGATTTAATTGAGTAAGATTATTTGAATCAAAGTGAGACAGGAAAGTTTCTGAACATAGTTCAGTATTTTGTGAATTTCGGGATCTGTGGAGATCCGATTGAAGCGATGTTTGAGGCATAATAAAATTCAGACATATAGGAACATTTCACTAGAAGGAAGTTTTGACTAATTCCTTCATTTAAATGGTGAAAACAATGTCCTAAAGTAGGAGAAATGTTCAGGGGCAGTTTTGGAAGTTAACTTAAGGACTAAAGTTTATAGGCATATGAGGAGGGGTAAAAGGGTCATTAGTCACCCATTTTTAATGACATGGCATATAAGAAAGGGAGATGGTCGTGGGTTCTATAAGAGACACGAAAATTATGAGAGAAGAGGAAGAATAGAAAGAAAGAAGAGAGAAAGGAGAGGAGATTTCGGTGGAGGAAGGGAAAGAAGAGGTGGGGTTTCTGATTTTGAGGGATTCAAGCTTGATTTTTCATGGATTCATGAAGGAAAAGAGGGAAGGAGAAGAGAGCTACCTTCCAAGCCAAGCAATTTTCAAAAATGAAGAAGATAAAAGGTAAGAGATGGTTTTGATCTTTGAGTTTTTAGTGAGTTTTTGGTTGATTTAGCTTAATATGGATATGGGTTTGTTATTTATGAGGTTGATTTAAGTGATTATGCATTGGGTTATGTTTAATCATGGATGAGAAATTAATTGGAATTTATACCAAATTATATGAGTAGGGTTTTGGGAAGATTAAGATGTAGAGAGGTTGGAAACCATATGGGTTTGTGAAATATGATGATTATGATATGAGTTTTGATTGATTTTGGTTTAGGAAAATTTTATATTGGAAGAACCAAGGAAGCTTTGGACAATTGATGATGGGATCAAGATTATGGCATGGATAAAAGGTGGGTAATATGTTTGTTTTTCAAATTTTAAGTTATTTGTAAGTTTTGGAAAAATCAAGAAAATGATCATGTTTTCTAAGCTATTGTTTTACAATTGAAATTGGAAAGCTTATGAATTGCTGAATTCTTATGCTTAATTGATTGACAATTCAATGTGGGAACTTGTGTGACATGACTTCTAAATGAGTTACAATTGTCTAAAGTATGCATTTTTTTGATCTGGAAAATTAAAGATTGTTATGTGAATTATGGTTTGCAAATTGTGAAGAAATGCTAGAATTGCATATATATGTCATGCGCATGAAATTAAGTTTTCAAGAAAGTGCCATTTGGGCAAAGTAATTTTCAATGCATGATTACATGTTATGTGGGTTTCGGCATAGTCCCTCATGTGGAGTCAGTGCACTGGTCTCATTCTTAAAGCCCTCTCCCGGCTGCCCGCAAGTGGCATGGAGTTCCTTTTAGGGCTCCCTTATGTGTACGACTACACAAGGCCATTTTATGGAATTGTGTAGTCATCATGTGTATTGGACTTGCCAAACCATTATGATGTGTTATAGGATTGTGATGTTGCTTGAAATGTGATGCATTCATATATTTGAAATTGTTATTGCTTTGTGAAAAGAAAATTTTGAGTTTTACGAGAATAAGAAAGTGAAGTTTTAACTGTGACAGTTTTTGGCATTTTGGTATAAAAGTTTTAAAAAGCTAAAGAGTTTGTGAAATAAACACTTGATGAAATTTCTGCTGTGAAATTCTTTATAAGATGGCGAAGTTTTGAGAAATGGTTTTTACTTATTTTTCAACTTACAAGCATATTATCCACGAGCTCTCTAGCTCACCCCCCCTTTCATCCCCATCTCCAGGTATTCGAGAAGGAGATCGGATGAAAGCATGGCAAGACTTTATGTTCGTTTGTATAGCATGTGTTTTGTACAAAGTAGAGTTTGATACTGACGTTGTATAAGTCTTGGATATGGCTTAAATTGCCATAAATGTATTTCAAGCATTTTCTTTAAGGATGTATGAAAATTAAAAAATTTTATAGAATTGAGTAAGTTGTATATGATGATTTATAATTTGTGAACGGTAATGGAATTGTATTGATTTTGATCTTATGAATGTGAGTTGGATATGTAAAGATATGTATGAATGTGTATGATGATGGTATTATGGTTATGTATATGATTGATTGAAGTGTTTAGAACTAAGATTGCGTTTGTGTCAGCTGAGATCCCGGACGGAGGGTCCGGTTGATTTGGATTATTGGATTTGATTGAGCTGGTATTATAGAAGCGTATTTAAGTTATTTGCAGGTTTTTGGGGTTGTTCAATTACAGCTGTTATGCTACCCGATTTTTGTAGGGCAGCATATGAATAAGTGTATTAATGTATAAATTTATGGGTTTATTGGCATGAGTGTGATATTTGTTATGGCAAGAAATGAGAAAAAGGATAAGATCATGTGTCGTTATAAATAAATTGAGTTATCGCATAATTAAGAAGACCATGTTTAAAGATTGAGATTTATATGAGAAGAAAAAAAAATTATACGGTTTCCGGATTGGTTAGTCCAAGGTTTCCAACGCAACAAGTTTTCTATGTTCACGTTTCGGATGTCAGAATTTGAATTCAGTTCGAACCCACCGGTTGTATGCGTTGACTTCAAGTTCATTTTCTATTTGCATTTGAATTCATTTGGTATCTGATGTGAATCCATCTTGATTTATTTTAGTTCAAATCAATCTCATTTGTATTCGATCCTATCGAATTGATCTATTTGTTTGGCATTCGTATTCGATTCCATTCAATTTCCATTTGTATTTCGATTCGAATTATTTGATATTCGATTTCAGTTGGATTCGATCCTATTAGTTTCACATTTGTTTCGTTTCATTCGCTTTGGCTTTTGATTTTCATTCCGCTTCAAGAGTAGTTATGAGAGATCATGTTCAGTTTAAGCAATGAAAGCGTATTAAGTGTTTAAGCAGTTGGGTCTCGGAAACGGGATCCAATACTAGGACACCGAGGCAGCATGATGCCATTTGGGTCATAGTGGACCGGTTGACTAAATCGGCTCACTTCTTGCTAGTGAGGGAGAGCAATACTCTCGATCAGTTGGCCCAGAAGTATGTAGCAGAGATTGTGCGGTTGCATGGGGTTCCGTTGTCAATAATCTCAGACAGGGATCCCAGATTCACTTCGAGGTTCTGGAAGAGCCTACAGACTGCTGTGGGTACTAGGTTGAACTTCAGTACAACATTTCATCCTCAGACAGATGGGCAGAGTGAGAGGACGATTAAGACTGTTGAGGATATGCTTCGGGCTTGTGTATTGGAGTTCAGAGGAGCATGGGATCAGTACTTAGCTCTGATTGAGTTCGCATATAATAATCAGTACCAGAGTAGTATTAGGATGGCACCGTATGAGGCCTTGTATGGGCGACCGTGTCGATCGCCACTGTATTGGGATGAAGAGGGTATAAGGTCGATAGAGGGTCCCGAGCTGATTCCGGATACAGTGGATAAGGTTAGACTGGTTAGGAGTCGCATCAAGGCGGCTCAGGATAGACAGAAGAGCTATGTGGATCAACATCGGAGAGAGATAGAGTACATGGAGGGCGACAGAGTGTTTCTCAGAGTGTCCCCTTGGAGAGGAGTTTTGAGATTTGGCCGTAAGGGCAAGTTGAGCCATCGGTACATTGGTCCGTATGAGATCCTTGAGAGGATAGGACCGTTGGCTTACAGATTGGCATTACCGAGTGAGATGTCCCAGATGCATGACATGTTTCATGTTAGTATGCTCCGACGATACCGTTCAGACCTGACTCGTGTGATTCCGGCTCTGGAGATTGTGGTAGCCAGTGATCTGAGTTATGTTGAGGAGCCGGTGCAGATTTTAGGATCACGGGTCAAGCAATTGCGGAGCAGGGTGATTCCATTGGTGAAAGTCCTTTGGAAGAACCACTCTTCTGAGGAAGCTACTTGGGAAACTGAGGAGCATATGAGGAGTCATTATCCTCATTTATTCGATCAGACAGGTATTAAATTTTGAGGACAAAATTTTTATTAGGAGGGGTGAATTGTAACATCCCGTTACTGATAGCAAGGGTATTTTGGTAAATTGGGACAGATCGGTAGGTTTCATTGCATTCACCGATTGAGCATGTCACTGGCCTCTAATTATAGAGGAACAGGTTTATTGCATATGCATTTATTCATAGGTACATGCATTCATGATTTTTCGGCATTTTAATTGCGAGTATGAATTGATTGGATTGTGAACTAGGAACTGACTGGATTATGATTGATTGAGAAATTAGGAGTAATTGGGTTCAAATAATTGATTTAGAATAGTTTAAGAGTGATTGGCAATTGATAGTGGCTTATATGAAATTTTCTGGAAATTCGGGAGAAAATGCCCGGACCGAAAATTTTCAAGTGACAGACTGATTGACTGTATGGTACTGAAAGAATTGTCCAATGGCAAAGGAAAAATTAGAGCTATACTGTTAGGAAATAAAAATGTTGAGCCATTGAAATTTAGAGAATGAAATCTAACTGATGTCTATATATATATATATATATATCTAGGTTTCAATTTGGGAATTTCCCTAAGGCAAAACAATCTTCTTCTTCTCTTCTCCCACGGTGATCTTCGATTTCTTCTCTTTGGTGTGAGAGCTTTGATCTTTCTTGCTGGTTCTTCTCCTTGTGCAAGCTTGAAGTGTTTAATGTGGAAGAGTAAGTGGATTGAGGCTTGAAGGTGGAGATCGTTGATTCTGAAGGTTTTAGGGTTTCTAGAGATTTGTGGATTGAGCTTGATTTGGTAAGTTTAATGGCTTTAATGTTGTTATTAAAGGTTGTTTGATGCATTTCTGGTATTTAATGTATTTGAATGGGTAGATGGAAGTGTTTAATGCTGGGTTTTAGAGAGAGAAATGGGTAGATTCGTCGGAGAAGACGATCGGGACTTCGCACGTCGCGACGTGCGCTGAGGGCTTCGTCGCGACGAGTAATTAAATTATTCGTCGCAACGAGCTCGGTTGGAAGTCGCGACGAGCGTGGAGTTATGCGTCGCAACGAATGGCTCTTTCCGCGTCGCAGCGAACGACCCGTTGTACGTCGTGGCGAAGGGACGGAGGTCGCGGCGAAGGGGCAGTTTTCTGATGGATGAGTTGTAGTTTTTAGGGCATAACTTATGGTATAGACCTCCGATTGAGGTGATTCCTAGTTCGTTGTGAACTAGAAAAAGAGGTCTACAATTGAGGAAATATATGAGAGTTAGAGTTTAATTTAAATGGTACTGATTCTTAGAGAATAAGGTCAATTATGGTTCCAATAGCGACCTAAGTATTGAATTATGATAATTGGAGTTTCAATTGGGGTTTTCAGTGGAGGTTTTGACCCAATGACTAGGGAATTGCTATAGGGTATATGAATTGAGGAATTGAACTGAATTTTAGGATTGGATCAATTATTGTCGATCAATTGAGCGAAGAGTTAGAATTGGGCCTAAGAGTTCTAAATTGGGTTTTAGCGTCGGAAAATCGTGGACATGCATTGTACATAATTTCATCGAGACATATGCATTTCTGAATCGTTTAATTAAGCATCTAGTAATGGGACTGTATTTTACTGCTATAGAGGCACCGTTGGGTCGTCATTCCACGGACATTGCTGGGACTTCCAGGCAGTAGCTCAGAAGTTACAGGTGAGTAACCTAGTTGGTTTCTCAAATTCCTGATTGTCTAAATGCTCTATGTGAATTACTTGCCAATGTGAATTGCATGATTACTGAAATATATATGATCGAATTGCATGCTTCTACTGTATGGGATTGGACTACTGCATGACATTGGGAATTGAAATACTGGGCTTTTATAGCCATATCATCAATTATCGAACATCGCATTACATGCATAAATGCATGATCAGATAATGAACGTTGTGACCCAAGTCGCTAATATCACTGAGTGAGCCTCGAGCTCTAACACTGTACTGACCGGGCCTCGAGCCCTAGGGTAGAAATCCCTGACGCGTCCACACTGAATACTGAATACTGACTGAGCGCTTGGGCACAACACTGAATAACTGGAAAAGAGTCACATATGCATTGTATGCACATGACTGATTGATTTGTGACACTTACTGAATTATGTGATGGCATGAGAGATTGCAAATTGTTACATACTACTGTGAATGGTTGTATAATAATGTAATTTGTTATACGATACTGTTAATTGAACATCACTGTACCATGCTGTACGCAATCTGCGTAATGCATGATTTGAGTGAGCCATCGATGATGGTTTCTCATTGAGTTCGCAAACTCACCCAAAATTGCAAGCTATTTTTCAGGACTGATAGAGTAGACCCCTAGCTCTGGAGATAGTCTTTTTCCTGCCGTGCGAGAGTGCTGACAAGAGAAGCGATGGCACATAGGTCGGTCAGTTGGGATGGATTTTGAGGATGACTAGTATAGACTTTTGTATCAGTTTCCTTTTTTAGTTTTGTATAGGGGACTGATAGATTTGTCTATTCTGCTATTGGATGACTGTATCAAGATTTCTGTTATGAATTTTAAAAATTTAGTGATTACTGATATTGTGGTTTTATTTATTGCGATGCCATGTGGATTATTAGCGGGATTTTCTGGTAGTGCAACTTTATCGTGGGATACATGTCAGAGCGACCCTCGGACATCCCGATATGTACCCTACGATGAGGGGGCGCTACAGATAGGGTAATCACATTTATATCACATTCGAGGATATATCACCGAAACACAACAAAATATTACATTCATTGATACAGATGCACTGCATCTTTATCTGTTTATCCATCCATTTACCATTTCTTTATCCATATATATATATTCAACCAATCCAAAATTTCTGATGCACAATCATTAGGAATTTCCAATTTTAAATATTTTTTTTAATATCCCCTTATACTGATTTACAAACTCTTAGCACAATATACGCATAACCATTTTGGTTCCAAGCTCATGCTTTCATGATCATAACCATTTCACGATTTCATTTCATTCCATCTATACACTTTAGTCTCCCTTTTTTTTAACTCATATACTCATTTTCCTCGATCAATCCTCAACAACATACCTATTCACACTTATATCACCTCTAAGGATGCATATCCTAATTGAGGTTAACCTTTTTCCATCATACGAGACCAGACTAATTGTCTTCAGTGCTTTTAACCGCTCCAACTCTTAAGGAAATGCTCATGCATGTGACTCATACTGGGGGATCAGTCGCTATTGTCTGCTATGACATAACTACTATGCAAACGCATATCACTTGGCACATAGTTCAGAATGCCCATGTAAGAATGTACTTCTGGGCTCTGATACCACCTATTGTAGCACCCCACTCCCGCGCGACCCGAACCCGACATCGATGGTGATATCCGAGTCTGTGTCCCTCGAGGGTGGCGTGCTAAAACACTCATTCAGTAATCGGTAAATTTTTTATATAAATAACAATATATGCGAAATTCAATGCCCACGTTGGGTCCTCATTCAATCATATACAATTTCATTATACACAATTTCCAATAGCCACTTGGGCCCATTTCTCAAATACAAATATACACTTCATTACATAAATAAAGACATTATGTAATGCAGACGCGAACTGATCCCGACTTTTATCCTTCACTTGAATCCTGCAAATATACTCCCGTTGGCCTAACGGGGTATTCTTCTGATCCTGAAAAATAATTACAAATTTTGGGTGAGTTTTGCAAACTCAGTGAGTGACCATCATCGATGGCTCACTCATCATATATTACATAAGACATATATTTCATAAATCACATTTCATTTCACAATTTTTCCAATATCGCACATGTTCATATTATTTCACATTCAATCACTAAACCATCTCACTTTATTTCATATATCACATTATTTCCCATATTCATATAATTTCATTAACAACCATATTGAATCACATAAACTTCAGTTATTTCACATTCAATATCATTTAATCATTTATGTCATGCATACGCAGTGTATATGAGACTCACTTTCTAATTGTTACTCCATTGTGACCGAGTGCCTGAACTGTCCCATATAGGGCTCATTGATAACTGTCCAATGTAGGGCTCGTTGATAACTGTCCCATGTAAGGCTCGTTGATAACTGTCCGATGTAGGGCTCATTGGTCACTATCCCATGTAGGGCTCATTGATAGTTGTCCCATATAGGGCTCATTAATAGCTGTCCCATACAGGGCTCATTAATCGTTGAGCTTGTAGCTCTGATTAGTGGCTACTCTAGTCACAACGGCCATTATGTTTTATGCGTTCATGTAATGGAATGCATCACCCACAATTATCTATCCCTTTTAATCACTTCTCATATCATAAGAATTTAGTCTGACATTCCACCCTTGAAGTGGAGCATTTCACAGTTTCGTTCATATCCAAATACACATTTGTCAATCAAATAAGTATAAGGCATTTTTTATTTTTTTTTGCCTTTCACCAAATCAAATTATTCACTCAAATGCATATGGAATGCGTATGTGACACTTTTCTCATTTATTACGGTATTGTGACCGAGCGCTCAAACTGTCCCAATATAGGCGCATTAATCGTTGAGCCTGAGGCTCTAAAATCACTGTGGACTTAAAGCCCAAGTACGGTGAGCTTTTTGCTCTCGATGGCTGCTCCGGTCACAACTACCATTATCTGATCATGAATTCATACATGTAAAGCATATGTCACAATGTATCACATCATAACCAGGTAGTTCACAGATTCACAAACAAGTAACACTTCTATGTCATAACTCCCAACACATCGGACCTTCTTTCCGGAATCCACAATCATATCCAATCACAAACCCACCATTATCTCCAAAGTAAACATATCATAATCAAGAGAACCATCAAGGTCACTCACCTCATATCCATGCTTGAAACTCGTCCAAAGCATCAATTTCTCCATTACTTCTTTCTTCATCAAAGTTAAAATTCCCTAAACCATAATTACCCAAATTCCACATCACTTACTACATAAACACTAAAATTGATCTTAGGAAACACAACCCTATACCAATCTTAAGCCATATGAACCAAAACCCTTCAAAAATTAACAAATCAAAAATCTCAATCTTACCTTGATCTTTCACCAATCAATGAATTTCTTGGCTTGGATGGAAGCTCTCATCATCCTCCACATTTTTCTCTTCTTGAGCACCATGAAAATCCCTTTTGAAGGGCTTAGAAAATCAAGACCTAGTTTTGCTTTTCTTCTTCCTCCTTTCTCCACCGAAAGCTCTCACTCTTCTCTCTTCTTCTGTTTCTCTTCTGTTTTTCTAAGTCTCACGACAGCTCTCTTCTTCTTCTATTTAAACAAAACCCCACTTGTCTGATTTACCAAAATGCCATTAATGAGTGCGTAATGCCCAATTTGCCCTTACATATAAGCCTTATAACTTGGAACCTTAAGTGATCGTCCAATAATGCCCTTCCTTTTTGCCTTAAAAACTGACACCGTCGCTCCTTAATTCGATCAGGTAAAAGAAGCAATATGATAAAACTTTCTCCTAGAGAAATGTTCCTCTCTATCTGAGCTTTCTATAGACACCAAAATAGCTCAATTCAGTTCAGAAATGAAGAAGTTACGACTAAGGCACGTTCGGACCAAAACTAAATCAAGACTGAACACTACACGTAATTTCACTCCAGAAGTTGAACATCTTAGAGGCTAAATTACCGATCGGCTCCTTCAGATAACTTATAGATCCATGTCTCTAGTTTCATTTGAAACAAGAATCAGATCTATTGGAGCTCTATAGCTCATGATATCTCTAAAATACTGAAATCTGTTAGATATTTCATTTGGACCAAAACTAAATCAAGACTAAACACTACACGTAATTTCACTCCAGAAGTTTAACATATTAGAGGATAAATTACCGATTGGCTTCTTCAGATAACTTGTAGATCGATGTCTCTAGTTTCATTTGAAGGAAGAATCAGATCGATTGGAGCTCTATAGCTCATGATATCTCCAAAATATTGAAGTCTGTTAGATATTCATCTAACTCATATCCTTTTAATCAATCATCCCATTTGGATTTGGTCTGCCATTTTCAATTCAATGCTCGGTCGGTCGGTCGGCCAGCCAACTCTCGCTCAGTCGATCGGCCAACGCTCGCTCAGTCGATCGGCCAGCACTCGCTCAGTCGGTTTGCCAGCAGAAGTCGATCGGCCATCAAAGGTTTCCTAGTCCAACATCCTATCTTCCAACTTTCATATCGTTTGACTCAAAACTCCAAATTTTACAAACTTAGTATCTATGGAAAGATAAAAGAACTCTCTACAACTTTCATGAGGACTTAAAACTAGATCGGCCTCTAAAAGGGTCAAAAAGTCCACACAAGATGGATGATCGATCAGCCCACCTGAATAGCAACAGAACTTCTAGACCTCATAACTTTCCATACTTTATATCAATGAAAAGGCAAAAATATAATCTACCACTTCCATGAAGAACTTAAAGCCAAAATCAGTCTCTATAATGGTCGAAAATTCAATCAAATTTTCTGCCCTAATCACCTCTTCCTGAACAAGTTCAAAAATCGATCATAACTCCTAGCCCTGATATCGAAAAATTACATACTTTACGGCATTAGAAAGCTAGAAACATCAGCTACAGCTTTCATTAAGACCACTTTGACTAATTCCATCTAGATAAGTACACTTTTTCTGTTGAAGTTTCTGAACTCCATTCCTACACTTAGGATGGTTTAGCAATACATCAACTTCACTTATTCCCAATACCACATACATCGCAAACTCAATCTCCCACATGCCAAACCAACACAAATAATCGATTGCAGAGGATATGCGCATACGCATTCCTCAATCACACAAGTCATACATAATCTCATACAATGTATATTATTAATACAATCAGACACAAAACACCCATTTCATGTACTACCCTCAAAGTAACATTGCAATTGTTCCAATTAACATTACCCAAGTAAAACATTAAACTTCCAAAGTGCAAGTATTCATGAATTAAATGCATATATATATATATATATATATATATATATATATATATCTGTGTGTGTGTGTGTGTGAATATGATGAATGAGCAAGACCAACGCATTTCCTTTGTCTCTCCTTGAGCACATATGTACTGAGATTTCAGTTCTAACCCTTAATATGGAGACAGGAAGTTACATTTCTTCCCCCTTAATAAATTTCGTCCACGAAATTCTCATTCGATTGTTCAATATGGTAGAAGTGATCATTTATCATATGTCCCTCTATTTTCCATACACTTCATCACTCAATTACTCATTTTCAGAAAGATCACAGTAGACAGACTCACTTAATTGGCTATCTCACAATCTTAACTATCTCACTTGAATATTTCAGATTACACACCAACTTTTATTTCGTATGTTGTGGATCAGATCATTATTTCAACCTATTCACTTATCACATTTTATAAATTCAATACCTCTTTCACCAGTAACACTAACTCATAATTTTTTTTTATACAGACCAATTCATATAGCTTCATTGATACCTTTTTCCAATTCTGAGTACACTTTGCCGAGGTGTTTCTCACAAAAACACTTCATCTCCTTTTTCGGCACTTCACTATACTTTGGTGCTAACACACTGACACTTATGTCCATTTCACTATAACAAGTGTTAATTCACCAAACTCATTTATCTTTCATATATCATTGACTCTTATTTCAGATTCATCTCTCCTTTGACGATTCACTATTCTTTAGTGTTCATGCACTCAATTTGTATATTCACTTTACTATATTTCATCTGTCCGATTTTGATCCACCTCATCTAACTCATTCATCTTTCACAAGTCACTTTCCTTTGTCTCACTCATCGCACCATTGTTATTGTTGGGACTCGATCTCGAAACCGGACCCCAACCGGAGAAACAGAGAACGGAAACGAAGAGAAGCTAATGCGTAATGCGAAAGAACGGACAAATGCAAATGCGAAATAATCGAACGGATCGGAAATCAAAGCGAAGCAAAAACAAATCGAAATTAAAGCAGAAACATAACCATATCGAAAGCGAAAGTCAAAGAAACGAATCGAATAACAACTCGGATACTAATCAAATGGCGAATACATATCAGAAAGCGAACATGAATTCGAATCGAATAAAAGGGATCTATTAACTGAAACGAATTCCAACATCCGAGAGCAAACCAAAAATAGCGTTGGAAACCTTGGTCTAAACCTATCCAAAACGGATCAAAACCGGTGTAAATTTTTTTCTTTTCTTTCATTCTTTTCATCTTTATTCAATCTTATACAAATCAAAACAATATAATTCCCCTTTTTGGAAATTTATCCTCAATCAAAATTCAATTCATATAATTCTTCATAAAGATGCAATATCTCAATCTCATCTTTAATAAATCTTATTCTTATTCTTATTTGTCTTTTGCCAAAAGAATCTCACACCTGACGTGTACAAAATCTCATTATTCCTTTCTTTTGCCAAAACAAACTTAACACACATATCCATATACCTATGACTCATTCACAATAAAGCATACTCAAATAAACTCTTCAATATCTCAATTCCAGTATCACAATTCGTCAGACCTCCCTTCCATAATCCATATCACAATCAATACTCAATATATATAAAACCATAATTCACTATGCTATACCATATACAAATCCATAATTCATCCAATCCCATTCGTATGTCATAACCATACACAAATTTATATCTCAATTCCATACACAAGTCCAGACGTCATTTTCATTTCAAAATAAATGCACTACAAACTTTAATGGCATTCCAAGCCATATACAAAACAACACTAAAAACCAAACTACTCAAAATACGAGATATGAAAAAAAATTGATCAAAAGCCTTGACCTTCTTTCATCCAATCTCCTGCTCGATACCTGGAGATGGGAATGAGAGGGGGTGAGCTTGACAGCTCGTGGGTAACAGGTTTATAACAAAAGAATAAACAAAAACCTTGAAAACATTTCTCTTATCTTAGCAAACTTTTTTTTAGTCATAAAAATGTTTACTTTCCAAAATTCTTGCCGAGCAGACAGAATTCACAACTTACGAAACATGGATGCATCAACTTAACAATTCACAGATGCAACACACATCAAATGGCTCGAGAGTTCCATAAACAAAACGGGTGTAGTTTACACCGTAAACAAAATGAGTCTGATTTTTCAGGATCTCGTGGCCTCAAGCAGGCAGCCGGGAGAAGGCTATGGGTCATCGTGCACGTGACTAACGAAACAGGTTATCTCTCGTCCAAACAAAAGCACATAATCATGCTTAAATCCATTTATTGAATGCTCATTCTTTCAAGTTTTTCTATCTTTTTATTCATACAAAATGACATGACATGTCTCAAGGCATACATAATCTAAAATGTATTTTGACATTCATCAAAAAGATTCATATACCCAATCACAAAATGATTTTTCAGATCATTCATAATAATAATGCAACACTCATGAAGCAATTTAAATCAGAAAATTTCTTTGATTTAATGAAAGTAATAGTGGCTTATTGATTCTATTATAAACATGTACCCACCTCATTTTCTTTTCTTAAAGACTTGACTTGCTCAAAACGCCTCTTCTCTTTGCAAACAACCTGAGGTATCAAAGGTTCTTTCTCTTATTCTTCTTGTCCTCCCTTGATTCCCTCATTTCCATGCTTGAAACTTGTCCAAAGCTTCAATTTCTCCAAAGCCTTTCCTTAATTTTCTCTAATTCATAACATAAACTCTAATTAAATAACCATCCAAAATTGAATCAATTAAACCTTGCAATCACCAAAATTGACTTGAGCAATCATAAACTCATATAAATCTTAAGCCAAATAAACCAAAATCTCATCAATATTTAACAAGGTAGAAATTTTCTCTTACCTTATTTCTTCTCTATTTTCAGAATTTCAAAGCTCCATAGGAAGCTTTCATCCTCTTCCACCTTTTTCCTCTTGAATCTACTTCAAATCACTCTAGAAACCCAAGCAAATTCGAAACCCTAACTTACCTTCTCTTTCTCCTTCATCCGAAAGCTCTCTCCTTTCCTTCTCTTCTTTTCCTTTCTTTCCTTCTTCTAATTTTCGTGTCTTTCATTCTTCTAAATTATTCTTATACAGCAGGCCCTTGCCATGTCATTTATGAATGTAAAAATGACCATAAAGCCCTTACTTATAATCCTACTAACTTAACTCTTTAAGTAATCTTCCAACAATGCCCTTCCTTTTTGTCTTGAAAACTGACACCGTCACTCCTTATTTTGATCAGGTAAATGAAACAATTTGACAAACCTTCCTTCTATAAAAATGTTCCTCTGTGTCTTATCTTTCTAATAACACCAAAAACACTCAATTTGGTTCAGAAACGAATAAGTTATGGCTAAAACAATTTTAGACCATTACAAAACCGAGACTGAATGCTACACCTAACTTCACTCCAGAAATTGACCATCTTAAGTACTGAACTGAAATTTTATTCCTTCAGAAAACTTGTATATCCATGTCTCTAGTTTTATTAGAAACACGAATCAACTCAATCGAAGCTCTATAGCTCCAGATATCTCCAAATTTCTGAAGCATGTTCAGAAAGTATCTAACTCATAACCTTTTAGTCGATTTTCCCACTTTGATCCGATCGATCTTTCTCAGTTTGATCTTAAAAATCATAAACTTTCATGGAGATATATATGAATGTCTTAGAAATCCAACGCTTTAAGAATTAGATCGATCGAATGTCGGACAAAAAAGTTATGACCAAAATAAGGAAGAGAGGTCGAATCAGAAAATCGGTCGCGCGTGCTGAGCGGACGAGTGCTGAATGGTCGCGGAAGAGCTGAGCGATAGCGGAAGGGCTGAGCGATCGTGGAAGAGCTAAGCGATAGCGAAAGGGCTGACTGATAGCGGAAGAGCTGAGCAATAGTGGAAGGGCTGAGCGATCGCAGAAGGGCTGAGCGATCGCGAAAGGGTTGAGCGATCACGGAAGGGCTGAGTGATCGCAGAAGAGCTAAGCGATAGCGGAAGGGATGAGCGATTGCGGAAGAGCTGAGCCGACCCCCAACTTCTAATTTCCATAACTTTTGACTCAGAACTCTAAATTTTACAAACTTAGTACCGATAGAAAGATAAAAGACAGCTCTACCATTTTCATGAAGGACTCAAAAACAAGCTCCGTCTCTAAAGGGGCCAAAAGTTCATTCAAAGATGGCTGGTTGATCAGCTCACCTAAACAGCAACAAAACTTCTAACTCTCATAACTTTTGACTCCATTTTCCAAAAATTCCATAATTTATATCAATGGAAAGATAACAACATAAACTACAACTTTCATCAAGAACGTACAAACCAATTCGGCCTCAAAAATGGTCAAAACTTCACTCAAAACTGGCTATCCAAAAAATGTCATCCTAAACAGTGACACAACTTCCAAAAATCATAACTTCCTATTCCATTGTCCAAAAATCTCACGCTTTATATCAATTAAAACATAAAAACATAATCTACCACTTTCATGAAGCACTTAAAGCCAAAATCAGTCTTTATAATGGTCAAAAGTCACAACAAAGTTTCTGCCCTGGAAATCAAACCTAAACAACATCAAGACTTCGATCGATCATAACTTCTAACCCTGATATTGAAAAAGTGCATATTTTATGGCGTTAGAAATTTGGAAACATAAGATACAACTTTCATTAAGACCACTTTGGCTAAATCCATCTAAATTAGTACAGATTTTCCATTGAAGTTTCTAAACACCATTCCAACTCATCAACTTCACATATCAACACACTACCACAAACTCTTCAACTAATTCCTCTCAAGCACAATTCAAAGCTCTAATAAACTATTCCAAATCCATTTCTCAACATCAAACTCAACAATAAAGAATATGCGCATACACATTTCTCTTTCACAAAAGTCATACACAATCATGCATAAAAACACCCATTTCATGTATTAACCTCAAAATATCATTGCAATTGCTCCAATTAACATTACCCGAATCAAAAATTAAACACCACTTATTCCTCATTTAATTTCATTTAACAAATCAAGTCTCTAAAAAAAATTCAGGGTCCAACAGTTATACCTATAGTCAATCAGAACTATACAACAAACTCATATTCCTATGAACTCCTATAAGCTTTAAACTCTTCTCACTGTTGGAAATTTAAACATGTAACCACGTACTTCTCTAACAATTTCTTTGCTCAATCACTTTTGTCGGGTACACATACTTCTTATTTCCATCACCATATATCGTTCTTTCGATTTCACTCAAAAGTTTAGATTCATTATAGGACTAACCATTTTGAATCCTTAACTCTTAAACTTTCTTACCTCTTTCCAGTAAAACTGAATCTAAGACTTCAATGCACTAGTAACACTTCATTTTACCCCATATTCTACTTGACATTTTGCACTCTTCATTGCCCTAAATTTAGAAACCCCAATATCTGAATTTGCGCTATTCATTTTAGAATTGTCTGTTCAATGCTTTAGACTACACTCTACCTTTACCAGTATAGAATTCAATTGTGCATGCCTTTCAAGCTCAATAATTTTCTCGAAACTACACAATTTGTACATTACAGGAATGCCTTAGCATATCTAATGTCTCCAAGACTTCAAATAATTTCTATCATAGCACCGATACCACTTATCAAAATCAACTCATATTATACTGTTACAATATATTGTATCATACTTTCTGATGTGAAACTTCATCATACACTGCACAATCTCCAAATCATATGCTTATTATCAGTGTCAGATTCCTCAATTATTCATATATCTCTTTTTACTTTTCAACACTTTCAAAATACCATCTATGATCATAGTCATCAATTGATACCATTTGCTTACATCGCATAAATCTCTATTGGGGTACTGTTGACTTCAACAGACATTACTCAAAATTTTCATTGAGTCCACAATTGATTTTTTTGGCAATCCCTTAATGAAGGTAACATTACCTCACGTCATTTTCAATTTCCTCTTAGGACTTCTTGTCTCTACTGATTTTCTCTTTTCATTTGATTTCCCTTTAATTCACATTGACATATTCAAATGCCTATTCATTCATACTTGTACCTCCATACATTCCACTTCGTTTGAGTATTTCACTTTGTGGGTTGGTATTATTTTTCTTAGATTCAATTTAAGATCTCCCAACATTTTTGCATCAAATATTATGGAGACCTATTCCCTTCACATTTGCAATAGGATCACCTCAAATTGAAAATCCACTCACGTAGTTGGATACTTTACATTACCTTAAACACAATGCATATAATCTCAATAGTATATTCCACTTGTTATGCTTGCGTCTCCTCTTGAGTACATACTTATTTTTGATTTGTTCCTGTCATGACTACTATTAACTTGAATCGTCTGTTCATCTTAACTCAATTAGGGAAATTCTTCTTTGAAAGAAGATTTCTTGCTACAATCATCGATACTGTTCACAAAATTATCATCAACCAAATATGTTTCATAATTGTGTTTCAATCATTCTTAGTATCTCAAGAAGATCAATTCCAACTATACTCAATATCTCAATAAGAACAAAGTTTTTTTTAATACCATAACTGAATGATCGGAACATCTTTTGCACTAAGGCTCTGTGAGGCACTAAACAATTTCTTTTACACTTATACTTTGGTATATATATATTTCACCCAAAAATCATAAGCTCAATTGTTTCACTAATCATGGTGAACTCAATATCTAATGTATACTCACAAAGGTGAATCAACCTAAACTCAACAATTCTTTACATATATCACTATCGTTGTTTCATTTTCCACTTGTCATTGAATTTCATTTCACACAGTTTTATTCCCATATCAAAACATAATTCTGATATCGATAATTCACACAACCATTTTAAGTTCAAGCTTAACCTTTCAAGGTTATATCAACTTGACTTATACACTTTATCTCTTTATTTTTTCCTCAAACAATCTGTGATAGGGTAATCACATTTATATCACATTCGAGGACATATCATCGAAACACAACAAAATATTACATTCATTGATACAGATACACTGCATCTTTATCTGTTTATCCATCCATTTACCATTTCTTTATCCATATATATATATTCAACCAATCCAAAATTTCTGATGCACAATCATTAGGAATTTCCAGTCTTAAATATTTTTTTTAATATCCCCTTATACTGATTTACAAACTCTTAGCATAATATTCGCATAACCATTTGGGTTCCAAGCTCATGCTTTCAAGATCATAACCATTTCACGATTTCATTTCATTCCATCTGTACACTTTAGTCTCCCTTTTTTTTTTACTCATATACTCATTTTCCTCGATCAATCCTCAACAACATAACTATTCACACCTATATCACCTCTAAGGATGCATATCCCAATTGAGGTGAACCTTTTTCCATCATACGAGACCAGACCAATTGTCTTTAGTGCTTTTAACCGCTCCAACTCTTAAGGAAATGCTCATGCATGTGACTCATACTGGGGGATCAGTCATTATTGTCTGCTATGACATTACTACTATGCATACGCATATCACTTGGCACATAGTTCAGAATGCCCATGTAAGATTGTACTTCTGGGCTCTGATACCACCTATTGTAGCACCCCACTCCCGCGCGACCCAAACCCGACATCGACGGTGATATCCGAGTTCGTGTCCCTCGAGGGTGGTGTGCTAAATCACTCATTCAGTAATCGGTACATTTTTTTATATAAATAACAATATATGCAAAATTCAATGCCCACATTGGGTCCTCATTCAATCATATACAATTTCATTATACATAATTTCCAATAGCCACTTGGGCTCATTTCCCAAATACAAATATACACTTCATTATATAAATAAAGACATGTAATGCAGACGCGAACTGATCCCGACTTCTATCCTTCACTTGAATCTGCAAATATACTCCCGTTGGCCTAACGAGGTATTCTTCTGATCATGAAAAATAATTGCAAATTTTGGGTGAGTTTTGCGAACTCAATGAGTGACCATCATCGATGGCTCACTCATCACAAATCACATAAGACATATATTTCATAAATCACATTTCATTTCACAATTTTTCAAATATCGCACATGTTCATATTATTTCACATTCAATCACTGAACCATCTCACTTTATTTCCTATATCACATTATTTCCTATATTCATATCATTTCATTAACAACCATATTGAATCACATAAACTTGTTCAGTTATTTCACATTCAATATCATTTAATCATTTATGTCATCCATACGCAGTGTATATGAGACTCACTTTCTAATTGTTACTCCGTTGTGACCGAGTGCCTGAACTGTCCCATATAAGGCTCATTGATAACTGTCCCGTGTAGGACTCATTAATAACTGTCCCATGTAGGGCTCATTGATAACTGTCTCATGTAGGGCTCATTGGTCACTGTCCCATGTAAGGCTCATTGATAGCTGTCCCATATAGGGCTCATTAATAGCTGTCCCATATAGGGCTCATTAATCGTTGAGCTTGTAGCTCTGATCGGTGGCTACTCTAGTCACAACGGCCATTATGTTTTATGCTTTCATGTAATGGAATGCATCACCCACAATAATCTATCCCTTTCAATCACTTCTCATATCATCGGAATTTAGTCCGACATTCCACCCTTGAAGTGGAGCATTTCACAGTTTCGTTCATATACAAATACATATTTGTCAATCAAATAAGTATAAGGCATTTTTTATTTTTTTTCCTTTCACCAAATCAAATTATTCACTCAAATACATATGGAATGCGTATGTGACACTTTTCTCATTTATTACGGTATTGTGACCGAGCGCTCAAACTGTCCCAATATAGGCGCATTAATCGTTGAGCCTGAGGCTCTAAAATCACTGTAGACTCAAGGCCCAAGTACGGTGAGCTTTTAGCTCTCGATGACTGCTCCGGTCACAACTACCATTATCTGATCATGCATTCATATATGTAAAGCATATGTCACAATGTATCACATCATAACCAGGTAGTTCACAGATTCACAAACAAGTAACACTTCTATGTCATAACTCCCAACACATCGGACCTTCTTTCCGGAATCCACAATCATATCTAATCACAAACCCACCATTATCTCCACAGTAAACATATCATAATCGAGAGAACCATCAAGGTCACTCACCTCATATCCATGCTTGAAACTCGTCCAAAGCATCAATTTCTCCATTACTTCTTTCTTCATCAAAGTTAAAATTCCCTAAACCATAATTACCCAAATTCAACATCACATACTGCATAAACACTAAAATTGATCTTAAGAAACACAACCCTATACCAATCTTAAGCCACATGAACCAAAACCCTTCAAAAATTAACAAATCAAAAATCTCAATCTTACCTTGATCTTTCACCAATCAATGAATTTCTTGGCTTGGATGGAAGCTCTCATCATCCTCCACGTTTTTCTCTTCTTGAGAACCATGAAAATCCCTCTTGAAGGGCTTAGAAAATCAAGACCTAGTTTTGTTTTTCTTCTTCCTCCTTTCTCCACCGAAATCTCTCACTCTTCTCTCTTCTTCTGTTTCTCTTTTGTTTTTTCTAAGTCCCACGACAGCTCTCTTATTCTTCTATTTAAACAAAACCCCACTTTTATGATTTTCCAAATTGCCATTAATGAGTGCATAATGCCCAATTTGCCCTTACATATAAGCCTTATAACTTGAAACCTTAAGTGATCGTCCAACTGCCCTTCCTTTTTGCCTTAAAAACTGACACCGTCGCTCCTTAATTCGATCAGGTAAAAGAAGCAATATGATAAAACTTTCTCCTAGAGAAATGTTCATCTCTGTCTGAGCTTTCTATACACACCAAAATCGCTCAATTCAGTTCAGAAATGAAGAAGTTATGGCCAAGGCACGTTCGGACCAAAACTAAATCAAGACTGAACACTACATGTAATTTCACTCTAGAAGTTGAACATCTTAGAGGCTAAATTACCAATCGGCTCCTTCAGATAACTTGTATATCCATGTCTCTAGTTTCATTTGAAATAATAATCAGATCTATTGGAGCTCTATAACTCATGATATCTCCAAAATACTCAAGTCTATTAGATATTTCGTTTGGACCAAAACTAAATCAAGACTGAACACTACATGTAATTTCACTCCAGAAGTTGAACATCTTAGAGGCTAAATTGCCAATCGGCTCTTTCAGATAACTTGTATATCCATGTCTCTAGTTTTATTTGAAACAAGAATCAGATCGATTGGAGCTCTGTAGCTCATGATATCTCCAAAATACTGAAGTCTGTTAGATATTTCATTTGGACCAAAACTAAATCTAGATTGAACACTACAAGTAATTTCACTCCAGAAGTTGAACAACTTAGAGGCTAAATTACTAATCAGCTCCTTTAGATAACTTGTAGATCCATGTCTCTAGTTTCATTTGAAACAAGAATCAGATCGATTGGAGCTCTATAGCTCATGATATATTCAAAATATTGAAGTCTATTAGATATTTCGTTTGGACCAAAACTAAATCAAGACTAAACACTACACGTAATTTCACTCCAGAAGTTTAACATCTTAGAGGCTAAATTACCGATTGGCTCCTTTGATAACTTGTAGATACATGTCTCTAGTTTCATTTGAAACAAGAATCAGATCGATTGGAGCTCTATAGCTCATGATATATCCAAAATATTGAAGTTTATTAGATATTCATCTAACTCATAAACTTTTAATCGATCATCCCATTTGGATTTGATCTGCCATTTTCAATTCAATGCTCGGTCGGTCGTCCAGCTCTCGCTTGGTCGGTTAGCCAACTCTCGCTCGGTCGATCAACCAGTGCTAGCTCAGTCGGTCAGCCATCAAAGGTTTCCCAGTCCAACATCTTATCTTCCAACTTTCATAACTTTTGACTCAGAACTCCAAATTTTACAAACTTGGTATCGATGGAAAGATAAAAGAACGTTCTACAACTTTCATGAAGGACTTAAAAATCAGATCGGCCTATAAAGGGGTCAAAAAGTCCACACAAGATGGCTGATCGATCAGCCCACCTGAACAGCAACAGAACTTCTAGACCTCATAACTTTCTACGCCCTTGTCCAAAATTTCCGTACTTTATATCAATGAAAAGGTAAAAACATAATCTACCACTTACATGAAGAACTTAAAGCCGAAATCAGTCTCTATAATGGTCGAAAATTCAATCAAACTTTCTATCCTAATCACCTCTTCCTGAACAACTTCCAAAATTGATCATAACTCCTAGCCCCGATATCGAAAAATTGCATACTTTACGGCGTTAGAAAGCTGGAAACATCAGCTACAGCTTTCATTAAGACCACTTTAACTAATTCCATCTAGATCAGTATAGTTTTGCCGTTGAAGTTTCTGAACACCATTCCTACACTTAGGATGGTTTAGCAATACATCAACTTCACTTATTCCCAATACCACATACATCGCAAACTCAATTTAAATCTCCCACATGCCAAACCAACAAAAATAATCGATTTCAGAGGATATGCGCATACGCATTCCTCAATCAGACAAGTCATACATAATCTTATACAATGTCTATTATTAACACAATCAGACACAAAACACCCATTTCATGTACTACCCTCAAAGTAACATTGCAATTGTTCCAATTAACATTACCCAAGTAAAACATTAAACTTCCAAAGTGCAAGCATTCATGAATTAAATGCATATATATATATATATATATATATATATATATATATATATATATATATATATATATATATATATATATATATATATATATATATATGATGCATAAAGCAAGACCAACGCATTTCCTTTGTCTCTCCTTGAGCACATACGTACTGAGATTTCGGTTCTAACCCTTAATATGGGGACAAGATGTTACGCACCTGGCCTTTTTATGTAAAGGTAAACATTTGAGATGAATGTCGATCCAGTTTCTCAACTAAGTCATGTTGTTATTAATTTGATAGGTTAGAATGTCATTATAGCCTTTTTACACGAAGGCACACATTTGTGATATGTGTCCATCTGGTTACTTAAGTAAATCACATTCTCAACTGGATACTAGCTCTATTCATAACCCGAAGACCAGCAAAATAGTTATTTTAGTTATAATTATACAACCTTTTTAATACAAAATTTTGCCTACCTTATTGCTTTAGCTAATCATTCTCATGAAAATGTACTAATAATGTCACTTATTTGATTGGCCTAAAATTAAGAATGAGTATGGAAAATTCCTAAGATGAATGGACTAACATCGTATACTAATTAACCAGCATATTTAGCCCTAAGTAACTTAGGTCACTAATTTCACAAGCTAATAAATCTTCAAAACCTAAAAGACTATGTTTAAGGCTAAATCTATCCTGTTAAGTCCTTGGTATTGACACATTCACACAATTTGTTGGACCAATGGTGGTTGAAAAATTAAATTTCACTTATGTTTTGATAATAATAAAATGTATAGAATTGGTTAAGAAATTGTTTCAGGTATTTTGGGATTGATATTCAATAAATTATGCAAATCAAGATGAACAAGTGATAAATCATTGAAGAATCAAGATGGAAGTTTCCTTATAAGTGAAAATAGCATAAAACATAAGGATTATAGAAGATTTGGTTGGATGTTACCGTTGAAGGCAACATAAGTCGACTTGCACAGCATAAGTCGACTTATACATCAAGATCTGAATAGCATAAGTCGAATAGTACGTCATAAGTCCACTAATATATGAAGATCTCGGGGTCAGGACAACACAAGTCGACTAATCATACATAAGTCGACTTATCGAGGACCACAAGTCGACTTACACATCACAAGTCGACTTATAGAAGAGCGGAGATACAATTTTACGTAAAATGTTGTCACAAGTCGACTTATACAACTCGACAAGTCGACTTATACAACTCGATAAGTCGACTTATAGGTACAGCAAATTAATTCTAACGGTTCAATTAGTCACAAATGGAAAGGAGGATATTAAGGAACGGTCATATCAATTATGCAACGGCTATAATGAGTTCCAACAGCTATTTTTCATCAAGTATAAGAGTGGATGATCAAGGAAAAATACTAGAGAAGTTCTACAAGAAAAATACTCCACTATTGCTATTATCTTATTACATCATTGTATTGAGCATTTGTTCTTCAAACTTTATCTTATTTCTCTTACAATTTGAGTGACTAGTGAAAGGTCACGTGTGAGGTAGCTAGAGCCAAAAATCAAGTAATTTTGGTAGGATTTGTGCCGGAAGACAAATCATTTGTAAAGGTAGCTTGAGCCGGAAATCAAGCGGTATTGGTAGGATTTGTGCCAGAAGACAAATCAAGTGTAAAGGTAGCTTGAGCCAGAAATCAAGTGGCATTGTAAGAGTTCACACTGAACTACAAAGTGTGTAATAAAGTGGTTTGCAAAATCCTAAGTGGGAGCTTAGGTAGAGGGCGAGGTCTTAGAGAACCTCTATAAAAACAGTGTTTGATCTTCTTCCCTACTCTTTGAATTTAAATTTGTTTAAATTACTATTGTGTGAATTAACTTCTGATTTTATTGTAAAAAATATTGAAAAAGCTTAAAGATCTATTCAACCTCCCCTTCTAGATCGCTAACAATTGGTATCAAAGCAGAAGTATCCAGGGATGGCACACAACAAACTAGCTGAAGAAGGTAATACAAATTATCGCCCTCCTTTATTTAATGGTACTAATTATTCTTCTTGGAAAAATCCTATGAAGTATCACATTATAAGTGAGGGAGTAGAATATTGGAATATCATTATCTTCGGTCCACAACCACCGTTGAAAGAAAATGGTGAGTTAAAAACAGAGATGGAGTATGACGACAATGATTGGAGGCAAGCCTACATCAATGTGAAGTCTATGAAACTGATATACTGCGCTCTCACGGTCGAGGAAAGAAGCCGAGTTAATTCTTGTACCAGCGCTAAAGAAATGTGGGAAAGACTTCGCATCACCCATGAAGGAACCAACCAAGTCCGGGAGACAAAGATCAACATGCTTCTCCATGATTATGAAATGTTTGTTATGAAGGAAGGTGAGTCTATTTCCATTATGTTTGATCGTTTTGCAGAAATCATAAATGAATTAGGCAACCTTGGAAAGCATATGACATATAGCGAGAAGGTGAAGAAGATTCTCCGCTCACTACCAAAAGAATGGGACTCACAAGTCACAGCAATTATGGAGTCTAAAGATCTCAATCATTTGGAATTCAACACCTTGGTGGGATCACTCATCAACTATAAGATCATTCTCAAATCCAGAGGAGGTAGAGGTAAGTCACAAAAGTCAATTGCTTTAAAGGCTAATATTTCTTCTCTTAATGAAAGTGACGAAGAAATAGATGAAGAAGAGGATGATGAAGAAATAGCAATGTACGCCAGAAATTTGGGAAAATTCAAAGGACTTCTCAAAAATCGTAGGAAAGAATTAAATGGTGGAAGAAATGAAGAAAGAAAGAAGTACACCATGGAAAGAAGGACCAAAAGCACATCTTCCACATCAAATTTCCAGAAAAGTGACAAATATGACAAAGGGAAAAAGAAAGCTAGCCTAGTAGCCACTTGGAGTGATGATGAGGAAGCATACCAAAGCAATAAAGAAAACAACCTAGCTCTTATGGCTAACAGCTCCTCAACAAGTGATGACGAAGATGAGGTAACTTTCATTGATCAAGATCTTATAGATTCTTTTAATGCTTTACAAATCGATTTTGAAGAAGCTATTGAAATCAACAAGAAATTGAGAAAGAAAATAAGAGAGCTAGTTGCTGAAAATAGTGTCTTGCATGAGACTATTGATGATTTAGATTGCACCAAGGAAGATCACTCTACATGCATTGCTGAAAAAGAAAACCTTACTTGTGAGCTTAATAGACTTAGAAAGGAATTTTCTTATGTGGTTGAAAAATTTGCTGGTGGTAATGAAAAGTTTGAAAAGATGTTATCTTTACAAAGATATTCAATTTCTAAACATGGTTTAGGATATGATCCATTTGATAGAGATTGTTCTTTGATTTCTAAATTTACTAAAGATGGCAAAGTTGCTAAATGTGCTAGATGCTTAAAAGATGGTCATATAGAAATTGCATACAAAAGTATTAGAAGATGTATTAATGTGAAGAAAATCTGGGTAGTAAAAGGTACAGCTCCTCCTAATGTGGTTTATATGACTAACCAAAATGGACCCAAAATGGCCTGGGTACCAATGAGTAGAAAGAATGTTTCAGTTGTAGGTACAAGCAAGGAATGAAGATCCACCAAGCACATGGTACATTGATAGTGGATGTCGACTAATTGGTGACAAGTCTGCTAACAAGTCGACTTGTGTGGGTCAATAAGTCGACCTATGATATACACAGCACTATAGAAATGAAGAAATTTCAGGATAAGTCGACTTATGGAGGTAAAACAAGTCGACTTATGTTTACACGTATTCCATTGTTGGATTGTTATGTTATGTAATGACTTTGCATTTTCTTTGTGTATGCTTATGAACTGCCAGTCGAATATAAGTTATCTGGGTCTTCTTTATAAAAAAATTCTCTTTTTTCCAAAATCTTCGAAAACCTATTCTCTTCTACTTTTGAGATTTATTCATGATGATGTTTCTCCACCATGATGGTTTTTGTATCTAGCCAAGACCAACATTTCATATTATTTGTATTTGCTTACTACTTGAGACTATTTGTTTTTTATGACTTGCTTCTCTATTTAATGTGATTGCGATATTTCATTTATTGTTGGTTTGTATTAGTTGTTTTGATTATGACAAAAAGGGGGAGAAAAATGAGAAATTGGATATTCTTTAGGTACTTGATTAAGGGGAGTATGTATGTTAAATTGTCTTTAATTTGAGTTTATCTTACAAGGTTATTAAATTCAATGATTTATATGATTGAGGGGGAGACTTCTAACCAAAATGAAAAGGTATAAAAAAACCTTGATCAATGTTTCCTTGTTTTCATTTCTTAAACAATTTCTAAGTGTTTTGTCATTATCAAAAAGGGGGAGATTGTTGGACCAATGGTGGTTGACAAATTAAACTCCACTTATGTTTTGATAATAATAAAATGTATAGAATTGGTTAAGAAATTGTTTCAGGTATTTTGGGATTGATATTCAATAAATTATGCAAATTAAGATGAACAAGTGATAAATCATTGAAGAATCAAGATGGAAGTTTCCTTATAAGTGAAAATGGCATAAAACATAAGGATTATAGAAGATTTGGTTGGATGTTACCGTTGAAGGCAGCATAAGTCGACTTGCACAGCATAAGTCCACTTATACATCAAGATCCGAACAGCGATAAGTCCACTAAGACGTCATAAGTCCGACTAATATATGAAGATCTGTTAGGTTGAGACAACACAAGTCGACTAATCATACATAAGTCGACTTATCGAGGACCACAAGTCGACTTACACATAACAAGTCAACTTATAGAAGAGCGGAGATGCAATTTTACGTAAAATGTTGTCACAAGTCGACTTATACAACTCGACAAGTCGACTTATGGGTACAGCAAATTAATTCCAACGGTTCAAACAAATAGAAAGGAGGATATTAAGGAACGGTCATATCAATTATGCAACGGCTATAATGAGTTCCAGCAGCTATTTTTCATCAAGTATAAGAGTGGATGATCAAGGAAAAATACTAGAGAAGTTCTACAAGAAAAATACTCCACTATTGCTTCATATTTTGCTCACTATTGCTATTATCTTATTACATCATTGTATTGAGCATTTGTTCTTCAAACTTTATCTTATTTCTCTTACAATTTGAGTGACTAGTGAAAGGTCACGTGTGAGGTAGCTTGAGATGGAAATCAAGTAGTTTTGGTAGGATTTGTGCCGGAAGACAAATCATTTGTAAAGGTAACAGTAGGAAATCAAAGCAGTATTGGTAGGATTTGTGCCGGAAGACAAATCAAGTGTAAAGGTAGCTTGAGCCGAAAATCAAGCGGCATTGTAAGAGTTCACACTGAACTACAAAGTGTGTAATAAAGTGGTTTGCAAAATTCTAAGTGGGAGCTTAGGTAGAGGACGTAGGTCTTAGTACCGAACCTCTATAAAAACAGTGTTTGATCTTCTTCCCTACTCCTTGAATTTAAATTTGTTTAAATTACTATTGTGTGAATTAACTTCTGATTTTATTGTAGAAAATATTAAAAAAGATTAAAGATCTATTCAACCCCCCCTTCTAGATCGCTAACAGAATTCACATAATGCAACCTAAACAAACTATCATATAATATACAAATTTCACACTCAAGATAAAAACACATAACCCTCCCCACACTGGAATAACACATTGTCCTTAATATGATAAGGATACACAAACACACTAGGGGAAATAAAACATAATATACAAAATACATAAGAAGAAAATACTAACAAAAATGAAAAGAAATTTGTTAGAACATGAAATCGTTTATGGTGATGGAGGTGGTGATGGCGATAGTGTTAAGACCAAATCCGCTTGACATCGAGAGTGTTTCCCTATCTTGTAAGTGATTTAAGAGAGTAAAAGAATTAGCAATCCAAACCATTACAAATAATTCAAAACTTATTTTAGAATTTAAAACAAACTTAACCATACAACAATTTAAATATAACTACTAAACGTGCTAATTTAGGGTCATTAGCTTGACCTTGTATCCTTGGAAGTTCAGCCCCAATCGATTATGAGTAGCTTACTTCTACCCTTCTCATTCAACATCAATTTTGTAGCCTATGAGTAAGCTATAGGTTATAAAATGATTAGGAGGAAAATATTGATAAAGTTGAGAAAACCAATTAATTTCAATAATGTCTTTTTCACTAACAAACTGTCAATAAACTAGGGAATAACAAAACTCCCTGAATCTTCTATTAAGTCTAGCAATTTGTTTGGTAAAAGGGTGATCTACTCTTGTTCTTCCTCAGTTAATTTCTTTTCTTTCTCTTCTTTTGCTTCACGAATAAAGACTTTCACAACTTCTTCAAACTTGATGTTCGTTGTTATCTATTCTTGATCTTTTTGCTCTTTTAAAGATTTGAACACATCAATTTGCCTGAATGAGTCACCCTCCTTTGGATTTTTAATACATCATTTATGTTTAATGTCACCTAGTCACTACTAATTTGAAGGATAATGTTCTCTTCATAGACATCTACTAAAGTTTTTTCGATGTTCAATACCAAGATCTGGCAAATAATATAGGGGGTTTTCATCCCTTTCTTCATCCTCTTTCTTGATTTCTTGTTCTTTTATAAGGTAAGGTTTAGCTTGATTTCTCGCTGGTTATTCTAGCTTTACCCTATTCCTCAGTGTAATAACCTGACATAGCTCTATTGAATTTATTTCCATGTTACGCAAACAATTTTCCACACTTTACTTAAAAAATTCCCTGGAAAATTGGCCCATTCGAACCTTTAGGTTGTAAATAGAAGAGGCATTATCTACTGTTACTTGCTAAACTTCTCTTCCAAACTCTTCTAGGTCTCTTCCATATCCGTGAGCTTATCCATGATTTTATCCAACTTGGAATCCCATGAACTAGATTTGTATTGCTGAAATCCTAATAAGTCTTGATGTCTGATGGGAATCCTTTCATTGTTAGACCAATTAAAATCTTGGTAGTTTTACCACCCTAAACTGTACGTGTTCAAATAAGGATGATGATTTCCCTAACTAAATTGGGGCTCATTGAAATCTATAAGAGTCCTTTGCTCCCTACAATATATATCCTCTATGATTGTTCTTTCTTTCTCTTTTTGGCGTTCATCTCTTGAGATTTCTCATTGTTGCCTAGTGATATCCAAATTGATGTGTTGTCTACTTTATGCCAGCTTCTCTCTTCTTCTTCTTTTATAACAATCCCCAATAATGGCCTTAAAAACTTGATTGGGGTTTGGTTGTGTGTAAGTTTTAATTATTAACCGTCGATAATCTGTAAGTGCATGGTTTGTTAGCGTAATACCAAAGGTGTCCATCTCACAAGGAGGGAACAAATCTAATCCTAAAATTTAAGATCAGAAGTAAATAACAGAAATTCAAGATGCAACGAAACTAATACGAGAATTTAATTCAATCAATCAAATTAAGAATCAAACACAAAAATACTCATTTTTAAGCAATTTGTAACATACCATAGAATCAACCGAAGCAAATTACCAATTTGTAACATACCAATTTGTAACCTAACTAATTATGAATTATTGGATTATTGGTTCTAGACTATCCTAAGGATGATTACTCTCCCTCGAGCTATAACCATTAACTCTAAATCATAAACCTTAATCAAATTATGGAAATTGCAATCTCTCAATTTACAACCTATCCAAAACCCTAATTAGCTTTGAAGTTCTCTTATAACCTATCGAAAACCTATACAAGATCTCTCTTCTCACAAATTATCGATCTTTTTTAATTCTAGTTTCTATTAAATCACCTAACTCTCGTTAGTCTAATTTAATCATTTTTATTCGATTTGCCCTTTTAATTTATTATCAAACTATGCAATAGCATAATCAAATCATAACAATATCCAATAGACGCATAAACAATCAAATTCTTATTGATTCAAGAATAAAATTTCAAAGGTGAGTTTAGAACATCCTCGACATTCTAAATCCTATCATCAACTGTTCAATCTAATTCTAGAAAATAATAAAACTGAAAAGAACAGGAAATACAATCTGAAATGGATGATAGGAGGTAGTGACGTCGAGAAACCTCCTAATCTGGGAAATACTTTGAGTCAGCTTTTTCTCCTCTTCTCACTTACTTCTTCTCTTCCTCTATCTCTTGATAATCTCTCTCTAGGGTTTCTTAAGGTGACCGATGCAAAAAGCTCCCTCTCTTTACCTCTTTATGTTCTTTTATACTTCTTTATGTTTTGGGTAACTCTAGGTTTTTTTGGGGTCCGAAAGGTCTAAAAAATCCCTCAAAATGTGAAGTTCATAAGTGTCTACATGTCTACCCGACGCAAGCTACAATCGTGGCTCACATTTGAGCCTTCTGTTAAGAACGTGGCATGCAGGCCACGATCGCGGCCGTTCTTGGAGCTTCTGTCAAGCCACAATTGTGGGCCATTGTTTCAGCCTGAATTCAAATTTGACCCTTAAACACTAACAAACACATCAAGGTAACTCAAAAATATAATATTTAAGCTAAAAATCTTATACTAACCCTTAAAATACTTAAAACACAAATAATTAACAAAATAACACAATTCTAACCTAAACGTATACTATATAATTGAATTAACGGCTGAACACATATCAAACTATGCTCTAAAATACGATACAATTTATACTTATCACCTTCCAATAAGACATGAATATCATATAACAAGTTCAATTTTTCATAAGATCATTATAAAAATTACAAGAAAGAGTAGTGAGTAAAAGAAGGTTGTAGAACAAAAATGGATATGAACAACAAATATATAAAGGCCAAAGCCATCTACATTACACACATAAACATAATTAGTCACTCACCATTATCACACTTTCAACTAGTTGCCCACCATTATCACACGGTCAACTACAATCAGTACATAACACAAAGAAGAATTAAGAAAATATATTCAATAAAATAAACAACTAAAAATGGTGTCAAATGTTTACTGCAACTACTATTTACATGGTGCAAATATAGTTGACAACTAAAAATGGTGTGTGAAAGTTTGTAGCTGGTGTGAAAAGTATTTATTGTTACTTTTGACAGTTTTAATTAATATTGTAAATTGAGTAAATTTTTAAATATAATTTGTTTTTCAAAAATATCAAATAGTCTCTTTAAGGTGCTAATTTCTATGAAACCATCAATATTATGAACCAAAAATTATTGAATAATGCGGCTTTACTTAAGCCTCTGTTTGGATCCTTACTTGCACAAGGGAAAGGAAAGGAAATATTGAGGGAAAAAGAGGAGAAAAGAATGGAACAGAAATGGGAGTTCCTTTCCTCTGTTTGTTTTCCTAATTTATCAAAGGAGGGAATTGAAACTTATATTGGACAAAAGAATTTTTTGAGACCTTTGTACCCTTGATTATGGAACTTGTTTACCTTTTGCTATGAAAACTTCAGCATACATAGAAAAAGTATTATCAGATTTGATAATAGAACTCCGCGATGAAGTTTCAAGGAGTTGAAATTTCTATTTGTAACTAGAGTTTTGAACTTTCCAATTGCTGTGTAGTTATAAAACAATATCTTTGGCAAAAAAAAAAAAGAATTTCATCATACACAGCATACTTATTCCACTACCATCTGTCATATGCTTATTCCACTACCAAGATCAATCTCATCCATATGTCAAGAGAACAACTATTCTATTTTGTAGAATAAAAAATGAAAATTAAGATTTAATATGCATATTAAAATAAAACAAGTTACATATAACTCTATGTATATTTACATGGTTTAGAATTTAAACATTCATATTTTGATAATCCAAAAGATAAAGGTTTTGTGAATTCCATTTCAACACAGCCATGACTTTCATAAGTAAAAAACTGCACTAGTATTTACTCCAGAAGCAAAAAATATGCACTTGTATTTACTCCACAAGCAAAAAATCTGCACTTGTATTTACTCCACAAGTAAAAAATCTGCACTAGTATTTGCTCCATAAGCAAAAAATTCCATTTCAACATAGCCATGACTCCTCCAAAAGCAAAAGATCTGTAAATAAACAAAATAAAAGCTAGTAGATTAAACAAAAAAACCAACATATCAAATTAGGCTTTACCATTTCAAAAAAATTTGCAATGCAAAAGATCACCTACCTATAATTTTATCTCCATTCCATTTCCGAAACAGGTGCGCTACTCATCATATGCATTCAATAACTATTATCTCCTTCTCGGGATAGCCAAAAAAAATTCTCACCCTAATGGAACTTGCAGTTAGAAAATCATAAGCTTTGTAGCGAAGGCACACATCAAGATCAAGCTTTAACAATTCAGCATACACTTCATGCTCTCCACAAACTCGTTGGCGTGTTTTTTCAGTAATTGTATTTGATTCCTTAAGTACCTCAACAACATTGTCAATAGATTCTTTAACCCCAGCAATTTATGTTGCAACAGTACTCTTTCTTTTCTTTTTCTTTGGAGAAGTCATAGAATTGGATCAGAATCGGAATGAGAAGTAGCTTCAAACTTAGTTGGACTTGCACCATCATGTGTGTGTTCAAAGTTTTCTAAAGATATGTCATTTGAAGCTAATAATTGATCAACCTCATCGATTGTGTACACATTCATCGGAGCCCAACGAAGATTTTTTTCCTTTGTTATTTGAGCATTTCCACTTGTTGCTCTATCTTTTGCATACAAAAGCATTAACTTATCATAATGAGTTATTTCTGTAGATTTCCATTTCTTTGCACTTGGCTTTGCCTATAAAAGACGATTGTCTCAAACGCAAACTTCAAACAAATAAGTTCACCACAATGCCTTATAATTTGTAAACTCAAATAATAAAAATCATACAATTAATACTCCTAACTGTCAAAAAAGTGCTCCTAACTGCCACCACTTGGTTCATGTTACAAAAAGTAAAATAAATAGGACTTAATGGAGGTTTAATAGACATTTTTCTGAACTGGAACATAGGCAATACATAAATAATATTATTCTTCGAAAATATGATTCATATATCATTAAAAGAGTGCTCAAAAAACATTTCTAATCAAATGTAGGAATTAAACCTAAAACTAATGAAATATGTTTTGTTTTTTAGCTTTCCATAATTAGGACGCAAAAGAGCAACATTAGTTTTTTTGAAAACCACATGTGTCTTTGGAATCAAATTTAAAGTGACAATTAAAACGAGGGAAAATTTGAGGCATCCATGATATTTGTTAGGGCCTAGATCTGAACATAGAGTGATAGAATCAAAGTTTATCTAACTTGGAATGCATTAAAAAAAACAATTTCTATTTGATCTTTCTGCAGGATATCTACTTTCCATCCTTGTGAATAAATCAAGGATCCCAATTTTTGTATTTCCTGCTGCTTTCTATCCACTCACATGAATCTTTCTTATAATCTTAAACATGTCAAACCCTTCGAACCATTATAAACACAAAGCATCACAATTTTAGTTTCTATTATCAACAAATCATTAAGCAATTGAACTCCAAGTTATCAACAGAAAGTACTTCAAATATCTACCAGCAGAAACTAGTTCCTTAAGGCCTAAATAAAACAAAAAAAACACACAAAAAAGAGAGAATAGAATAACCTATATCATTACTTCCTATATTTTCGGTTCGGTGTCAAATCTCTTAGTTATAGGGCTCCAAGCAATGCCGCTAGAGTGCTTAAAAAGATCGTAACATTCATTAAAATTCATCTTTAGAGATTTTATTCACTTTTTGATTTGTCCCTGTCAATGACATTAATTCCAGTCTTCTCTCAAACTTCCATAACGACTTGAGTTAACGCTTTGGTTATGAAGGTTCCATCAACTCGATTGCCTTTATTTTGTTGATAGATAAATGCATTCAACAAAACTTCATCCATAAATTTTGTCCAATGAAGCATATCGCTTTTTTCTTTGTCAACCTTCTCTGCACCTTTCCTTGCCATTTCTTAAAGTCTCAAAACCAAATAATCAATTATGGAACAAGTCACAGTACAATATAAAGCTACAGCAAATCAATTATGCAACAAAACACATTCTTAAAGTCTCTTTCATTAGTGAGAGAACTGTAAATCACAGTATAATATATTACAAAAATTATTACAATATTAGACTTCAAATAACAAAAGAAAGGTGCATCAAAAAACCAACATTTTATTGTATGTTTAGTCAATGATTTGAAGCATAATCATTCCACATTTGTGTAGCAATATTATCCCTTATTTGTGCACCTAACCTGACATCTTCATTATCTCTTTCTCTACTATCAACTTGTGATTCTGTATCCCCTCTATTTGATAACTCCATATCCACTCCAGAAATTTCTTCTTCAAATGCACTTAAACTCATCAAAAAATTATGTAGGATAGAGCATGCCAATACAATTTCACATTGAACATCAAATGAATATGTCTTTTCATTTGAACTTCCAATGATAGGAAATCTTTTCTTTAAAACTCCAAATTTCCTTTCAACTGCATTACGCAATGAAGCATGACGTAGGTTAAAAAACTCTTTAGCATTTTCGGGACCTATATCTGAATACTCTTTCAAATGATACCGAACACCTCTATAAGGTGCAATTAGTCGACTCCTAAACATAAATTCCACATTGACTAGGTAACACTTGCCTACAATTAAATAAATCAATTAATTTCAGCTTCTAAAATTCATAATTCATTAAGCTAAAAATTAGTGAATTAATAAACCTAACATTACCTGAAGGAATTTTTAAATTATTCTCCCTAGTTAATACATTTTTAATAATTTTGAAATTGGATGCTGAACCTTCCCATCCAGCCAGAATATAAGTAAACCTTAGGTCAAATGTAAATGCAGCAAGAACATTTTGTGTTGGGTAGTCCTTCCTACCACGAAATCTTGGTGCATCTGCATTTGACACCTTAACTCTAATGTGAGTTCCATCAAGTGCACCAACACAATCCTAAAACAAGTTCATTATAAATACTGAGTTTAAGTACCTAATAATAACATTTAACAAGGACAATATTCATCTTAAAGTACGGGAAGAATCGAGAAGTGCTTGCAATTTTTGATAGAACTTGAGAACCACCATGTTGTTTGAGATATTTGACTTTAAGTGACATGGTAGCATGTAAAACAGAGTTAAATTGTCTACATATCGTCTCAATTGAGTGACGAAATAAGATAGCCACTACACGAAGTTTTAAATTATGGGATACAATCATAAGAAATGTGATGACCTTTTCTTCTAGCAAACATCAAACATTATCATTTAGAAGACCAGTGTTGCGAAGCTTTATACAAAGAAGTAAGAAAGTATCTCATGTCATACAAATGAGATCATGACAATCCTTACTGTGAGTTTGCAAATGATGCATAATTTCTCCTCGAACTTGTTCTTTATATTGAGCTAGTAAGATTTTTTGCTTTAAGGATCCATACATATAACTATGACAAAGGTTAAGAATATGAACTATATGACACATTAATTGAACGACAGCAACTCGCCTTGTCCTATCCCACTCATCTTCTGAATCATCTTCTTTAGTCAATCTCTGATCTAAATTATTCATTTTCTACTCAACATTTCAACATGTAAAACAATGTAGAAAATATCATTATATGTATATAATGTCTAAAAAATATGAAAAACCCATAAAACAACATGTTAATGGTGTATATAAAATTATTAAACAACTACAAAATCTAATTATCAAATTATTATACAACTACAAAATTCATTACAAATAAAAAAGGAAAAATAATTTAATTGCTTACCAATAGCTGGAAAAAAAAAACCATATGAGATTGATCCATTAATTGATTAATAAAAACAAAACATCATATTTACTAGTCATAGCAGCAATTTCCGTAATCAGATCAAGGGATTAATCAACCTTACCTCTTTGGCGAGAGTTGTGCAGAAGAAAATTGGAAGAAAGGCAGGAGGGTAGTGTTTTGCGTGGGAAAAATTGTGGCTAAGAGTGTGTCCTTTTTGTTGAGTTAAATAAGGATACTATGGTAATTTACATATATTGGGGTTCTCTTGTCTTGGATTTCTCCTCTTTTCCCACCAATTTGACGAAAAATACATTTGGCCCAAACTTCCCTCAATTTTATCTCCATTCTCTCACTTTTACTTTGCTTATTTTTGTCCAAACGGTGGAAACCAAGAGAAGTTCAATTCTCTTCCTTTCTTTTCTCTTATTTTCCTTCAATCCAAGCCAAGGCCAAATGATTGTCATATTGTGCACCTAATAAGATTAGTTGCAGAATTGTCCTTCCAACTTATTATACAAGACTTTTGTTATCTCTTTTGGTTTGGAGTTGCTTCCATCCTTTTCCCGAAAATAGTTTTTTTGGTGTGCTTATAGCAAAAATGATGAAATTTATTACCAAATATCTTTTTGGATGTACATTACCAGTGTTTGGAGATCTGTTCCATTCTGGCCAGTACCGACTGGAGAACGGAATTTGGATCCCAACCTCGATACTAGTGAGAAATACCAGCCAGTACTCAACATTCCAGAAAATTCTGGGCAATTTGGAATTTTTTGGAACTTCAAGGACTTATTTGCAAAAAAAAATTACCTAAGTTTTAGTTTTTTACCCAACCCTCCCCCCCCCCTCGACCCTCTTCTCTGCTACCTACTCTCTTTCTTCTTCATTTATTCTACTCTTCTTCTTCTCTCTAAGCCTCTCTCTCTCACTCTCTCACTCTCTCTATCGTCGATGTCTGGAGATCCTCTCACCGTCGCGACACTTGGTTCTCCTCCTCGCCCAATCGCCCCGGTTGTTCTCCGTTCTCATCCTCTCCATGTAGATCTGGCCTCATTCATGTAGATCCGTGTAGATCTAGCCTCGACAGCTCCTCCTCGACATTAGCTCTCCTCCTCGCCGCACCACCACCAACCTTCTGACAACTCACAGAGGCACGACCCGAAGCCCAACACTTGAATACCCAAGTGAAGACTCAAGACAATTCGACGGTTAATATGTTACTGTTGAATCGTTGATACTCCAAAAATTGTTGGTAAATGGATTTTGTTTTTTAGGTTGTGGATTGGAATTTAGAAATGGATTGGATTTGCGTTTGCCATGTATTGGTGTTGATGAGTTGATGAAAATGGAATTGGCTTTTGGTTTTTGAATACCGAATTGGAATTGTGGAGGAATTGGAATGGATTTGCATTTGTCGTGTTTGTGGAGGAAAGGAATGGATTTGGTTTTTAGTTTTTGAATATCGAATTGGAACTATTTTGGAATTGGAATTGGAATTGGAATTGTTTTTAAATACCGAATGGATTTGGAATTTTGTTATTAATTTGTTACATGAAAATTATAATTGGAATTGAAAATGGAAATTTAAAATGGGATTAGTATGTATTATGCAATTAATTAATTATGTATTATGCAAAGAATAAAGATTGTTAAAACTTAAAATTAAAAGTTGATAATTAAGTAATTAACATTTAAAACTAAATGTAAAATTAATAATCAAATGTAAAATTAATAACTAATAACCATCCTAAATAAATAAATAACATGATAAGAATTTTTTTAGAATAAGAATGCAATAATTGACCTAATTGAGACTAAGTTTAGTATGGAGATTGGAGAATTTGAAATCATTAGAATTCTTAGAAAAATGATGGGCCTTTTGTTTAATCATAACTAAATCACTAGGAAAATTATTATTACCTTTGATATAAGAGTAGTCAATAGTCATTATTACTTTTGATCAACTCATCAATGTTATTTGTGTTCATTATATAAAACTACAAGACACCTATCTCTTTTATTTATGACTCTAATTTTTCACAACACTCAAAGATTTTAAATCATTAATTGATATTTGATATATTGTTAATATTTGTGAAATATTAATTTATTTTTAATATTTGATATTGAACTTACTCATATAGGAAAAGATTTTTTGAGCATAAAGAAGTGATGTATTGAATATTTGTTGTTAAATTGTGAATATGTTGTAGACTTGTAGTTGTAAATTTTAATTATTATTTATACTTACATTTATTAATGTCAATTAAAAATTGTTAAAGCAACATATATATTTAAGAATGAAATATGAAATGATGTATATAATATTATGGCTTGTTAAAAATGGAAAGAAGATCAAAGGTTTAAAAAGGAAAAAAATCAAAAATTTATATCATTCAACTTGATCTCATGTTATGAATAAATCTTTGAACTTGATGTTTGTGTTATGAATATATGTGTATGAACAATTGTATAAGATATGTCATGCATTATTTGCCAATTATGGAAATTCAATTGATATTATGAATGGAAATGGAAGTGGAATTATGATTGTTTTGAGATTGTTAGAATTGAGAATTGTTGTAAATGGAAGGAAATGAAAATAAAATTATGAAAGTTTTTTGTCATTGTTGTAAATTGTTGTAAATGGCAATGAAATTATGATTGTTTTGTGATTGTTGGGAATTGGGATTGAAAATTGTTGGTTATTGTTGGAATGGAAATGGAATTATGAATGGAAATGGAAATATAATTATGGTTATTTTGTAATTGTTGGAATTGGGAATTATTGTAAATGGATGGGAATGTAAATGAAAGGAAATGGAAATAGAATTATGATTATTTTGTGATTGCTGTAATTTAGAATTGTTGTATTATAAATGGAAATGAAATTATGATTGTGATTTTGGAATTAAAATTATTGAAAATGGAAGGAAATGTAAATGAAATTATGATTGTTTTGTGATTGTTAGAATTAGGAATTGTTGTAAATGGAAGGAAATGATTGTTAGAAACTTAGAATTGGAAATTATTGTAAATGGAAATGGAATTATGATTGTTTTGTGATTGTTGGGATTGGAAATTGTTGGTTATTGTTGGAATGGAAATGGAATTATGAATGGAAATGGAAATAAAATTATGGTTGTTTTGTGATTGTTGAAATTGGAAATTGTTGTAAATGGATGGGAATGTAAATGAAAGGAAATGGAAATAGAATTATGATTATTTTGTGAAGAATTGTTGTATTATAAATTGAAATGGAATTATGATTGTGATTGTTAGAATTAAAAATTGTTGAAAATGGAAGGAAATGTAAATGAAATTATGATTGCTTTGTGATTGTTAGAATTGGGAATTGTTGTAAATGGAAAGAAATGATTGTTAGAAACTTAGAATTGGAAATTGTTGTAAATGAAAATAGAATTATGATTGTTTTGTGATTGTTGGAATTGGAAGTTGTTGGTTATTGTTGGAATGGAAATGGAATTATGAATGAAAATGGAAATAGAATTACGGTTCTTTTGTGATTGTTGAAATTGGGAATTGTTGAAAATGGATGGGAATGTAAATAAAAGGAAATGGAAATAGAAATATGATTATTATTTTATTGTTGTAATTTAGAATTGTTGTATTGTAAATAGAAATGGAATTATGATTGTGATTGTTGGAATTAGAAATTGTTGTAAATGGAATGACTATTCTTGAATGAGTTATATTATATAAGATGGATATGCATATTGTCATTATATACTGAAATTATGTGTTATTTATTTTTGTGTACAGAACTACAGATAAATGGAAGGAAGTTCAAATACTCCTGATCAAGCTAGTTCAGGAACATACAGTGATCCAGCTTAGGCTCACGCTGGTACGATTCCCGGTTAAAAGAATCATACCATATGCTTATTATGTAAAAAGAATTTGAAAAGTGGAGGAATCACCCAATTGAAAAGGCATTTAGCTGGGATTAAAGGAGATGTGGAAGCATGTAAAAGAGTAAGTCATGATGTGAAGTGGCAGATGAAAACATTGCTTGATGAACATCAATTTGAGAAATATAGAAGGGGAAGATTGGATTTTGCAATTGGTAGTGGAAGTTCATTTTCTAGTTTTCGTGGTGATTATGGAAATGTTGAAGGTGGAAGTGGTAGTGGTAGTGGTAGTGGTAGTGGTACCAGTAGTGTTCCATTTCAACCTCAGGATCCTGAAGAATCTGATGTGAGAAAGAGAAGAAAGCAAGCTCATAGTTTCTTTGCACCACGAACAACTCCTAGAGATCAACCTTCAATTCGTAGTGCAATGTAGACAAGAGATGCAGCTCACAATGTAGATATGGTAGTAGCTAGATGGTGGTACGATACAGGTTCGTCATTCAATGCTTCTTGTTGGACCCCGATCTTTAAGTGAATTTTAGAAATATAAAAAGTATGAAATAAGTAAGTTTGTATATGAAGTTTGTAATAGATGTGATGATGTTTTAAGAAAATTTGATGAGAAAAAGAATTGATGGAGTTTGATGATTTTGAAATTTGAATAGATTTGTATGGATTATACAAGTTTAAGTGGATGAGAAATTGAAAATTAAGTTAAAAATCAAGAAATAAAGAGAAAAAGTGTGAAAATATGAAAATATGAAAAGTTTGACTTTTTGGCCTTTGAGAGTTGACTTTTGATTTAGGCAAATTTTGAGAAAATGGTTTTCTGGAAACTTGTAGTTTATGTTATGAGCTTTCTGTCGCCATAAAGTTTGCAATTTTCGATATCGAAAGTGAAAGCTATGAACAGTCAAAGTTTAGGTGTGTTGTAGGTTGACTTATATTAGGACTAAAGCTTTGACTGGAAAATTTACCTAGTTAGAGGTTAATTGAGCCTTGAAGTTCTTCATGAAAGTGGAAGGATTTGATTTTATCTTTATTTTGATATAAAGTGTGGAATTTTTCGATTAAGGAATAATAAGTTATGATTGTTACAAGTTTCTATTATGGTTTTTAGCATGATTAATAGAGGATAGAACATTTGAATGGAAAATTGACTTCCTTAGAGGTCAATTTGATTTTTATGTCCTTCATGAAAGTTGTAGAGGACTTTCCAAGTTTTGCATCGATATAAAATATGACATGATTGGATTTTGGAGTTGAAAGATATGAATTTTCAAAGTTGGCATTTGTTTAGGGATATATTAAATTGGGGCAGTACCTTTGACTGAATTTTTGTCCCCTTTAGAGATGAAATTGATCTTTGAGTTCTACATGGAAGTTGTAGATCTTCCTTCAAGCTTTCCATAGAGACCAAAATTTGTCAAATTTAGAGTTCGGGAGCAAAAGATATGATTTGAAAATTTTGAAAGTTTCCTGCAGATCCAGATTTCATCCTTAGACGTAGCCACGTCTAGTCTCTAAGTTCCTTAGACGTGCCCACGCCTAATCCCTAAATGTCCTCCTCTCGCTCTTTTGCTCGTTTGACATCCGATTGAGTTGATTCTTGAAGCGTTGGATTCCTAAGATAATGAATTTCATTTTTATGGAAAATTTGTGAATTTTTTATATTAAATTAAGGTTGATTAAATTAATCAAAGTGAGTCGGGAAATTTTCTGAATATAGTTCAGTATTTTGAGAAATTCGGGATCTGTATAGATTCGATTGAAGTGATTCTTGAGGAGAAATCAAGTTAGGACATGGGGCTACAAGTCATATGAAGAAATGAAATGACAATTTTGCCCCTAAGACCTTCAAAGTTTGAAGGGAAGTTCAGATTAGAGTGCAGTTTTTGGATTAGGAATATCTGAGAGTATTTTGAGCATAACTTTTGATCTGGGAATCGAAATGAGGTGATTCTTGTTTTGAATTAAACTAGAGACATAAGGCTACAATTTATATGAAGACATCGAGTTTCAATTTTGTGTTTAAGAATGTTAATTTCTGGATGGAAAAAATCATACATGGAAAATGTGTTAGAATATGAATATACCCAAAATGATTTGAGCATAACTTTTGGTGTAGTGCTCCAAATTGGATGATTCTTGTGGAATTATGAAATTAAGACATATAGGAACATTTCTCTAGAAGGAAGTTTTGACAAATTCCATCGATTTGATAGTGCGAAACATGTCCGCAAGTAAGCATGTCTAAAAGTAACATGTTATGGGCATTTTAGTCTTTTATCTATCATTTAATGACATGGCTTTAAAAGCACAAGGGGTTGTCGTTTTTTTTTTAAGAGTGAAACACGATGATGAGAAGAAATAAGAGAGAAAATGAAGGAGAATTGCCGTGGAGAAGAAAGAAGAAAAAAAGCTTGGAGATTTCGAAAATTTTAGAGTTTCAAGAAGGATTTTGATGTCGATTCAAGAGAAAGAAAGTTGGGAAATGAAGAGAGCTTCCTTTCAAGCCATGAAAAGGATTTTTAAAAAAATGTGAACAATGATGCTTTATGCATTTGTATTTGTTGATTTATGTTTGAAAGAAATAATTGCATTCATTTTTATACATTTGATTTATATGTGATTAATTGATTTATTGACTATGATTGTTATATAGATTGATCTGAATATGTGGAATGTGCATGTGTCAAGTTTTTTGACACAATTTGATGTTATAATATGAAGATTGTGAAAATCAAGATTTCGAAACATGCCTTCGTGAAATTTGAAATTTCGTTTTCAATTGTGTGGCTATGTGGGTTTGGTCAGGTCCTATATGTGGGACGAGTGCGCACTTGTCTAGTTTTATAGCCTTCTCCCGGCTGCCCGCTAGTGGCATAGAGCTCCGATTTCGAACTCCTTTCACGGCTACACTGGATCGCTATGCGAGAAAGTGTAGTACGTTCTGTTCACGGCTGCACAGGACCACTGTGCGGGAATGTGCAGTACGTTCTGTTTTGGACCGAACCAAACCATTTGATGTGTTATGTTGGCTCAATGGTAAGAGGCGTGCTTGTAAAAGCAACAAAACCTTAAGGTTGGGTGTTCGATTCCCACCAAAGAGGACAATACTGATTTGTGTTGGATGCCGCGGTATAACCCGCAAACACACGCTAGGTGGGAAATGCTAGCCCAGGTGTGGGGTCCAACACTTCTAAATCATATTATTATCAACCTATGATAAATGTCATAGCCTCTTATGGTCCAGGATACAAAGGGTCATCGATTGATGACTTAAGAGGTAAACTTTTGAGTTGTGTTGTTTCTGAAATGAGAACTTATTTGGCTGAAAGAAGAGTGAGTTGGGCTACTTATGGTTGTTCAATTATGTGTGATAGTTGGAAAAATAGGAGACAAGAGCCTATTATAATTTTTTTGGTTCATTAATAAATGGATCTATGTTTTTAAAATCTATTGATGCATCTGGCCTGATTAGAAATGTTGAGACTTTGTTTGGGATATTTGATGAAGTTGTGAATGAAGTAGGGCCGAAAAATATTGTTCAATTTATTACTGACAATGATTTCACTTATAAAGCAGTAGGTAAAAGATTGCAGAATACCTATAATTCATTTTTTTGGACTCCTTGTGTTGCACATTGCATTGACTTAATGCTGGAGAATATAGGAGATCCTAGATATTTTCCTGTTATTGATGAGACTATGCAGAAGGCAAAAAAAAGTGACAAAATTCATTTATAATCGTGCATGGGTTTTGATTTTGATGAGAAGGGAATTTATCAATGGTAGGAATTTGTGTCGCCCTACTGTGACAAGATTTGCAACAAATTTCTTATCACTTCAGTCTTTTGTTTTGCTGAAGAAGGAGTTAAGGCAAATGTTTACAATTGATAAGTGGGTTGCATCTCAGCATGCTAGGTCTAATGCTGAAATGGAGGTTTGTAGTATTATACTGAAAGATAGAGAATTTTGGTCGCAATGTTAATTTGTTATCCGAGTTTGTGAGCCTTTGGTGAGGGTGTTTCGGTTGGCTGATAGTGAAGAAAAGCCAACAATGGGTTACATTTTTTATGCTTTAGAGAGAGCGACGGAAGCAATCAAGGCTAATATGAAGAATAGGTCTTCTTTATACACCATTTCTTTCAATCATTAATGAGAGAAGGGAGAGACAACTTTCTTCTCTATTGTTTGCAGCTGGGACATTTTTGAATCCTAGTGTGTATTTTAGACTGGATCTTGCAAAACAAGCTGAAGTTAGTAGAGAAATGCTTTTCACAATTACAACAACTGTTCCACATGAAGCAATGCAAGATTTTTTAAGCTTACAAATATAGCTTTATCAGTTGTTTTATGAGAATTTTGGAATGCCAATTGCTATTCGACAAAGAGACAAACTTTGTCCAGATATTATTTATTTCTTATTTCTTATTTGTTGAAAATTAATTATCACTTTATTTTGTTTATAACACTACTTTTGTTATCTTATAACTTGTAGTTGATTGGTGGGATCAATTCGAAAATCATGTTTCAGAATTGAGAATGTTTGAGATACGCATTTTAAGTCAATGTGTGAGTGCAACTGGTGTGAACAAAACTGGAGCACATTTGAATTTGTCTACTCAAAGAAAAGAAATAGATTGGAGCATAAGAGGTTGAATGACTTAGGGGTTGTTTGTTTCTGTTTTTTTTTCTCCATTTTTTGTTGTCGTTTTTGTAAAAAGAAAAACAGGTAAATAAAATGTGTTTAGCTTACTCTGTTGTGATTTTTTTATGAAAATAAAAAACCGCAACAATTTTACATAAACTAAAAATTATCGTTTCTCTGAATTTTGACAACATGTTTTCTTCTACAAAAAATCAACATAACCCTGGTTTGTATCTCGAAATAATAATAATAATAATAATAATAATAATAATAATAATAATAAATTTTATAATAATTATTAATAATTAATAATAATAAGATAATTAATTTGGTATAATAAAATTAATAATAAATAATAATAATAATAGTATTAAAAATAGTAAGTAGAAAATTTATAACAATAATTAATAATAATTAATAATATTATTAATTATTAACAATAAATAATAATAATAATAACAATAATAATAAAATTAATCATAATAAAATCAATAAGAATAAGAATAACTTAATAATAATAATAATAATAATAATAATAATAAAAGTAAGTAGAAAATTTATAAAATAATTAATAATAATATTACTATTAACAATAAATAATAATAATAATAATAATGAGTTTAATAATAATAATAATAATAATAATAATAGTAAGTAGAAATTTTATAACAATAATTAATAATATTATTATTATTAACAATAATAATAATAATAATAATAATAATAATAATAATAATAATAATAATAATAATAATAATAATAATAATAATAATAATAATAATAATAATAATAATAATAATAATAATAATAAGAAGAAGAAGAAGAAGAAGAAGAAGAAGAAGAACTTATAAAATAATAATAATAATAATAATAGTAATAAGTTTATTAAAATCTCAACCAGGTTTTAATTTTCAGTTTTTATGTTACAAATCTCAACCAAACAGGTTTTCATTTGTTTAAGCAAAAAAAACAGAAACCAAAAATAGGAAACAGAATCTAAAAACAACAACAGAAAAATAGAAGTGAAACCAAACGGGCCCTTAGTTTATGTTTGTTATAATTTAAAGCTTCGGGAAAGGTATGTTATTTTTATTATTATCATTATTAATTTCGATATAATTTCTTATAATTTTTTAATAATTAAAGTTAATTGTTTACTAAGAGTCTGAATAGCACAAATAATTCAAATGATCCAATTGACATTGATAATATTGATGCTTTGACGGATTGGGTTTCTGAAGAACCCAATTTGGTTTATGTGAATGATTTAAATTTGGAAGATAATCTTAGATGAGAAAGCATTGACATGTCATTTGATGCATTAAGTTTAAATGATAATGATGATGAAGATCCTCTCAATGATGAGGATTTTATACCAAATGATCATTAGGGTCAGTACAGTTCTAATGGATATCCTCCTATTGACAATTGAATTTCAAGTTTTTATTTTTCCTCTTCTTTTAATTTTACTTATATTTGATGTTTATGTTAAATTGTATATATGTAATGTAACTGTAATATTTTTGTTTCAGGTTTAACTTTTACTTGATTGCTTCTTCGTCATCAACTCTTTTTGTAATATTTATTGTTATTTTTATCGAATGTTTTAAATCATTGATGTAATATTATTTATTAAAATGATGAAATTTTCTTATTGTAATTTGTAATATTTTAAATATTTTCTATTATTCTTAATTTGATGTGTGTATGATGATGATTGTTTTGTTTATATTAATTGTGGTTATTATTTATATGTAAAATATTTAAAATTTATTGTTATTGACTTATTTCATATTAATTATCATTATTATTTATTATTAAAATTTTGAAAGTATAGTTGATGTAAACAATAAACTAGTAAAGATATCTAATCTGTTATCTGATATATTATTATGAACTATTTTATAATTTTTAAAAATTTTAGGGATTATTCTATAAATTTAAAAAATTGTTCGAAACGGTATCCTATACTGACCGGTACCATTACAGTTTTATTTTAAAATCCAATTCGATACCAACCCCTATACGATATTAATAACTTTGTACACTACACCAATCTTCACGTGCCTGTGAGCTTAAGAAGAGTGACTGATATATGTAACATTTCTTTGTTATCATTTCTTGATTAGAAAGAAGGGTCCAAAGCTAACCAAAAACAAAAGGCCTGGAAATGCAACATATCTGTGTGCAAGCAAGTTTTTGGTTTAACGTTATTGCCGCTTGAAAACGTGGTATGTTTCACTTCCATCTTTGTTAAACGAATGAAGAGATAGAGATAATATTTTTAATTACATGGAATATTTTTAATTACATGGACTCGGAAGACAACAGCAAGAGAAGTAAGCCTCTCATCATTTTCGATCAACACCGCTCGAAGTTCTTCTCTTTCTCTCAATTCAGGTATTTCCTCTTAAATAGTAGTTAAGCTGACATGCTTCCTTCTCTTCGTTTTTCATCAGTTGCACGTATCACTGACCTATTCTTTTCGTTTTCTTTCGCAACTCATCATCTGTGTGATAGATACTAGTAATAGTTGTGAGAGATGTGTATTATATCTATTCCGTGTAGTTATGTCATTCATATTTCTCCAATATTACTGCACGTTTGATTCTTGGGTTTTTCATTTTTCTCTGAAATATTTCGAGTTTGAAGTTGGTAGGAATGGGGAGTCACAATGAAGAGAAACTACGATTTTGCATTGACAGAGGAGGCACTTTCACTGATGTCTATGCTGAAATTCCTGGACAGCCTCATGGTCGAGTCTTGAAACTACTCTCAGTTGACCCTTCTAACTATGATGACGCTCCTGTTGAAGGGATTCGCAGAATTCTTGAAGAATACACGGGAGACAAAATCCCAAGATCTTCCAAAATCCCTACTCAAAATATTGAATGGATTAGGATGGGCACTACTGTTGCAACCAATGCCCTTTTGGAGAGAAAGGGTGAAAGGATTGCGCTTTGTGTCACTCGGGGCTTCAAGGATTTGTTGCAGATTGGTAACCAGGCTCGACCGAACATCTTCGATCTCACCGTATCCAGACCCACTAATCTTTATGAGGAAGTTCTTGAAATTGATGAGAGAGTTCAGCTTGCTCCTGATAAGGAGGTGCCCAGTCAAGTTCTCGGAGCATCCTTAGTCAAAGGGATCTCTGGTGAGCTTGTGAGGATTGTGAAGCCACTTGATGTAGAGGCGTTGAAGCCTTCATTGAGATGCTTACTGGAAAAAGGTATTAACTGTTTGGCTGTTGTGTTGATTCATTCCTATACCTTCCCACATCATGAACTGGCTTTGGAAAAGGTTGCCTTGAGCTTGGGTTTTAGACATGTCTCCTTATCTTCGACTCTGACACCCATGGTCAGAGCTGTTCCCCGGGGTCTAACTGCTAGTGTGGATGCATACTTGAGCCCAGTTATCAAAGATTACTTATCAGGGTTCATTTCTAAATTTGATGAAGGGCTGGGGAAGCTGAACGTTCTGTTTATGCAGTCAGATGGGGGACTTGCACCAGAAATCAAATTTTCTGGACACAAAGCTGTATTGTCTGGCCCTGCAGGTGGAGTTGTTGGTTACTCACAGACTCTTTTTGGGCTTGAAACTGAGAAGCCTCTCATTGGATTTGACATGGGTGGTACATCTACTGATGTCAGTCGTTTTGCTGGAACTTATGAACAAGTTTTTGAAACTCAGATTGCTGGTACCATTATACAAGCACCTCAACTCGACATAAGCACTGTTGCTGCTGGTGGTGGATCAAAGTTGAAGTTCCAATTTGGTGCTTTCCGAGTAGGACCAGAATCAGTGGGAGCACACCCCGGTCCAGTTTGCTACCGGAAAGGAGGGGAGTTGGCAGTTACTGATGCAAACCTTATTCTTGGTTATGTAATTCCTGATTATTTCCCATCCATTTTTGGTCCCAAAGAAGATCAGCCATTAGATGTCAAAGCAACTAGGGAAGAATTTGAGAAGCTTGCGAAGCAAATAAACTTCTACAGGAAGACTCAAGATTCATCTGCAAAGGACATGACAGTTGAGCAGATTGCTCAGGGATTTGTTGATGTTGCAAATGAGACAATGTGCCGTCCGATACGGCAGTTAACTGAGATGAAGGGCCATGAAACAAGAAATCATGCTCTTGCGTGCTTTGGAGGTGCTGGGCCACAGCATGCTTGTGCTATTGCGAGGTCTTTGGGTATGACTGAAGTTTTCATCCATAGGTTCTGCGGGATCTTAAGTGCTTATGGTATGGGATTGGCAGATGTCGTCGAAGAGGCACAAGAACCATATTCTGCCATTTATAATCCTGAGTCAGTCTTTGAGGCCTCCTGCAGGCATGATTTGTTGCTGAAGCAGGTGAAACAGAAATTACAGGATCAAGGTTTCAGCAACGAGAACATTAAAACAGACTATTATTTAAATCTAAGATACGAGGGAACAGATACCGCTATCATGGTTAAGAGACGATTAAGTACAGATGGATCAGGATTTGATTATGCTGTGGAATTTGTGAAGCTTTTCCAGCAGGAGTATGGGTTCAAGCTTGAGAATAGACATGTTCTGATCTGCGATGTGAGAGTTCGTGGTGTTGGAGTCACTAATATATTGAAACCACAGGTCTTGGAGCCTGCTTCTGCTAGCCCAAAAGCGGAAGGCGTCTACAAGGTTTTCTACAGCACTGAATGGGTTGAAACACCATTATTCAAGCTTGAACGTTTGGGGTTTGGCAATACTATAGTTGGCCCAGCAATCATCATGAATGGAAATAGCACAGTGATGGTGGAACCATATTGTAAAGCCACCATAACTAAATACGGAAACATCAAAATTGAATTAGAGTCCCGCACTTTCACCACAAAAGTAGCTGAAAAAGTAGCAGACGTTGTGCAACTCTCAATTTTCAATCACAGGTTTATGGGAATAGCTGAACAAATGGGGCGGACCCTGCAGAGAACGTCAATATCAACCAATATAAAGGAAAGATTAGATTTTTCTTGTGCTCTTTTTGGTCCTGATGGGGGATTAGTCGCCAATGCTCCTCACGTACCAGTGCATCTTGGAGCCATGTCCAGTACTGTACGCTGGCAGATAGATTACTGGGGCGACAATCTGAATGAAGGAGATGTGCTGATTACCAATCATCCTTGTGCTGGTGGTAGTCACCTTCCAGATATAACTGTCATCACACCTGTTTTTGATAACGGGAGGCTTGTTTTTTTTGTTGCAAGTAGAGGACACCATGCAGAGATTGGAGGTATAACTCCCGGAAGTATGCCCCCGTTCTCAAAGGCCATATGGGAAGAAGGCGCCGCAATTAGAGCATTTAAGCTTGTGGAAAGAGGGATTTTTCAAGAAGAAGCAATTATCAAACTTCTCCAGTTCCCCTGTTCTGATGAAGCAACAGCTTACAAAATTCCCGGAACCCGCCGCCTTCAGGATAATTTATCCGACTTACATGCACAAGTAGCTGCAAACCAGAGAGGAATATACCTTATCAAAGAACTTATTGACCAGTACAGTTTGGACATTGTTCAGGCTTACATGGCATATGTGCAACTTAATGCAGAAGAAGCAGTTAGGGAAATGCTAAAGTCAGTTGCTACTAAAGTCTCATCAGAATCAGCTAAATTTATAGATCATAATGATGTAATCATTGAGGAAGAGGATTACATGGATGATGGATCAATTATACACCTGAAGCTCACAATTGATTCGGATAAAGGGGAAGCTTTTTTTGATTTTAGTGGGACAAGCCCTGAGGTTTATGGCAACTGGAATGCACCAGAAGCAGTGACAGCCGCCGCAGTCATATACTGCCTGCGCTGCTTGGTGAATGTTGATATACCTCTTAATCAGGGCTGTTTAGCCCCAGTGAAAATGCATATACCCAAAGGGTCGTTTCTGTCACCAAGTGACAGGGCTGCTGTGGTTGGAGGTAATGTGCTAACATCTCAGAGAATAACTGATGTTATTCTGACAGCATTTCAGGCTTGTGCTTGTTCTCAGGGTTGTATGAACAATCTCACTTTCGGGGATGATACTTTTGGTTATTATGAAACCATCGGTGGTGGCAGTGGAGCTGGCCCTTGCTGGAATGGTACAAGTGGAGTCCAGTGCCATATGACGAATACTCGCATGACTGATCCTGAGATTTTCGAACAAAGATATCCTGTTGTTTTGCATAAATTTGGATTGAGAGAGAATAGTGGGGGATTTGGACGTCATAAAGGGGGTGATGGTCTGGTAAGGGAGATAGAGTTCAGGAGGCCAGTTGTAGTGAGCATTCTTTCAGAGAGACGTGTTCATGCTCCAAGAGGTTTGAAAGGAGGAAGAAATGGGGCTCGTGGGGCTAATTTCTTGATTACAAAGGATAAAAGAAAGTTATATCTTGGAGGTAAGAACACAGTCGAGGTGCAGGCAGGTGAAATTCTTCAGATTCTAACCCCTGGAGGCGGAGGTTGGGGTCCTTGTTGATTTTCCGGCGTTAAAAGGAAACTTATAATTGTTCTAAACCATTCAGGTGGTGTCCCAGTTGATCTGAGAATTCTTTTGGAGTCTTGCATATATCACATCGTTTTGGAAATGATAAACAAACCAAGATCTTAATCATTGCAGTGCAGACGTATATCATGCCTCCAAATATGGAGTTATGGCGGCCAACATGCCGTTAATACAATTCACCTTAGGCATTGGAAAACCTTTAGCATAAAGCGGGATGTACTACATCATTGTCAACTATACTTATTTTATGGGTGGCATTTCTTGGTTCGAACCTTTCGGTTAAATTGATCAAAATATTGTTGTTTTTGGTCTGTATTCTTAAGAACTTACAAATTAATATTGAATTGCATTATGACTTCATGTAAACCCGACCCTTACTTTCTTGACAATAGAGCCAATTGCCTTGGACCAGTCCTCCCCTTCTGTAGCTTCTAAAGTTGGTAAACTTCCTCGTCTATCCTCTATCCCAGCTACTCCCTTCCCTACCAATAACAAGCTCTCTGATTTTACACCATCTTCTAACGAGAACATTCGGAGCTGGAAACAAGTTTTAAAGTGATCGTAGTAACCACTCGTTTCGTTACTGCCTGCCAAAGGATGAGGGGGTTTCGAAAATTGTTGCTTCGGATACTGAAATTCTGGAAGCAGGAGCATCCCTTCCTTGGCTATCTCAAGAAGGGCTCATAAAGTTTGGTATCACAAAGGGCTTGTTGAAGTGCTACTATCTAAAGAGAACCTGTTGCTCTTCTACTTTAACTTTAAAGCTGCATCTGTGAAAATAGTAGAAGATGGTCTTTATTCATCCTTTAGAAGCTAAAGAAAATCCATGCTTCAGCAGTTACACATATGATTTTTGTGGTCGTGTTAGCCACTTGCAAGTGAGTGACTTAAATATAGATGGGCGCTTCTATACCTGGGCCAATAAATCAATGAGAAGCTAGTTTTTGAGGAAAAAGCATGATGGTCTTGGTTAATGCGTACGGATCATAACTTTTCCTAAGAGAGAGGACTCTTTGAATAGCTCACTTATCTCTCGTAACACTCCTATTATTAATGTTTTAAAAATCGAATCTAGTATCGAACCGGTTGAAAGAAAGGTTTAAAATTTAGAGGTTCAACTGATAATGAACCTCTATAAAATTGGTATATTATCAAAGGTAGTGAACCTCTACAAAATCAATCGGTTCAATGTCCGGTCCGATTTTAAAACATTGGTATCCATAATTAGCTGACATTCATTTTTTAAATCTTGAAGCAAAGGCATAAGCAACTCATAATAAAATGATACCTTAAATCCTAGACCTATTACTGTTGTAGCATCAATTGTTTCTTGAAAATATGGTGAATTTAAAACATTTAAATGAATACATGAATGATAGAATCATCTAGCCCATGCTTTTTTACATCGCAAAACATCCTTAGTAACCATAAAACTTTTAAACTAGATTGAGAACCAGGAGTAGTTCTTGATGAAAAATAAGAACCTATGTCAATAGTAACTTTTTTATTTCCTTTATCTAATACTTGTGGTATTTCATTATCTCTAAAAGATATATCATGAGCCGCTTTATTTTCCTTTTTCATTTTTACTTGTTGCTACAAATATTTTCTAATCATATCATGAACATCAAATGATACTTTTTTGCAAGAAGCAATATTACCCATACCATAAGCAAGATGTTCTTTCATTCTAAAAATTCCTTCTCCTTTAAATATTTTATCGCAAAACGTATAGTTATATTGGATATTCCTATCGGATGTTTGAGAATAAGAAAATTAATTTCATGCTAGATCGGACTTACCACGAGTAGAGAATAATTCTATATTCTCCATTATGATTTACCTAAAATATTAAAAATAATTGAATATACTATTGTCGGGGAAAAGTATACAACTTAAATAATTATCATTATCAATTGTAATAAAGAATGACGATGATAAGTATAAAATTTCCCTTTATATATATATTCTCTCCTTTTTAAAAATATCTTTCAACCTTTTTATTGGTGATTGAAGTGGGTGTTGGTTTAAATTGGTTTGTTCCCTTTACACATAAAGAATCTGCGCCTTATATTTTGCTATATATATATATATCCTTTACACATAAGGAATATGCGCCTTATATTTTGCTATATTATATATATATACACACACACAGTTTCTCCCCTTTTTTAAAAAAAAATATCTTTCAATTTTTTTTATCGGTGGGGATTGAAGTGGGTGTTGATTTAAATTGGTCTCTCCCCTTTAGACATAAGGAATGTGAACCTTATATTTTGCTATGTTCTTTTTTAGAGTTATATGTGGTGAAGAACTTGTCTTACAACTTTTTGCCTTTTTATCACACATACGTCCAAATAGAGACAAAAGAGACTACTACTACTTTAGAGAGCTAAGGTTTTTCAGCCATAGGAGTTAACAAAATCGGTTAACACAGACAAAATTTTAATGAAACATAAACCTAAGCTATCATCAATTACCTTTTAGGATTTATGGCTGAAGTTTAAGATAAAATTTTGTGGTTGTGTTTTCCAATAGGATCAAAGTAAAAACTTATCAAGAAACACAAATGGAACAGTAGCATAATGGATACACAAAAACCAACAGATGTTACGCACTTATTAAACTTTGCTCTAGCAAGCTCCACTTCAAATGGTCTAACTGAAATTTTAGTAGCTTTCAATTTTGGTGTTCAGATCAACAAATAGAGTTCTAAATCAGAATATATATAACCCAACTATCAAAATCAAAAATTGATATGAAATAGAGTTCTAAATATTACAGAAATTAATATAAAATAGAGTTCTAAGTATTACAAAAAAAAAACTTAAACCAACTGTTAATGTGTTCCTAATTATTACAAAAAACAAATTGATCAATACTACTCCTTATTTGTGAACCTTGAATAACACAGAACATGAAACTGGAAGACAAAATGATGAAAACTATTTCTCAAGTTATGTTGTTTGTATGCTTGTTTGTATCTAATAGCTTGTCTTTGCTTTAGAAAAGGTTTTATCAGTGTGAAAGTAATCACTCAAACTACATCAGAGTGGGCAAAGATAGATTAAAAGAAAAACCAACAGCAAAATGACCACCATACATATACACTGAAATAAAACAGCAATAGAATGGTATACTCACACTTATTAAACTTTGCTCCAAAAAATAGTTGTGTTTTTCTCCCTAGTGTTTCAGATCAACAAATTCAAAACTTCACAGAGTATATATAATCAGCTATCAAAAGATATTGAAATGAAATAGAGTTCCAACTATTACAGAAAACACAATAACAATGAAACTTGAATAAAACATAATATTGAAACTATCACTACCTTATCCTTATCTCTTAACATATTGAAACTTGAATAAAACAAAATAAATTGGAACTCTATACGATATATTCTTCCGTCCTCCTCTCCAGTAAGTCATCAACAGCAACACCAAAGAAAAAGAGCTATACCCCTTCGAAATAAAAAAATAAAGGTCAAATTTAAGAGAAAAATATAATAACAATGACGAATCCCAAATAGAAAGAACATAAATATTTCGCGGGCGAATAAACCAAAACATGAGCGGGAGGAACATGGGATGGATGTAGAGACAATCTCTTCCATCATGGTACTTAGTCACAGAAGAAGGAGTTCGAATTTTCTTCAACAATTTTGTTATCTCAAGCCAGTTGCGAGAGATATAAGAATAGATAATTAACTTCATAGCAGTCGCCCAAGGAGATAATGAATAGAAATCGATTTCTGCATCTATGGTTACCCACAAGGATCATATTTACCTACATGAGATAATGAATAGAAATCAATTTCTGCATCTATGGTTACCCACAACTATCATATTTACCTACATGCATGGAGACGGTGAGAGATGGTGAAGAGAATATGGTGAAGAGGCGAGAGATTATGAAATGAAATATGAAGTTCAGTAGCATTAGGTATATCCTAATGGTGAGTATTGACAAACTGGTTAGCCGGTTGCTGGTAAACCAACCGGTTCTCTGGTAATCAGAGGTAAACCGGCCATTTTTATACTCAAAGGTTATTACATAGAACTGAACCGGATAACTAGCCAGACTTTTTTCGGTCAGACCGATTGATCCAATCCAATTTTTAAATCCTTGCTTATTATGGTTCACATCCTTTTCTCTGTTGAAATAAGGAAAAGACTTTTCAAATTTACAATTTTCTACCTAAGTGGAGGAATTTCAGGAATCAATCACCAAGGGATTAAGCTACTAACTTTAGGAGCTTAAATTATACACTTGTATGAAAAAAAACTTCAGAAGATCAAGAATAAGCTCAAGATTCTCATTTGAAAGAAGTTTAATAATATTTATCAGGCTAGATGTCATATCAAGGAGAAGTTAAAAAAAGACTCAAATCAATCTTTAACATTCTCCTTCTAATAAGGACCAACAAGTAGAATTAAAAAACTATTTTTACTTAATTACCATCCCATTATTGATGCAAATTACTCCCTTTTAAAGAAAAGATGAATTTAGTGGCTTAAGTAGGGATATAGAAACATCAACTTTTTCCATAAACCAATGTTCTTAAGGAGGAATAATAATATAATTATTTTATTTAGTAAATGATCTTCAGACTGACTTATAAGCTAACCTATTACAGGAGGCTTTTTCATACTTCTCTAATACACTTGGTACTTCTCTTCTCATATATGTAGGCTCTTCAATCCTTCATTCATATGCAAATCTTTGACTAAGAGATTGAGCTCTTAATTAGAATTTTTAATGCTAATGTTGTAAAGGAAGCCTTATATGATCTTATACTATTCTTGTTTACATAAGAAAATTTGAAAATTTTCAATCTTAGTAAGTTGTTGAGGTAAATTTATAAGACCTTTACTAGCCTTACAAGATTCACTATTTAAATTTTCATATGGGTTTTAGACCTATTTTCTACTGCATTACTATCTATAACATCATCTTCTAGTTTATACCTGATAGACTTGAAATTGTTATGGCTCTTCACAAAAATATTTTGCAGGGGGCTTTTAACTAAATGAAGACAAATTAGTGATAGTAATTAGCTCAAGAATTAATCAATAAATATAATAGAAGACACTTTAGTAAGGAGTGTGCACTCAAGATTGACTTCTATAAAATTTTTGATTCCATTTATTAGAACTTCATTTGGAATACCTTAAAATCGATAGATTTCCTAACAAAATTTATATTTAAATAATGCATCACATCTATCTCTTAGCTTTTTAGTCAATAGGGAGCTTTTTAACTGTATAAAAAATGCAAGACTCTTGAGGCATGATGATCCCTTATCCCTATAATTCTTCGCTTAAAGCATAAAAGTTCTAAACATATGTATTGGATTTGCAATCAACCGAGATAGGAACCTTAAGTTTCATTCTAAATGAAAGAAGTTGAGATATGAAACTTACCATTTATAGATAATTTGACTCTTTTCTCAATAGCTGATGAAAGGTTAATGCACACTTTTAAGAGCCTGCATGTTTTGCTATAGATAAAGATGATAACCAGATGTTTATTTGTTCAGGAGCTTTACACAGTTTTAATTAGATCTCCAGTTTGACATGTTTAAAGGTTATCAAGCCTCCCTCCAATTATTTATGCATTCTTTTATCCTCTAAAGGACCTACTTACAATGAATTTCATCCATTGATTAAAAGAGTTAGAGGAGAATCACCAACTGGTGTAATAAAATTATGTCTTTAGAAAGGAAAATCTAACTCATCCACTTAGTTTTTGATAGCCTCCATGTCTATTAGTCTTCTATTGTTATATGTATAATACGTTAAGTTAAGATATTAGAGTATATCATAAAGAAAATCCTATATTTTAGAGATATTTGTAAAAGATCATTAGCTAAATCAAATGGTGTGAAATATACCTACCAAATAAGGAAGCGTGTTTGAGTATAATTCCCACCATAATCACCAGAAAATTCCTATTAATCAAAAGAATATAGAAGATTTTCACTAATAAGCAGACCTTTTAGGTGAGATGGATCAATACCCATTACTTAAGGATTGCAAATTTTTAGAGTATTCAATATAAATCCAAATCTTCTTAAATAATGGTACATATTTTCAAGTTGAGGGAGAAAGTTAAGTTAAAAGTCAAGCATAAGATTGGAAATGGGGCTTTTACATGGTTTTGGCATGATAATTGGATCACCTTTAGACGTTTAAGCTAAATAACTAAGCTTACACCTTTTAGGATCAACATTCCAGATTATGCTTTAGTGAAAGATGTTATGAGAAACAACTAAAGCTTATTTGACTAGTTAGAAAGAGAAACATTCATGAGCCATCTCCTTCACTATAATCTTAATTCTAATAAAGAGGATTCGATTGAATAGTTCAAAAATCCCTCTTGATTATTCTTAAAAGACTATTATAAATTGTTTTTAGGAAATGAAGCTCTAAGGATAAATTGTCATAAGAAAGTACAACTTAAGCAAGTAAAACCTATAGTGTCTTTTATCCTATGGCTTGCTATAAGGAAGAGGTTGAGCATAACAGATAGACTTAAAGGAAAGAAAAAATTACTAGATTCTTGTATAGTATATAAGCAAGAACCTGATTCTATTAAACACCTCTTATTATTCATTCTTGTCGAGAAATTGTTGTCAATCATCTTAATTAAGGAGGATTTTATATCCTATATAACAAGCTATTACATCCAATTTATGATCCATGGATTTTATTATTCCTTGTTATTTTAGTTTTTTTTGGGTTAAAATACATTGGCAAGTATTATTGGGATTAATATTTTGATATCATATGATATTATTCTACTATAGTATATGGTATATCTAAAAGCTAATGAATCATCGCTTAAGAAGAAGGTTAAACACATGTTGATTATAAATTTAGGATGAACAAGGGGCTTGAGTAGAAGTCTAGCTAAAAGACTTATAAAGGAGAGCCAATTGAGAGGTAACCATAAATTTAGGTGTTTTTGCTCTAATTTAGTAACTTGTAGGATCTCTAATAGTAGTTTAGTTTTTTTAGTAGTTTTAGACTTATTATTCAAAATTTGCTTAGATGACACTTTATGGGGTTTTGAAGGCTATAATACATTACCTCAAAATGCTAGATAGAGACTAGATTTCACTAGTACTAGATATATATGAATGGAATTAGATAAAGTTGGTAATCATTAGTTACTAGGGGAGTAATAGTTATCCTTACACCTTCAACATTGTTTTTATTTTAAATTTTAAATTTTGCTTGCATGTTTTGTATACTAAGGATAATGTACAACCTAAGTGTGAGGGAGTCATTTAACAATTATGCTTATCAACTTCATTATAATTGGTTTAATAGGAACAATTCTATAAAGTTTTTAAGAACTTAAGTGTGTAGGAAAGAATATTAATCGAGATGATACCTTAAGGATATGCATCAAATATACCAGAAAATAAAACCTAACAATGCAAAACTAAATTTGTAGTAGTGGTGAACAAAGATAGTATCCATATAGAGTTTGTTTCTAGCTTTTGTAATGAAAAAATTAGGGTTTAAGGGGTTTGGTTAAAATCAATAAACTAAATAAACTAAAAGTAAACTATTAAAGGTAAACCAAATCAAACAGCATAAAAGTCAAAAAAATTTAACAAATAGGTTTCAAATCCAGTTCTTAGTTCAATCTCAACCTTCACACAAGTCTGCATAATTAATTGTCATATTGTTCTTATACCTCTCTTTGAAACTATTAACTATAGGTTAATAAAAGGCTTTATAATCCCAATTTTCCTTTAGGTTATATCTAATTGAAATAAGCTCTTTAATTAGGTCTAGTTATCAGACAACCTAGAATAAACTCCCTAGATTTAATGCGGCAATCACATTAGATAATAGGAAAATAGGTTAATCTAGCCAGCAATCACACAAGCTTGGGTCATTTAACCAATGTTATGTTATCCTTAATGATGCACAACCACTAGTTCATCACAAGTGACTCAGAGTTATAACGATTACATATTACAATATAGATTTTGGCAATGGATTCATACATAAATAATCTATTTGAAGTGCTTCATTTATACATGAATCCTAAAATATTAATGTAGCCCCCCACTCTCGCAAGACACCTACTCAACATTCTGAGGGATATCCAAGTGTGTACCCCGAAAGGTTGGCATGCTAGAATAGTCCAAACTCATTGAAACTCAGTACAAATTTTTCACATTTATTATACACATATGCGGAAATCAATAATCAAATAGGGCTCATACTTTTAGTTCATAAAACTCGAAATCATAATCGTCATTACACTTTGATTAATCTCCTGTACAAAACATTTCCAAATTTCACCAGTTATTACACATGAAAATATTTGAATACATATTGTACATAAATCGTGAAATATACAATTTTATACAAAATAAGAAAATACAAATACAGACGCAAATTGATCCCGACCTCTACCTCTTACTTGAACTCAGTGGTTATACTCCTGTTTGCCCAACAAGGTAACTTTTCTGAGCTTGAAAATATTACAAATTTTGGGTGAGTTTTGCGAACTCAATGAGTGACCATCCTCGATGGCTCACTTAGTCATATAATACATAATTCACATAATTTACCTAATAATCACATTGAATCACATACACTTGATCAATCATTTTACATTTTACATTCAACACATTATAATCATTCATATCATACATATGCAGTGCACATGAGACTCATTTTCTATTCGTTACTTTCTTGTGAACAAGTGCTTGAACTGCCCCATATCCATTGTGAATATTGGGCTCATTGATAACTGTCACATATCTATTGGGGATACCAGACTCATTTTACATAGTGAGCCTTTGGATCTTATACACTTTCTGATCTTTAAGCTCTTTTTTCACAATCTGAGCATTAAACTCTTTTTCGGTGGCTATTCCGGTCACAAATACCATTATGTTTCATGCATTCATATAATGGAATGCATCATATATCATACGTTTAATCGGTCACATGTTTACATATTCACATTCAATTAACATTTTCTATCGGACCCAAAGTCCGACATTCATCATCATCATTGAGTAACACTTTTTCAATCATATGCATATTCGCATGTCTCTTTGGAACTAGGCCCAACATTTAAAGATTACATTTAGAAGAACTTATTTCATCATGTTCACATACAAGTAGCGCTTCAATATTGCATTCAAATATTAGAAACCTCATACCTTCATTGTCCGGAATCACACAATCAAATCACATTCGCATCTCATTCATAATCACTCAATTCATAACTTAAACAAAACAAACAACAAAGTAAGACCATCTAAGTCTACTCACAATACACACTAGATTAACATTTGCTTCCAAGATCTAGGATCTTCTGAATGTGGATGTTTATCCTGCATATCAAAATTATGCAATACGCACGTTGCACACACATTATTAATAATTGCACAATCATATAACATTTAGTTTTACACATATGTAGTGTGTAATGTATGATGCATACTTAATGATAATCATAGGTATATTATCCAATTTCATATCTTATGCTCCTTCTTATATCATAATTCAATCACTCATCATTTATTTTCTAGCATTATTTGCTCTTATTATAAAATTCTCATTCACTTTAACTTAATACACTTTAGTCCTCTTCTTTAAAAACAGAGCACTTACGTTTGTTTTCTTCAAAACGTTTCTACACCTAGTTATACCTATTTTCTAAGATCTTTCAATTCCAAAAATCATTTAGGCAACCTCTTACAACATTTTATCATCAAAACCGAAAAATCAACAAATCCACATTTCCATCTTATATTCACAAAGAACATGAAAAGTGTATATTTTTCTCATGAATATGGAATATCAACTAATTCACCAAAATTTAATACATATATTAATATCTTATAAGGATGTACTTAATACTTACTTGTTAAATCTTCAACTTCATCAAAATCTCAAAAATCTCCATGCAAGTCACGTATATCATTATAAAAGTTGGCAAGTTTCAGTTTTTATTGAGGAAAATGGAAAAAAAAAGTTGGGAGTGGAAAAAGGTAGATGAAAACAAGATCTTTCTTTGGTGAAGGTTTGATGGAAAACTTTGTGTAAAGGAACAAACTTGAAGAAGATAACCAAGAAGAAGATATTTTTAAGACAAGACAAACAGTGTCTTTGTCTTTCAAAGTTAAAAGAATAATAGTAAATTTTTAAGATCAACTTTACATATGACACTTGTCACTCATCCATCTCTTAGGGCTTTAACAAATTCTCATTTAACTAGTCCAACCAACTCCAATATTTTTACTACAATTGTCTCCTAATTTTCATTCATTTTCTCAAAAAATATAAAGTCATCAATGAAATTTCTTCAATATCATTAAAATTTTATTTCTATTTCCTTCCATCAATTTACTCACCAAGTGGCATTTTTTTCTAGTCTAATAATATTCTACATTTTTGGAATTTATTTCTAAAATTCACTAAAAATTCTAAATCAACAATTTTTATTCTCCAATTCGGATTTCAATGCAAATAAATCACAATTCTCAATAATATCACAATACTCAGAATGTCAATGAGTGCATGTACAGTCATCTTAATATGTGCAAAAATTCAAATTCACATACGTGTATGCTAACAATATGCATGAGCATGAAAAAGCATTTTTCTTAATCTCTCATGTATCATATTGTTGGTTTATAACTCTTAATATGGGAACGTGATGTTATATTTCTCTCCTCCTTAATAAATTTCGTCCTCAAAATTCTTATCTGATTGATCAGGAAGGTAGGGGATTATTTCCCTCATATACTCCTTCGTTTTCCATTAAACTTCATCAGTCAAATAATTTCTTCCAAATGACCATACTCAATGTAATCAATCAATCCTCTAATTATTTCTTCAGATATCACACTATCTTAATTGTTTCCTTAATAATTTAGGTTACTCAAAATTTTCACTTTGCAAGCTGACCATACATCGTTGCCAAATCATATCATTATTTTTTAACATACTCACATCTCACACTTTATAATTCTGAGACATCTTTATTGATAATAAAACACATAAGTTATTGGTCCTATGCTCTTAATGACTTCATGTGGACCAAAACAATTCAAGCTTAGTTTATCCTTTTTCCTAATCTAAGCACATCTTACCAAGGTGATAACCTCAGAAGCCTTTCTTTTTTTTTCACTTCTCTTCAGTGTTAATACAGTTAATTCTTAGGTCTGTCTCACTATATTTCATAACTTTGATGTTGATCCACCAAAATTCATTCGTCTTTAATAAGCCACTTTATTTTTATTACAGATTCATTTCACTCATTAACAGTATCTCGAATTTATTATGGCCTTTAACCATTTTTAGGCCCTCTTCATTTCAATGTAAGGGCAAATGACTCTTTTTGTCGTACAATGCCTCATACAGTATTCTAATGATATCACTATGATAACGATTTTTATGCCTGTAATTAATTAGAACTATACATTGATCTCATGTTTCTATAAGCTTTAAGCATATCTCCAATAATTAAGACTGTTGGCCACTCATACATGCTATCACTTGTTTCTACATCCTTTGTCGTTAAGTACTATTCTGTGTATTCCTACAAGGATGTATAGCTTCGATTGTTTTTTATGCTTTCTCTAATAACATCTTTGCTCACTCATCTTTATCAGGTACACATCCTTCTCATTTCAATCACAAAGTAACATTTTCCTATTTGGACTCAAAATTCAAATTCGTTTTCAATTCTTCACTAAGATTCACAATTTCTGAATGCTCAATTTAGGCTTTGTTAATGTTTTCATGTGGGACTGATCTTAAATTCAATAGCTAATAATACTTTGATTTGCCCAAAATTCAACTCGACATTCTATGATCTTTATTGCATTAGGTTTGGTAATCTCAATATCTAAATTTATGCTATTTCGTTATTGAATTTTCTGTTCAATACATTAGATTATAGCACTAGCTTTGCTAGGAATTACCCATTTGTACATCATAATCTTCCAGTAACTCTATCCATTATCTCAGTCTCATTTTCAATTCTTTCAAACTTAGTAATTACCTCAAACTTTAATGATCTCTATAATTTCCAAAATGTTTATGTATATATATAATGTCTCCAAACTTTCAAACATTCATTATGGAAGCAAGTTTCAATTTATATATCAAATAATCAACTCATGAGGCTTAATTGTCTTTATGTATACAAAATCACTTTATGATGTTACATTGGATTTTATCCTAATCTCTTATATAAACATCATTGTATACTACAAAATCTCCAAATCCAGACGATATAATTAATATCGGTGTTATAATTCCTCAAAATTCTCTGTATATATTACTTAGGGTTTCTCACTTCATAATTACCTCTATTTTCTTAGGTCTCCCAACATGCTATGTTCAGACACTATACAACCCAACATTTTATTCAATCAAGCTAAGATTCACTCCTATTGAAATTGGCATAGAATTGTTTCTACCTTCATGATATGTAGGATTTCCTCAAGTATTTAAAATATTCTTCTTAACTGTTAGAATACATTCAATATCTCATCTATAATCATTGTCACCAATTGATCTAATTTTGCTTGGATCACCTTAATCTTCAATTTCATGATACTGTCGGGGGCATTGTTACGCAAACAAATATAGCCAAAACTCTATGTGCCCATAATTAGTTCTCGTAATTCCTTAGGTAACAAATTCCTCAATGAGGTAATATTATCTCATGTAATTCAGGTTTCCCAATTAACTTATTTTCTTGAATGATTTTCTCCATTTATTTGATTTCCTCTGATTTCATATTAACTTATTCTAATGTCTATTTATTCAGACTAATTTCTCCACACATTTCAATTTATTTGAAATCTTAATTTCCTGTGTTGATAACATATTCATCATATCTGATTTGTATCTCTTATACTTAATGTCACCTCAAATTCAAGAATCCATCACTTAATTGGATACTTTACATCAACAAAATGCATACACTCTCAGTAGCATATTCTACCTCTTATGATTAAGTCTCGATTAGGATTAGGACTCCAATATCATTTCTAATTTATTCCTTCATTGATCATTCTTAATAATAAACTATCTGGTCCGCTTAATCTAATTCGGTGAAATTCTTCTTTGAAAGAAGATTTCTTATTACTATCATTTATACTGTTCATGTAACCTTTATCAAACCACTGTGTCCATTATTGCTTATCAAACATTCTTAATACTTTAAGAAGATCACCTTTTATCATTTCTTACAGGATCATAATGTTATGGTTACCAAAACTCGATGAAGTAGTAGACATCATTATTGTCACATATACTTAGGTGTGTATCATCAAGGTCATCCCATTCTATCCAGAGATTCATTTCTGACATATCACTAATTATCTTACAATAGTACTACTTTGATCTTAATTGATCTTAGACAATATTTCTCTCTTTCTATTGTTATTTATTTCATCTCCCATATGTATATTCTCAATCAATTCAAAATTATAGATGTATAATCATCATAAAATTTTGATCTCAATTCCTACTAATATATTCTTACGGTGGATCGTAACTCTTGTCACATTAATCAAACAATCACTTTAGTTCCAATTTCATCTTCTTAAGATCATAACAATTTCTGTTTTCATTACATTCTACTTGTACACTTTAATCTCATCATTTCTACTTGTCTCCCTATTTTCCTCAAACAATCTATGATAATGCATTCGCATCTGTATCACATTCAGGGATATAATACCACAGTACAATATTGATATCATATTCAATAATACACCCACCAATACAATACGTTGAATCATTATCTGTCATATTTACCCATATACTATTTCTCATTTCTAATTATCCACAAACTTTTGTTTTCTCACATTCTGAAAAAGCACCACCTTTCTCACTAATTCTATCAACTCAAACTCTTAACACATGCTCATACGTGTGACTTATACTCATGCGACTCAGACTAGGGATCAGTTGCTACTGTTTGCTATGACATGACAAAAATGCATGTATCTTGACATATATTTCGAAAACGCTCATGTAAGATACTAATTCTGGGCTCTAATACCAAACATGTAGCACCCCACTCTCGCAAGACATAAACCCAGCATCTTGAGGGATATCCAAGTGCGTACCCCGAAAGGATAGCATGCTAGAACAGTCTAAACTCATTGAAACTCAGTACAAATTTTTCACATTTATTATACGCATATGCAAAAATCAGTAATCAAATCGAGCTCATACTTTTAGTTTATAAAACTTGAAATCACAATCGTCATTACACTTTGATCAATCTCTTTTACAAAACATTTCCAAATTTCACCAGTTATTGCACGTGGAAATATTTGAAGACATATTGTACAAAAATCATGGAATGTGCAATTTTATACAAAAATAAGAGAATACAAATGCGGACACAAACTGATTCCAACCTCTATCTCTTACTTGAATGTAGTGGTTATACTCCCATTTGCCCAACGGGGTAACTCTTCTGAGCCTAAAAAAATATTGCAAATTTTGGGTGAGTTTTGTGAACTAAGTGCTCGATGGCTCACTCAGTCACATAACACATAATTCACATCATTTATCTGATAATCACATTGAATCACATACACGTGATCAATGATTTTACATTTTACATTCAATACATTATAATCATTCATATCATACATATGTAGTGCACATGAGACTCTTTTTTTATTTGTTACTTTGTTGTGACCGAGTGCCTGAACTATCTCTTATCCATTGTGGATATTGGGCTCATTGATAACTGTCCTGTATTCATTAGGGTGAGCCTTTAGCTCTTATACACTTTCTGAGCTTTAAGCTCTTTTTTCATAATCTAAGCTTTAAGCTCTTTTTTGGTGGCTACTCAAGTCACAACTACTATTATGTTTCATGCATTCATGTAATGGAATGCATCACATATCATATGCTCAATCGATCACATGTTTATATATTCACATTCAATTCACATTTTCCATTGGACCCAAAGTCCGACATTCAACATCATTGTTGAGTAACACTTTTTCAATCATATGCATATTTGCATGTTTCTTCAGAACTAGGTCTAGCATTCAATGATCACATTTAGAAGAACTTATTTCATCATGTTCACATATAAGTAGCACTTCAATATTGCATTCAAGCATCAGAAACCTCGGACCTTCATTGTCCAAAATCATACAATTAAATCACATTCGCATCTCATTCATAATCACTCAATTCATAACTTAAACAAAACAAACAATAAAGTAAGATCATCTAAATCTACTCACAGTACGCTCTATATTAGCATTTACTTCCAAGATCTAGAATCGTCTGAATGTGGATTTTTATCCTACATATCAAAATTATGCAATACGCACATTACACACACATTATTAATAATTGCATAATCACATAACATTCAGTTTTACACATATGTATGCGTGTAATGTATGATACAAGCTCAATGACAATTTCGGGTATATTATCCAATTTCACATCTTGTGCTCCTTTTTATATCATAATTCAATCACTGATCATTTATTTTCTGGCATTATTTGCTTTTATTATCAAATTCTCATTCACTTTAACTTGATACACTTTACTCCTCTTCTTTGAATCACAACCTCAATCATGTGAATATCTTTATTCCCAAACAAACTCATACCTTTGGTACTTTGATATCAACAATTCATTCACTAATGTTATTCCAACATTACAAGACTACACATTATCCAAACTCTCTGTTCTTTATATAAATTTCTCCAAATTTCTAGACCTTTTAGTCTATTTTCCATGATCAATTAGATAATGCAAACGAAGTAATTTGGCAACACTTTCACTATTCTTATACTAAAACAGTACACTATACTCAACTTTTATCCAAAAATTGAAAGTCTTAGAGACTGAATAAAAATTCAAATTCTTCATGTAATTTATATCCCTATGTCTCTAGTTTACTCCAAATTAAAATCATCTCATTTGGATAATTATAGAACAAGATATTGATAAAATACCGAAGTATATTCAGTAAAATATTCTAGTTCATACTAGTCTCACAGATTCCCTCTCTTTCATTCAACCAATCTTTTTCAAATCAATTCATAACGATACCAATTTTTATAGGGAGATAGAATAATGTATTAGGAATCTGGTTCAAGAATCAAGTCATTTGGAGGTCTAGAGAAGAAGTTATGATTAAAAGAAGTAAGACTGTTCAATTGCAAAATGCTCTCGGGTATTAGAGAGCACAATGTCACGATGTGACAAATTAAAATCATGCTCGTCCAACAATTGACTCTCACGGGGATGAGACAGAAAAGTCACAGGTGTGAGAAATGAAAAATCGCAGGTGTGAGGGAGAGTCACAAGCATGACAGAAGAAAAACAAGAGGGAGTCGCGATCACGCTTCGTTGCAATTGCGACTTCCCAGTCACTCACCTTCACTTTGAGCCCCCACAACTTTCAATTCAGAATCCCAAAATTTTCAGACTTTATATCATTAAAAAACTAAAAGAAATATCTACAACTTTTATGAAGACAATTTTGTCAAAATCTTCCTAGATCAATACAGTTTAATCATGGAAGTTTTAGACCACATTTTAACCCCTTTTTCTCAACCTTTTCTTCATCGTTTCCGTCTCAATATTATCACTCAATCTCTCTCACATGATTTCAGATGACTAAGATTTTTTTAGATATGTAAATCAATGTGTTTCGAATCCAATGGTTCAAGACTCATGTCATTTGGAGGTCGGAAGAAAGAGATATAGCCAAAAGATCGAAGGACGCTGCGTCAGCCTCCATGAACGATCCTGAGTTTCCACTCACCTATCAAAGTCGCGATCGTGCTGCCAAAAGAGGAAAGTTTGCACGATCGCGCTTTTCCACTTCCTCTCCTAAAAACGCGATCCTTCTTCTCTTCAGATACTGCGATTTTCTGCTTTTCTTTTTCTTTCACTTAAACCATTTCTAACTTATTTCAACCCTCATTTTCAACTTCTATTTTGCTCTAAATAGTCAAAATCAATCAAAAATCCATATTTAACACCAATGTCCAAAACTAGAAATTCTCACGCATGTTCTTCATTTTTCTGCATTGTTGCACTTTTTCATCTCTTGTACATTTTCCATTTTTTGCATTCTCTTAAATTTCTTCTTCTAACTATCATTTAAGGAATCTTTTTTTTAATCTTAGAACATCATCTTTCAACTATTTTTCAACTCAAAATTTATTTTTTTGTTCATCTCTAAAACTCTCAAAACTCATGTACATGCATATATATACACGGTGAAAATAGAGCCCTTACATCTGTTTTCTTCAAACAGTTTCTACACCTAGTTATACCTATTTTCTAAGATCTTTCAACTCCAAAAATCATTTCTACAACCTCTTACAACATTTTACCATTAAAAAAATCAATAAATCCACATTTCCATCTTATATTCACGAAGAACATAGAAAGAGTATATTTTTCTCATGAATATGGAATATCTACTAATTCACCAAATTTAATACATATATCAACAACTCATAAGGATTTGCTTAATACTTACTTGTTAAATCTTCAACTTTGTCAAAATCTCAAGAAACCCTAATCTCCATGCAACTCACGTACATTATTATGAAAGTTGGCAAGTTTCAGTTTTCTTGAGGAAAATGAAAGAAAACCGAAGTTGGGAGTAGAAAAAGGTAGATGAAAACAAGATCTTTCTTTGGTGAAGATTTGATGGAAAAATTTGTGTAAAGGAACAAACTTGAAGAAGATAACCAAGAAGAAGATATTTTTAAGACAAGACAAACAATACCTTTGTTTTTCAAAGTTAAAAGAACAATAGTAAACTTTTTAAGATCAACTTTACATATGACACTTGTCACTCATCCATCTCTTAGGGCTTTAACTAATTCTCATTTAACTAGTCCAACTAACTCCAATATTTTTACTACAATTGTCTCCTAATTTTTAATATCATTTTCTAAAAAATTCTAAAGTCGTCAATGAAATTTCTTCAATATCATTAAACCTTTATTTCTATTTCCTTCCATCAATTTACTCATCAAGTGGCATTTTTTAGTCTAATAATATTCTACATTTTCAGAAATTTTTCCTAAAATTTACCAAAAATTCTAAATCAACAATTTATATTCTCCAATTCAGGTTTCAATGCAAATAAATCACAATTCTTAATAATATCACAATACCCGGAATGTCAATGAGTGCATGTACAATCATCTTAATATGTGCAAAAATTTAAATTCGCATACGTGTATGCTAATAATAATGCATGAGCATGAAAAATATTTTTCTTAATCTCTCATTGATCTCTCATGTACCATATTTTTGGTTTCTAATTCTTAATATAAGAATGAGATGTTACAATTAAACAAAGAATAACACAATCAATTCCAAAAAAAAAACGAGAACAACATTAATAGATTAGGAAATACTCAAACGTGTTCATCAGCCGTAAATGTAGATGAGACATTTCTTTAATCCTAATGACTTTTTAAGGCCAATTTTTACAAAGAAAGATAAAGTTAATAAGGAATGCTATTAATTATTACACCAATTGTTACTCATGAGATGATCAAGATCTACTAAGCTCACAAATGAGGGTTTATAAGAATGCTTCCAATGATTTTGAGATGTTCATTACTATTCGTCAAAGAGACAAAGTTAATTTACAGTCTAAATCTATATTATTATTATTATTATTACTATTATTATTATTATTATTACTATATAATTACTATATTATAATTAGTATATAATTACTATATAATATATATTTTCTATATAATATAAAATAAATCTAAAATATATAAAATAGAAAATAAATATATAAGAATATATAAGATTATAAAATAAGATTGTCTTATATAATTTTATAACTAAGATTGTCTGTTCGGTAATATTATCAAGCAAGCCTCCGAAGTTCGAGTCGCTTAAGAATGGCTGTTCTCCTCGGTTGAATAGGAATAGATTTAGTAATTTCCTTTCCTTAGAACCGCACTTGAGGGTTTCCTACCTCATACGGCTCCACGCTTAATTGCCCTTTTTTTCTAGAATTAACCAAAAGAGGCTAATTACGTGAGTTTCAAACTTGAATTTGGATTTGATTAATAATCAGTTTTATCTTTTCTCCCATGTTACTTTTGTTGTTGTATAATTGTTTTGTAAGACCAATTCAAAAGAGGTGTTCCAAAATGAGAAATATTTGCAATTCAAATTTTAAATCAATGTATGAATATAACATGGTGTGAAAAGAATTTGAGCATATTTGATTTCATCCATTTTAAGAAAAGGAATAGATTGAAATACAAAAGATTGAATAACTTATTTTTTTGTTCAATACAACTAAAAGCTTGAACAAAGGTATGTTATTATCATTATTAAGTTGAATATATATATTTTTGTAATTTTAATAATTTTTATTTGTTTAATAAAACTCTTAATATAACAAACAGCTTTTGGAGATTCAATTTGTCTTGAACATATCGATCTTTTAGTTGATTGGACTTTTAATGAACTAAGTTTAATAAGTGAGAGTGACTTGAAAGATAATCTTCGATGAAAAAGTATTAACATGTTATTTAGTGTAATGAATTTGGATGATGGTAAAGATGAGGTTCTTCTCAATGATGATGATTTTGGTATTAAATAAGAATTTAGGTCAATATGATTTGAACAAATATTCAATTGAATGAAGTTCCAAGTTTTCATTCTCTTCTTCTGTTTCACTTGTATTTGATGCATATGTTAAAGTCTATATATGCAATATTATAATATTTTAAATACTTTATATTATCCTTAGTTTTATTTTATATGATGATTGAACAATGTTTTCACGTTAACTTTATTTATATGTTAAAATAATATTAATAGAAATAAATAGATTATTTTTATTTCAAATTTATATTATTATTATTTTAAAGAAAGAGTTAATGTAAAATTATAAATTATAGAACATATAAGAGCTATTTTATAATTTTAAAATTTTAAGAATTATTTTGTAAACTTTAAACCTTACTCGAAGCGATACTTGACATTAATCATTATTGAAATATTACTTTATTAAAACTAAATTTAGTATCGAATATTAGTGTGGCATTCATAACGACACCAGAATACAAATGTGGGATTTAGAAAATGCAGGGATATTGAAAAAAAAAAAAAACCAAATACGACAACGAAGGAGGAGTTTTAGATGCGGGAGAAGATATTCATTTATTTTTATCCAAAGATGCATAAGCTTTCTGATCACCAAATTTTGGTGTTGGTGCCTCACGTCTTTTTAAACTCGTGATTTGACTCAAACATTTAACTGGAATTGACTAGCACTTTCGCGTCCGCTCTCGTACGCTTGTAGAACTCTTTAAGACTCTCTCTTATTGGTGGACCCCGTCTCTACGTGGAAATTTAGTTAACCGGCTTCTTCTGTCACCTTGCTTTACTTTTAACCACCAAACCGGTTCCCAGTTTCTTCGCTAATGGTCTTCGATCCTCGGCTCATCTTCTCTGCTGTGCATCCCCATTGTAATCATGACCTGGCTTAGAAATAGTAACGCAGATGCTTTAAAGATAGTGTATTTGAGGAGAAGATTTTCGGATCAATTTTATGTCTATTTTATAATTTTTAATTATTTATTTATGTGAATCTCGTGTTTAAGATTTATACGATATTTATATAAATAAATAATTAAAATAAAATAAAATATTATAAAATTAGACAAAAAAAATTTAGATCCGTTTATTCGACTAGTTTGATGTCAGCTTCAACGATATTCATGTAGTTGGGAGAGCACTTGATGATTATCTCCCACAATTTAACCGTCATGAATTCCCATCCCGTAGGACAAGGTTTAAATTATTACAAAGGGCAGATTAGCTTCTTTATCAAGTTGTACCCCACCCAAACGGAGAAGCCAGTAAATTTAAGCCACGTCCTCTTTTGGGGGCAATGGGTGACGGTAAAATGACATTTGTATACCCAGCTTTTAGCCAAAATTACAGTACATGTCAAGACGGCAAATGACGTGGCGAGAGAACAATGGCGGTTTTAAGAAAAGTAGCGAGCACCACCCCATGGACAATCTCCTCTTGGTGCGATTTTTCCTTTTGTAGGATTTGTCGTAATAATTAATAAAGTTGAAGTCTCCCAAATAAATGAATATAAAAAAGGTTTGGAGTGACTATTTCCTCAATTAATAATTCTTTTTTAAAAAGAATATAATTTTGTTGTTTTCCACGAAAGAAAGCAGGGAGAGCGCATAGAAATTGGAGATGGAAGAAGAAGACTCTCTTTCTCTATCAAAAGACTTCTCTTTCTTCTCTCTCACTAGACTAGAGCAAGGATTTTTCTCCTCAGGTAAATTTTTGGTTCATTCATATCTTGAAAGCCTCTTTAGCTTTCATGCTCTGTGAAGTGGGGTTTTTACTACCTTCATCATGGTTGAGTAGATCTTTGAAGCAACACTTTACTTTCTTAGCTGGAACCAAGGAAACTGGGAAGATTCTCTTCTCAATCACTTGGACAACACTTTGGTTTTGCTTTATGTGCTTGTGATCACTTGCATGGATTTTTTTTTTTTTTTTTTTGTGGGTTGATCCAAAAGACTAGATCTTTTTGCTATCTTCTTTGATCTTCTCATTCTATTTCTTTCTTTTGGTTTTCCCCTTTGATTTAAAATTTTCACTATGACTTGTTTGTTTGATGTTTATGTTTAATCTGATGGCCTTCACTTCTGCTTCTTTTTCTTTTTAATTTCTTATAGTTTCCTTTTTTTATTACACTCTTTTCTTAATGGTTAAAGGTCATGCATTTGATGTCTATTGTTCCTTGACTTTCTTTTCGCTTGCTGATAAAACTTGGAAAAAAAAATTCAATAAACGGAAAGATACTGTTTTTCAATTTTTTTTAAATATCGTTTTTCCGGTGAAGAGTGTTATTTTCTTCATATAAGTGTTACAAGTGAAGGAAAAAAATGCTTATAAAGATTTTGGTAAATTCTCTTGCACTTGCTGATTGCTAAATCTAGGAATTTTAACAAGCTTGGGGCTTAGAATCTGTGTGTCCCTTTTCCGGGTTTTCCTCCGATTATTTGTGTTGTGTGTTTAATATACTGATTTCTGTCATTTGGTGAGTTTGGGATTGCGTGGATCCTCTCGTATCAAATTGTTTTACAACCTTGAATTGGAATCCCTTATGCAACTTTTTTGTCCTTACTCCTCTCATTACCGACGAGTACAACTTAGAGTCAGAGTTAAAACACCCCACCTGGTGCCTACTTTGCCTCTTGCTTTCTTTTCATTCTTCTACCTCCCTTCCGAAACTGTCAGAACATTGCTTACCTTCCAATGCCACTGGTGTGATGGAGTAGTTTGCTGTTGCTGTCTCCTGTTTTATGGGTGGGACGATGGTTGTCCCATTATGATTTTTATTACTTCTCCGTACTATAAGCATTGTTGAGTTTTTATGTTTTTCTGGTCTTAGTTTACTGATGAGATGATTATTGGACTTATCTGCAGATTGATTAATGTGGTTGTATTTCATTTTCAGTTGTGCTTTTGGGCAAATGAATGTATTTGCTGAGGAGTGGAGGGTTTAAAGCCCGCTTCAATTTGATTACTTGCTGTTGCCATAATTTATGTTGGGCAGAAGTAAACTGTTCAACATAGATATGAATCACTTGACTATTGAGACGGAAGATGCTTTTGCAAACATGCTTGATCTTGCAGCTAATGATGACGTGGAAAACTTGAAAAGATCAATTGAGCGTGATCCTTCCTGTGTTGACGAGGTTGGCCTATGGTATGGCCGTAAGAAGGGTTCCAGGCAAATGGTTAATGAGCGTAGAACCCCCTTGATGGTGGCAGCCACATATGGAAGTGCTGACGTTATTAAACTGATTCTTTCTCTATCTGATGTTGATGTCAATCGAGCTTGTGGCCTGGATAAAAGTACTGCACTGCATTGTGCTGCTTCAGGTGGGGCAGTGAATGCTGTTGGTGTTGTGAAGTTGCTTCTATCCGAAGGTGCAGATCCTAATTTGGTCGATGCAAATGGTAATCGTCCAATTGATGTTATTGTTTTGCCACCAAAACTTCAACATCTGAAGATGGCTCTTAAAGAGCTCCTTGCCACTGATGATTCAGTCACTGAATGTAATCTAAGGATCTCTACTCTGCCAAGAAATTCGAATTCCCCACCGCTTTCACCTTCAATGGAAAATGGGTCTCCTTTGTCTGGTTTAGATTCTCCTATGAAATCAAAGTTTAGCGATGCACCTTTTTACCCTGCATCAGAAAAGAAAGAATACCCTGTGGATCCATCTCTTCCAGACATTAAAAATAGTATCTATTCCACTGATGAATTCAGGATGTATTCTTTCAAGGTGAGACCTTGTTCTCGTGCCTATTCTCATGATTGGACTGAATGCCCTTTTGTTCATCCAGGGGAAAATGCACGGAGAAGGGATCCTAGAAAGTTCCATTATAGCTGTGTTCCATGTCCTGATTTTCGTAAAGGAGCGTGCCGACGAGGAGATATGTGTGAATATGCACATGGTGTTTTTGAATGCTGGCTACATCCTGCCCAGTACCGAACAAGGCTTTGCAAAGATGGTACAAATTGTGGCAGGAGGGTTTGCTTTTTTGCCCACACTGTTGAAGAACTTAGACCACTATATCTTTCCACTGGTTCTGCTGTTCTATCTCCTCGGTCAAGCACTTCTGGTGCTACTGCAATGGATTTTGCTGCTGCCATGAATCTCTTGCCAGGCTCGCCTTCTTCGGCCTCTGTTATGTCTCCCTCACCATTCACTCCGCCCATGTCTCCATCTGCTAATGGAATGTCACACTCATCTGTTACTTGGCCTCAGCAAAATGTTCCAGCCTTACATCTTCCTGGAAGCAATCTTCAGTCTAGTCGGTTGAGATCTTCCCTTAACGCAAGAGACATTCCAACAGATGACTATTCTTTGCTGTCTGATTTTGATGTGCAGCAACAACAGCTGCTAAATGACTTGTCAAATCTTAGTCAACCATCTTTGAGCAACAACTCTCTGAACCGTTCAGGTCGGCTGAAAGTCTTAACACCTTCAAATCTTGATGATCTTTTTTCTGCAGAGAGCTCATCACCCCGGTATGCAGATCAAGCATTAGCTTCAGCTGTTTTCTCCCCTACTCACAAATCTGCCGTTCTCAATCAATTCCAGCAGCAGCAAAGCATGTTGTCACCAATCAACACAAGTTTTTCCCCGAAAGCTGTTGATCACCCTCTATTACAAGCCTCATTTGCGTCTGGAAGAATGTCCCCTAGAAATGTGGAACCCATCTCACCGATGAACTCTCGAGTCTCCATGTTAGCTCAACGAGAGAAGCAACATCAGCAGCTTCGTAGCCTCAGCTCCCGGGAACTAGGGTCCAACTCGGCAGCCATTGTTGGGTCCGTAAATTCTTGGTCAAAATGGGGTTCTTCAAATGGTAAACTTGACTGGACTGTCAGTGCAGAAGAGTTGGGTAAGCTACGCAGATCAAATTCATTTGAGCTTGGTAATGGAGAGGAGCCTGATTTGTCATGGGTTCAATCTCTGGTTAAAGAATCTCCTACTGAGATGAAAGAAAAGCTGGCTTCACATGTCTCTATTGGGGCTTCCGCAAGTGAGAATTCAAATTTGAATGCTCAAATGGAAGCAGTTGATCATGCAATGGCAGCGTGGGTGGAGCAATTGCAGATTGATCAGCTTGTGGCTCAGCAAAACTAAAACAAGATTTTCCGATCTCCTAGGTATTGAAAAACAGAAGATTTTGGTAAATAATTTCCTGTTTTTTGGGATTTTGTTGGAAGGTAAAACCTAACCAAAGAGGGTGGTGGAGATGGAGAAAAAATGAACAGTCACTTCGAAAAGGGGTAAGAATTCATTTTCATAGTCATTTGTTATTACAGAAGTTACTAAACGGTGACATAACCTCTCGGGTACAATTGGGGGAAAAAAAACAAAGTCGAGCCCAGAAACCTAGGTTTATTTTTTCGTCAAATATTCTTACCATCTGAATGCCTATTATTATTCGAGTTACGCTGTAACTAAAGTTTAGATTCCGATGTCTTTCAGTTTCCTTCTATGTTCACCCTGATCTTTGGCAAGTGGCAACTAAAATAGTTATTGGAAAGCTTTCTATATACTCTGCCAATTAGTACCTGATGGATGGAACTCAAGTTACATTTTGTTGTTGGGCGTGCCCAGTGTCTTTTTGAAATATCAAAAGCTCATTTTGTCCAACTCCAACTCTTGGTTGGTAGTGAACATGATAGTCACTGCTCGAACTAATTGGAATAGGGGATGGATTGAGATGTGGAGCATGCCTGCTGGTGGTTAATATAGCATACTTGAACAGCTTTTTAAATTGCAGATGATATTGTTCTTGCCAACTCGTGAGGTAGCATCTAACATTGGCCATATATTTTCAATTACCTCAGGACTGTACATGTCCAGGATTGTTCCAGTTCCTATGTAAACGCATAGGAGTTGACGAATCAACTAATAAAGGAGCAATTTTACTTAAGTAGGGAGATGAAAGTGCAGTCTATCGGGAACCCTTTTACTTTCTATGTTATGCTAACATGAAAGATCTTTATAAATTGAACAAAACTTATATAGAAATTTGTTGGTGGGAGATGCTTTAACAATGAAGACAGACTTCGGAAGTAGACTTCCAATTCCTGCCAGGGGAACAAACAAGAGGACATTTAATTCCATTTCTTTTTCGTCTAAAGAGTTTTTAACTCTTCCTTTGCACTTGTCAATTCCTGCCAGGGGAGCAAACAAGAGGACATCCAATTCCATTTCTTTTTCGTCTACGAAGCAGCGGAATAGGACTAGTTAATGTGCAAGACGGGTAATAAGCCAAGGAAAAGAGACGAGACGTTAGAGCGGACAAAAGAAGTTTGATATGTTTGTAATTAGGGAGCCTGCGTGTGTAGATGTCTCAAGTTACATGAATTGTTAAACTAGAGCTATGTGTGAACAACTAATCACTTCCTTGAAGGGTTTGGACGAGCATTTAGGAAGAGTCTTTGTTAGGTTTGAAGGTCCAGAAGTTTTCTCTGTGCTAACGAATCCATTTAAGAAGCAATCTCTTTTTTTTTTTTGAATACATGGGAGAAGAAAACAAGAACTACTAAGGGAGAGAGCGGCGATACACGACACCGTGAGAATTACGGGATAGAGTGGCAAAGATAAGCGATGGAGCCTTCTGAAGAGAGTGAACCTTGGGGCTAGAATAAGCAGCAAGGATAACAAGACTGTCTGCACTTTGATGAAGCAATATTTTCTTTTCTTTTTTTTGGTCTAAAAGCGCCTTTTGCGTCACCCTATCGAGTGCAATCCAAAGACTCTTTCCTTTTTAGCTAGAAAAACTATTTTGCATGCAACCTTAGCATAAGGCCTTTTAAAAGCTTTTCCCTGTCCAAAGGAAGTTCCTATCGTCCTTGTGTATCTTATTAGCTAAGGAAATAAGTGTAGCCCAGTAAATGTACGAATCATTGAGCACAGGGGATATAAGTTGGAGCCTACCTGAAAAGATAAAGATTTGTTGCACCGAAGGCCAATTTTATGTCTCACCATGTCATAAAGCTTATTGCAAACATTATAGGATATTCTGGTAGAGGTAATTGGCACACCGAAAGGAGGAAATTTTATAGGAAAATTAATGCTATCAACAACACCTTGAACAACACATTGAGCAAATCAAACTGCATTAGCAGAGTGATATGTACTTAACTATTTATACGTTTATTTTTAACATTTAGTGATTATTGTTGTGAAATACTTAAAAAACTTACTTCAGTTAATATTTGATTTTAGGTATAATTAAGAAGCATAAAAGCTAAAATAATTTAAGGGTATATTCATCGAGCTAACATTTTGATGTTCAAACTCAGTTACCCTTGTAGAATATGAAGGAGATAGATTAGGGTGATGATTGAACAATAAATCATAAGAAGAACAACAATTCAGCCAAACCTAAGAGATAAACAGCCGTGTATATACTTATATGATCATGTATACACTTAGAAGGTCATTTTTGGACTAACATGATTGGATACACAGCTCTGTATCTTCACGAGTTTCACATTTTTATGAATTATATGGTTTGATACATGACTATGTATCAAACTGTGTATATACCCAGAAACCTAAATTTTCATATAAATACAACATTTGGATGATAAAAACAAAGATGGATCAGTTTTGGGACACAACAAGGGGCAAAACATATAAATGCTTGAGGTTAAAATATCTTATGGTTTCCATGGTGCTAAAAGCACTTATTCACTTAACTCTACATATCGTAAATTAGAAAGGAATCTTGCAAAAAGAGAACAACTTCTTGAGAAGAAAGGCGCTTATTTTATCAAGTAACTAACTTAAATGTCATGTTTATGAACTAGCTAAATATCCAATTGCTCTTATATATATATATATATGAGATCAAAATAGCAATATTTAAATGAGTAGCATCTCCTAATGAAGTGATTCAAAAGTGGCAAATATGATGGTGGAAATCTTTTATAGTTATTAGAATGTAATCCATTATACTATGTCAATTAATGTTATTTTTGATTTAACATACAAGCTAATTGCAATTGAATATTATTTTGTAAATTATATGGTGGTTAATCTTTAATACAAGTTCATATCACTAATAATAGGTAAAAGTTCAATAATAACAATTCAATATCAAGTTCAACTTCTAATGTACATTGTTATCAACCAAGGAAGTTGTTAGTTTCCAGGAAACAAAGTAAAGATCTATTTGGAAATCTATAGCATGTATTGATATTTCACAAGTTAAAACCAAGATAGGCTCCCTGCATCAACAATAAAACCACCAAACATCTCAATATTTTTGTCCCTCCTTTGTTGTAATAGATGTTAGGGTTTCCACTAATTTTAGACTGCAATTATGCCTTTAGTAGGTCATAAAAGAAGCATCTTATAAGCATTATTATGTAACTAAGATAAATCTTACCATAACTAAATTAACGGCATGATGTTTAAAAGGAATGAGTGACGCATGATTAAAATTACAAAATGACAAACTCAAAATGCAAAATAAAACACCACATGAATCAAAAGAAAAAGTATTGTTGAATTAAAATTGTTAAATTACAATAATGTTTCTATCCTTATACAATTAAACAAATCAAATAAGGTAAATAGTATATATCGTTTATTACATGATGGCTGAAGTTATAAATTAACGTATGTTGAGGACATTGTAATACATAGTATAGACCTTATTATATATCCCGGATCTATATGAAAGGATCAAAAAACGAAGGTAATGCAGAATATCTAGATTTCGATTCCATCTCTGATTCCAATGCCAATTCCGAGCTTCAAAGGATAACGAATCTCCCAGGACCTCTACAAAAAGTGCTCACCAAGATACGAGCTAGGTCTTTTTACAGTTTTTTCAATATGTAAGCTCCCCTAACGAGTTAAGGATTCCTTATGTTTAAGATTGATATGAGTAACTGCAGGAGACCTTAACCTTTATATTGCTTCTATATCGGGCTTCCCTATCACAAGGCCGATATAGACTCGATCTATACTAATTGGGACCGATTTTCTATTTAGACTTCGACCCATTAATCTATATTATTTATTGGGCCACTTTATTATCTTTATTTGGATCAAATTACATAACTTAACCGATAATTTATTTAAAAACCAATAAATGCAATTAATGTTGTCCAACTCTATGGGAGAAGGACAAAATTGTCCCTAAGGACAAAAAAATGTCTAACAGACATTTCATCAAATATTTAAAGTGTATTACGCCATTAGCATAAATCAAAATCCTAGATTACAACCAGTCAACCACAACTCCTCTCTACTCCTCAGTCAAATCATAACCATTAACCATTGCCATCTGTAATCCTCATTTAAATCATAACCAATCAACCAAATTCGAGTAGTATGAGAGTACCTTAATACGCTAGCTGGTACGAGGCAAAGGGGGTAGGGGCAATTGCTACAGCTGGCAAATGGTGGCGTAGCAACAGGGCGGCTACTGGAGATTGGTGGCATGGTGGTGAGAGAGGCAAAGACGCAGTGATGATTGATTGTTGAGTGAGGTAGTGAGAGATGAGAGATGAGAGTTTGGTTGAGACGTGAGATGGTGAGAAAGACGAAGAGGGAGGGTGAACGAAGAAATAAAATTAATGCAAAATGATGTTGTTTTACGAGAAAAGGCATTTACTACTTTGTTGTTTTACCGGTTTAGACATTTTGGGTCTTAGGCCGGCCTGATTTTTTTCTTCCTACTAGACTTAAGATCTAGTATGAGGCTCAGTTAACCTAAACTTGGTCCATTAATCACGAGTTAAGTTGGTCCAGTTGAAATTGCCATTTTTACATATTTTATTTTTAGGCCTTATTTTAGCTCTTATATAAAGAAGAAATGAATTCGAACAAATAGTAGTCTTGTTCAGAAGGATTTGACATAAGTTTAGATTAAGTATTCAAAAAAAGGTTTATAATACAAACTGTGTCCAATCTGTGTTTAGGATTAAATAACATGGGTCTAATATGAATCCCTATTGGAGGTCTGTGTTGGTAGTGATAACTAAGGCTATGTTTAGTTGAATGTAAGATTTTTAATAGAATGGAATCGAATGATTTATAATATAATAGAATGTAAATAGATATAATATTAGAAAATTATTGTTTGGGAGGGATGGGAGAGTTCATAGTGTAATATATTGAAATGTTATTTGGAAGAATGGTTTATAATATAATATAGTGAAAAGTTGTTTATCATTTTACATTTCATCCTAAACCTTCCAAATTGGAGGTTTCTCATTTTTACAGTTTAGGATATAATGGGATGTAATGTGAAACCTTCCTCTTACATCCATTCGGTTATAGACCATTCTCCCAAACGATAGAATAATATTACATTCTATTAATAAACCCCCAACTAAACATAGCCTAAATGTCGTTTATGGGTCTATAGTCTTTACAAACGAATTATTAGTTTAATATATTTCTGAGTTGTAACATATTAACTAGGTACTGAGCCATGTTGAGAAATTTATATTCAGAAATCGTGCTTGTATGGTTATTGTCATCTTCTTCTTTTTTATTAACAAAGAGAAGTAGTAACTAAGTGTTAAAATAGCCTCTGGGAAAAGCAACACCACAGGTGTCGGTAGATAGAATACGAAATAGTTCTCCTGAAGGCTCAGTTAATATCTCACATTTCATCACCGAATCACAAGCTACCTTAACAAAAGCATCAGCATAAAAATTGCCATCCGTCAAGATGTGTTGCAAGGAGCATGACCAACGCCTACTTAATAGTTCTCGTATATCCAAAATTAGACCAATAATGGGTGAGTTAAAGCATTAGATGTTCTAATAAGGCAAATCACCACTTGGGCATCCAATTCACCCTCCATAATCCTATACCCTACTCTTCATACTAGCAATAATCCAAACCACAAGGTTTGCATCTCAGCTATGATGTTTGAACAAATACCCAGGTGTACTTTGAAACCCACTAGCCAGATACCCTTACTATTATGCAGCAAGGCCCCCCGCCCTGCGTCTTTTTTTGTTGAATTAACAACTTACGATGTGAATAGTTTTTCTGTTATTCAAAAAAACTTATCAACAATTAGTATCAAAGTAGTGAACCTAGGAATAACTATGACTGAATGTATGAGAGATGCGAAAATGCGACGCTTAGAAGAAAACTTGAAGGGACTAATGGAGGTGCAAATGCGAAACGAAAAATGTTGTTGGAATCCCAAGATAAGAGTGAGCGCATATTGTCGCAAATTCAAAATAAGAAGGAGAAGGTATAAAAGGAAATGATGGAACTAAGAACCATACTTCTGCAACAGGGCGAGACACCATGGCGAACTCAGATTGAGAGAACCAACATATCCCTGAGTAGCCATTCGTGATAAGAGACAAAGGAGAATAATCCACTCACAAGGTTGAGTATAATCGAATTTCCTTTGTTTGACAGTGATAATATTAAGTTGTGGTTGTATCGCTAAGAATAATTTTTCTAGCTGGATCACACTTCAAAAAGGATGAAAGTGAATATTACAATTCTACACATGGATAGACGAGCACAGGAGTGGTATCGACTATACATTAGGAATCGTAACAAATCTGAGATGGATGATTGGGATGAGTTTATGAAGGCTATTAAACGAAGGTTCGATGCAGAGATGTTTAACGATCTAGTGGGAGATTTTAAGGATTTGAAGCAAATGGAAACAGTATTAGACTATTGCGCCCAGTTCGATCATCATTCCAACAGACTTTTGTTACCAGAAGAGTACTTCGTTGGATTTTTTATTAAAGGATTAAAGACTGAGATCAGGGTTACAGTGAAGTTATATGAATCACGTTCTATGCACCAGTCATATACATTATCTAGAAAGCAAGAGGTGATCCTGTTATCAATGAGTAGAACGATGTTTAATCGAACCAATGTAACTAGGAACACGAGTACTGGAGGTCATTTGAATTCAACCCCATAACCGTAGCAACCAGCCACCATTAATTGAAGTCCCAACACAGAAGGAATCTTACCCACACCTACTTCAATGTTCCATTCATCGTTAGTAAGATCCTTTAAAGGTTCAAAACCCATCAACAGTAGGGATTTCAATAAGAAAAGAGCAAATGGTCTATGTTTCTGATGTGACGAGAAATACAGCTTGAGCCATAAATGTAAGAAGCGACATCTTCAATTTTATGTAATATCGGGAGAGGACAATAGTGGGAAGACATCACCGAAATTGGAGGAGGAAGAGAGTGAAGAAGGGTTCGGTGAAGAAGAATGTTTAATATTGCCTATGCAATCTATGTTAGGATTGTCGAGAGAGGTAGAGTTAAAACAGATGAAGTTAGTCGGGATGCATCAGCAGCAACGAATTCACATCTTGTTTGATAATATACACATAATTTTATGGACACTACTATAGTCAGGAAAGGGGGTTGTGATCTTTAAGAAAGTTGGAATGTAGACAGTGTTGTAAGAATTTCGTCTGGACGATGCAAAGGACACAGTTCACCATGGACGCGTTGGTGCTGTCAATAGGGGGTGCGAAGTCATCTTCGGAGTTTAGTGGCTGGTTAGTCTAGATGATGTACTATGTAACTTTAAGGATATAAAGATTACAATTAATTGGAAAGGACGCATAATAACGTTGCAAGGAAACCTAGAAAGGAGACCTCAAGTCATTTCGAGTAAGGAGTTCTAGAAGACTCTGCGACATTCAACCAAAGACTAGCTATTGATGGTACAACTAATGATTCCTATCGAGTATTAATTGCAACAGATGAGAATAATGGACGGGCAGGGGAGTGCCTTTGACGGGATTAACACTGTTTTGTCTGAGTATGTAGAGGTGTTTTAGGAACCAAATCAGCTTCCACCGGACCACAAGCACAATCATCAGATTAAATTGAAAGATGAAGTTGATACCATCAACGTGCACCCTTATCGATATTTAGGGACGCAAAAGGATGTAATAGAGTAGTCTGTGCAGGAACTCTTAAAGTAGGGATTCATTCGCCATAGTTACGGGCCTTATGCTTCTCCTGTGATCCTTGTTAAGAAGAAGGACAACTCCTGGCGTACGTGTGAGGATTACCGGGAGTTAAACAAGCACACAGTTAAGGATAAATTTTCGATACCACTTATTGAAGAGTTGCTAGATGAGTTACACTGTGCCAGTTGGTTTACCAAACTAGACCTATGTTCAGGATACCACCAAATTCGAATGCATGACATTCCAAAGACAACTTTCAAAACACACGAAGGGCATTATGAATTTTTGGTCATGCCCTTCAGTTTAACGAATGCTCCTTCAACATTTCAGAGATTAATGAATGAATTATTTAGACCATACTTGCGTCATTTTGTGTTGATATTTTTCAATGATATATTAATTTACAGTTCATCATTATCGTTGCATATATAACACATTGCAGTGTCTCTCCAGAAATTGAAGGATAACCAATTATTCTTACAAGGGAACAAATGTGTATTTGGGGTACGTCAAGTGGAATATTTGGGATATACGATTTCGAAAAGAGGGGTAGCAACAGACTTTCAAAAGGTCAAGACGATTGAGGAATGACCTGAATTGAAAGGAATTAAGGAATTGAGAGGATTTCTAGGGATCACAGGCTATTATAAGAGGTTCTTTAAAAGCTATGGATGATAACTAAACCTTTGACAAAGATGCTTAAGAAGGAACAAATAACCCACTCGGAATGGAACCAAGAAGAGTAGACAACCTTCAGGAGATTAAAGGAAGCAATTGTGGCGGCTCTAGTGCTAGCATTATCGAATTTTTCAAAAACTTTCGTGGTTGCAAGTGCACAGGGAATAGAGGCAGTGTTACAATATGAAGGACATCCCATTGCCTTCCTCAGTAAATCGTTAGCTCGCAGGCATCATGGTTTATCTACTTATGAAAAAAAGGTTTTTGGGTGTGATCAAAGCAATTAAACACTGACATCACTATCTGAGCCTCAAAATGTTTATTGTTCGAACTGTCCGTCGAAGTTTTACATACCTACTAGAGCAACGTCTCTCTACACCTTTTCAACATTATGGTTGTCGAAACTTTTGGGGTATGACTTTGAAGTGCATTACTGCAGTGGGAAAGAGAATGTAGCTGTTGATGCTCTCTCTAGAATTACCAGTGCAAAAATGTTGATGTTATCTATGACACAAATACAAGGCAGATTGTTGGAAGAAATTAAATAGACTTGGCAAGAAGATCAAGGAATTCAAGATATCATCAGAAGGTTGGAATCAACCAATATGAAGTCTTGTGTTTATGAGTGGAAGGATGGGTTATTGAGATGGAAGGGGAGGTTGGTGGTAGGAGCAAACAAGAAACTTCGTCAACAAATCATTGGAATTAGCCATGATGATGCCATGGGAGGTTAGGTAGGGGTAGTAGATACACTGAAGAAGCTACAGAACATGTTTTTTTGGAAAGGAATGGCTAGGGATGTTCGAGCCTATATCCAGCTATGCATGAGTTGCCAAAGGAACAAATATGATAGTTCTGCTTATACTGGTCTATTGCAACCTATTAAAATTCCAGAAGGTATAGTTGGTAGGAGGTGAGTGTTGATTTTGTGGAAGGGATATCGATGTCGAAGGGGAAATTAGTTATTTTAGTAGTGGGGGATTGATTTAAGAAATACTCTCATTTCATTCCTATTAAACATCCCTATTCTACTTGTGACATTACGAAAGTATTCCTCTATAATGTGTTCAAACTACATGGAATGCCAGAATCAATTATCGGTGATAGAGATCCCATATTTTAAAGTAAGTTTTGGCAAGAGCTCCTGTGCTTGCAAGGAGTTAAGTTGAAATATTCCACCGCCTACCACCTACAGATAGACAGCCAAACGGAAGCAGTGAACAAGATTCTTGAAACTTATCTACGATGTTTTTGTTGTGAGACACCTCAGAAATGGCAGTAATGGATACCTCTGGCAAAGTGATGATATAACACGACCTATCAGCCTTCTTTTAATTCTACACCATTTGAAGCTTTGTATGGATATCCACCACTGATTTATACACCTTATATCGCAGGGGACTCCAAGGTACTAGAAGTTTATCAAGTTTTGTAAAATAGGGAGGCAATGACCATCATCACAAGATTTCATTTACAAAAGGGCCAAAATTGAATGAAGAAATATGCCGACTTCAAGAGATCAGAACGTGAATTTAAGGTTAACGAGTTGGTGTTGTTGAAATTACAGCCTTACAAGCAGCATTTCCTTCAGAAAAGAAGCACTAGAAGTTGTCACCCCTATATTACGAACCATACAAGGTGATTCAACGTGTTGGGAAGGTGGCATACAAGTTGGAGCTTCCATCAAAGACTGTAATACACCCCGTGTTTCATGTGTTGCAACTTAAGAAGGCACATAAAAAGTAAGGCAATATTTCTTCAGCCTTACCAAAATTCCTCACTCTGGTGGAACAAATACCAATAGCAGTGATGGACTGACGCATAAAAAGAAGAAACAATTGTACAATCACTTAGTGGTTAATTCAATGATTGGATGGAGAGAACACCGGAGCGACATGGGAATACTTATTTGACCTCCAAAAATGCTTTCCGGAAGCTAACTTGATAGACAAGGACGTTAAGGGAAAGGGATTTGTTGCATAATCATATGAGGAAAAAGACGTTAACACGGGAAGCAACGGAAGCTCGCTTTGAATTTCTTTTAACACAACGTTTAAATAAGGACTCATAATTGTAAGCGTATACTGAACAGTGAATCACGTGTATTAAAGGAATCTGTAACGGATACACAGATATGCCAAAATAGAATGGAAATGTTTTTTCTCTCTAAATCTCTGTGATTCTATGTGTTTTTCTCTCTCTCTATTCTCTGCGTTTTCATCTATTAAATTAACAACTTACGATGTAAATAGTTTTTCCTGTTATATCAACAATTGTCTCGAGCTGTCCCATCCATATTAAGTTTGACAACATGCATTGGTGGAGAAAACCAGCTTATAGAGCTAGTCGGAGGCACACCCCCTTGACATGAAATATAACGTTGTAATTCAAGTATTGTTACGCAAATGTTGGAGACACTAAAAGCGACATCAATGACCATTTCATAAGGCACCAAACTAAAATGACATCGCCAAGTATATAGCCAGGGTCGTTCCTATAGTTTTATAGGCCCTGGGCGAAATTAAAAAAAAGGACCTCAATAAATTGACAATATGCTTAAGTTTACATATTTGTATGAAACATAAATGATTCAATTTATAAGTTTACATAACCAACTTAATATTAAATGATCATAACACTAACAAATACACAAAGGATCGTGATTTATGAAAAACAATTTCTCCGTGCATTTTTAGATGCAAAATTATTAATAATATTATCAAGATCAATACTGTCAAACATATCATTTTCAATACATAACATAGCTAAATCATTTAACCTTTCTTGTGACATTGATGATCTCAAGTAGGTTTTTAATAATTTTAACTTTGAAAAACTTATTTCAGTTGATGCTACACTCACAAGTATAGTCAATATAGGGCTTATTTAGGGCCCTGGGTAGGTGCCCTGCTGGCTCATGCCCAGAGCCAGCCCTGAATATAGCTACCACACTGTAACAGTAAAGACTAACCGCTAATCAAGACTACTTGCCAATTGTATTCCATTGCCTAGTTATTGTCATCTTGATTAATCAATATTCATTTACTTTTATTTGGTTTTGATGCAATTTTTTCATTTAATAAATATATTTATTTTAAAAATATCTTTACAAATTTGACTAATTAATACTTAATTATAAATAATTTTAATCATTACAATGGATATTAAAGTATTGTTTATTTATTAGTAAAAATTTACAAAATTATTTATTTATTTTAATAAATATTATTAATTTAAATAATAAGTATTATATTAAAGATTATAATAAAATTATTTATTTATTTAATTAATAAAATTAGTTTGGAATTAATAATTTAATTTTTTGTTTTTTAAAATACAGAAACCAAGCTAAGGAAGTGTTAGCAAGTTTCATAACTTGCACATGCAGGAGATGAAGCTTCCCGCGCGCTTCATGATGTTGCTTCCTCTCTCTTCATTGCCATCTGCCTCCCCCTCTCATCTTCAACAGATTGCTTCTTCTCAGCCTAGAGGTCACTTCCCCTTCTCGCTCTTTGATCTCTTTGCTTAGATCTCAAAGTTTTGATTTTTTTTTTCGTTTTATTCACATTATGTGCTCGGGCGCTATTTGGTCCCCTTAATTTTTCGTTTTAATTTTTTTTCCTTCCTATTCTTCAAAGAAAAAAGGGGTATTTAAAGTTTAGATTTCTTTCTAGTAGAAAGGATAAACTGCCAATAATTGAGCTCAAGCAATTTGCTGATGTTCATGCCGTCTATCATAACAACAATGTCGGTAAGCATATTTGAATTGCTAGGCCTACTATAGTTATAAAGGTATAATTGTTTTATCATTCAGTTATTGGTGCTATCTGATTCCTGTTGAAATTTTATTGCCACAATGCATTTCTATGTCAATACTTTCTAATAAGTTTGAGAGGAAATGTGATTTGTATGTTTGGCTATGGTTTGGAATGTCGTGGCTTCAGTTGTCACTGGTTGTGCTATTTCCAATATTTTTTTTAAAGAGTAGAGAAGGAATGCATTGGTAAGCAAATGCTAGATTTGTTATATGGTGAAGTTGCATCTTTGGAGATGTACAGTAGTTGTCTTGGGGTTTAAAGATAAATCACTTCTTATTTGATGTTGCGGTCCCATCCTTAAGATGTGCAGCTCGTTCACTTGGTTGTTATACATGGTTGATTCATAGCTTCTTTCGATTTATTGGACATTACTTCGAAAATAGTGAAATATGGCAGATTTCTTTTTCTTTTGGTAATTGATAATTCCATTAACGGGAAAAGATTACAAGTGAAAATATGGAGGACTTTCCTTTAAATGTTTATTTGCCCTTAGATTGCATTTAATTGGTTATTTCACTATATTTGTGTCTTATATGTTGCCATTTGAAGAAAAAGTAGTAAAGAACATCAACTGAAAAAAAATGTTATTACTATTTATTAGATCTACTGTGATTGTAAAGTTTTCTTTTTAGGTTTGGTTTGAGCAGGTCTACCAAAGGTTGTACTAAAAAAGGGGAAGACACATATTTTTAAGGAGGGAAACCCAATGGTATACAGTGGAGCCGTTGATAGGATAATTGGTAAACCACCACCTAAAATTGGGGATATTGTGTTGGTCACCGATGGGACAGAGAAACCTATTGGGTGGGGTTTATACAATTCAATGTCAATGTTTTGTGTTAGGCTTATGCAGCTTGAAGATGAAGCTACAAGGTGTGTAATTAGCATAAGCTTTCCCATTGGTTTTGTTTCTTTATAAGGGTACTCAGTTCTTTATGCATGCCATTTAGAGATCCATCTTGTGCATTGAACATGGGGAAACTTCTTGAAACAAGAATTGAAGCAGCTGTCAAGTTGCGTAGGAGATTAGGTCTACCATCTACCCATACAAACGCATATCGCCTTGTCAATAGTGAAGGAGACAGGTACTTTATATTTCAAGTTGCTACCTATTGCATACACAGGGGACTTCATGTGTTTTGTACAGCAAAATAAAATTTCCAGTTATAACAATTTTACTCTAGTCCTATTGTTTATATTTTTAACAAATTTCACCTATAAAATTGTAAAGTTTATCGATCATTAATTGTAAAACAAGATATTTGTCATAGCATTGTCTCCTTCATACTCAAACTTCATCTCATGTGGACTTGCACCAATGATTTTTGTTTTTAATGGAGTTGATTAAAAATTTCAATACGATAGAGGGTTTTAAAATTGAATTGAAACCACCTAGTATTACTTTGCACTTACACAAACCACAAATGATCTATGTATAACTAACCTAATTCTTGTTTCACTTTTTAAAATGTTAGGTCTAGGTGTTTTATCATGTACAGATACATGCATATTTCCCTAAAATGGACTTGTATGTTAATGCAATCTAGTTCCTGAATAGATTTATGGCACCTTCTAGATATTAATCAAAGTAAGTTGAATTGTCACTAGTAGATGACCTTAAGTAGAGCAATGACCCCTCCTATTGAATGTTGGGCTATCTAATTCTTGACGTATATGTCCAGTGATACTTACATTAGAACTATCATATGTAATGCACAATATTGCTACACTGGTGAAAATCAAAGACTTCACTATGTTGTACATACTAATCTGGCTTGGTCTTCCTATTGCATGCCAATACCTCATTACAGGTTGTCTGGATTAATTGTCGATGTTTTTGGAGATTTAGCTGTGATTGCATCATCTGCTGCTTGGGTTGAAAAGTACAAACAAGAAATTGAGGCTTACATTAGTAGAATTGAGGAAGTTACCCATATAAACTGGAGGCCATCAATTGAAATTTTAAAGGAAGAAGGAGTAGATTTGTCAGATTTGGTAGAAAGGCATGCATCAACTTTTTCTGAAAGAATAAAGGTAGAATACACTATTGAAACTACATGGCAACATTTGCACAATTAATTGTAATTTACCAATAGCATGATATACTTGTGATGATGCAAATGCCACTTTTGTTGCACAAATTTACAAATTCTTTTCTCCTAATTAGGTATGTTTCCATTTATGTGTTTATGATCGATCCAATTCATTTTCATTATGATTTATACTTCCACTTTTTTCTTTAATGCAGTTGTGTTTTATTTCCATTCAGACATATGACATTGTTTGTCTGATGTCCATTAATAACTCATTGTAGTTTACATAACGGTTAATTGTGATGTAAAAAGGATAAATGATAGTAGGCCAATGAGTTTCATGCTTTTTATTGCTAATATTTTTTTTTGAGTTTTTGCCTTATGATATTACAGTATGTTGCCTGTTGAAACCTATTTCCATAAAATGCTTTCTAATTCCTTGTTGAATTTTCTAGTGCATGAACTACAACTGATTCCTTCTTAATTTGTATATTCAAGGTTGTTGAGAATGGTATTTCTTATGCAATTTCATTGGTGGGCCAGAAGACTGGATTTTATGCTGATCAACGGGAGAATCGACACTTCTTATCCACAATTTCAAGAGATCAGAAAGTTCTTGACCTTTGTTGTTATAGTGGTGGCTTTGCTCTTAATGCAGCACATGGAGGTGCCATAAATGTCACAGGTATTAGTTTGTTGTTAACTTTCCTTATTCGATTTCTCCTTGTTCAGAGAACTTGTACAACTGAAATAGAGTTGATGCATTACATTGCTATCCTTTTCTTCTTTCATCATTAGAGATTGAATAGGAAGTTAGTTATGTTCGTGTGAATTTGTAGAAGAAAATACACTGTTGCTGCTTAGAATAGACAAAATTTGATCTTTAGAACAACACTTTGCTAGAGGATATTCAACTACAAAATTGGGGAAGAAGCTATTGCCCCCAAGCATTTGCATTAATTAAGAGCAATTGCATTTCCTTTTTGTAACCTCATTGCTCTAACCAAGGATGACATTCCGTTGCAATGGAGAATTACAGGATTATCTGGTCCATTTAATGTATCCTTTTTTTTAATTCCAATATATACTAATTTTTGTGTATATACCTTATATCTAATGCTCATTGTTAAATTTGAACCTTGAAAGCTAATTGTGGGAATTTCAGTAAAACTAGATACAAGAAAAACTAGAAAAATGAAGGTTAATCAAATTCTATAGAAATGATGAAAAAACAAACTGTTTTTGCTAACTACTATTATTTATGGCTTGGGAACTAGAAAAGGAACTATTATCGGTTTTATTTTATCATGATGTTAATTATAAGTTCCATTTTTTAAGTATACTTATCAATTTGATATTCTTCGTTGGAGCTACTTTAACTACGAAAAGGGGAAAAGCAAAAAATAAAGAAAGTATGGTTGCTTTCTTTCCACTGAAGGTGAAATTTTGTATTAAAAACCCGTCATATAATCCTTCTCTATTTATGTTTAAATTAAGTGCTCCAAAGTTTCTTAATTTACTAAAAATTGTTTATCTAAAAATTCCATGTATTACCAACACTAATTAAATAACTTCATAAATTTCAGGTGTTGATTCATCATGTCCTGCTGTGGAGCTTGCTAAAGAGAATATTAATCTTAATAACCTTGATCCCAGAAAAATATCTTTCGTGAGGGAAGATGTAACAGAATTCATGAAGGATGCACTTTCAAGAAAAGAATCATGGGATATAGTTATTTTGGATCCTCCTAAATTAGCTCCAAATAAGAAGGTATCATAACATGTATTTACAATCTTGCTCAATAGAACTTATGTTGAGTAAAAATTAGTACAGAAAATCTCGCTAGTTTAACTTAATATGCAATGGTTTGAGATTGGCTAGTTTCCTTATGTAGCTTCTAGCATGCTATGCACAAATAAAAACATAAAAGTTTGTATTGTTAACTTGGTATTAGTTAAGGCATCCTAATATTTAAGGAATTTTTTTTAGCTTGCACATTAGTCAGATATCTAATAATTCTTTTATGTATAGTAGTCTCCAATCCTCTTTAGAAGATTTCATTAGGTGATAACCTATTTCCCTTAACATCTGTAATATGTGGTTATCGGTCAATTTGTAGACTTACTAAATTAGCATTGTTGATTGAAGACAGTGTTCTTCACTTTTGTGGCTCGGTCTGGAGATATTCCATTGATGTCATATTGGAAAATGTCGTATTCTTGATATATAGTTCAAAAGAATCTTTGTTTACCTCACGTCTAAACACTCCGATGCCATTTGAATGTTCCTCATCTTTGTGATTGTGATAATCCTGTTGCCTTTTTTCTCTTGCCTAGGCATATGGCCTGTTGCTTTGGTGTTGTACTTAAGTTGTCTAAGTTATTCTTGGAGGTTGCTCCATAATATTGTGACTCTTGTTACTTAGGTTTTGCAAAATGCATCAGGCATGTACAAAAGGTTGAACTCTTTAGCTATGAAATTGACGAAGAGGGGTGGTCTTCTCATGACTTGTTCATGTTCTGGAGCAATGACCCAGAGTGGAATGTTCTTGCATGTTCTACAGGCAAGTGGTATTTTCAGCTATATCTGCATTATTGTTGTCTAAATGAGACAACTACCCATGCTCCATTTGGCGGGAATCTCAGAAGGCCATTAATATTGCCTTTTAGTCATTAATTATATGTCTTCTGTTTGAAAGTTTATGTGTTTGCCTCAATTCTCCTTTAGTTTGAAATGTTGTTAGTTAATGATGTATAATTGTTGTAAGATGTGAAAGAAAGTGCAAAATATTGAATAATGATGTTAATATCTTTTCATGTATTTAGTGAGCTAAAAGTGTTGTTCCTCCCGCGGTTCATTTAGGTCCTATTTGACATGTGTGATATGCTATAATGTACTTGATAAATCCTAAGATGGATTTATACGGTATGACATCCCATCCAATTAGAGTAAGGTCATAGGTTGGCATCTTGTCCCTTTTCTTTTATGTTAGGTAGTGAATTCGTCTTGTTTATGTCAACGACATTAATTTGTCAATTATGGGTAAGGAATTGGTTTCAGTTTTGGTTATGCATTAATACACCTCTATCAAAGGTTGATTTTATGCCTTATCAGAAGCAGATTATGTGCCTTTTTTACAGCTATAGATTTGAAAATCTTTCCTTTAGTAGGATCTATATGTTTTAGATAGATATGTATATGATAATTTAGCTATTTTTAAGGCTTGAAATTTACCATGCACTTTGTATAAAATGAGAGTTCTCCATGAAGAGAAGACAGGATTTTCAGGCTAAAAGTTCTCAAGTTGTCGTGGTATCAAAGCCTTTTGTTCTAATCGACTCTTTTGTCTAATCTCATCCTAGTCCAGGCTTTTGTCCATCTCAATTCTAGTTTCACTTTTGTTTGTCTCAAAAATAGTTAATCTCCTAGTCTTTGAATATTTAATGCCATGTCTTTGTTGCTTCCCTTTTTTATATGAACTCTAGTCTTTCTAGAAATTGAGGACTTACAATTATGTTTTTTATATTCCAATGCTCAATGAATAAAATAGACTAGTTTTTGATCCGCGAGAGCTAGTCTATCTAGGATTCTTATATTTTAAGCGATCTTAGATTCCAAAAATGATATTTGAATAGTTTTATTTGTTTTAATTCAAGGTGCAATTATTGCTCTCTACAAATCCTATATAAGTGATTCTCATATGTATTTTTTTTTTACTTTTTATTATGTGTAGCTCAGATCTGAAATCCTAGATTTCAGCATACAATAAATTTCCAGCAGCTCTAGATTTTTTTATATAACTTGTGTTTGTCAAATCGCCTTTCCATCATCAGCTCCATAATTACCGTGGGTATTGGTTACATGTAAATTCCTAAATACGTTTTATTCGAATTAAAGCAACCATAAACTCAGATGGGGAAAAGTAAATGTTATCTACATTAACCAGTTGTTGATGCTTTATTACTAACGCCTTAAGTTTTTCAATGGACAGAAGGCTGCATCAATGGCAGGAAGGAAAGTGACTGTTGTTCGACACGCAGGAGCAGCTTCTGACCATCCAATTGATCCATCCTACCAAGAAGGCACATATCTTTCAAACGTATTATTGAGAGTAATATGAATGACATAGTTTTGTACTAATTTTACTTTTGGTTAGAATTCATATGCCTTTAAAACATACCAGAATCACTCTGCAGCAGCAGCTTACATAATGTCCATAACTCTATTTCCCAAGCAAACAACATCCAGCAGTATACAATGTTGAAGAGTAATTTGAAAATTAGTCTAGATACATGGATGTTTAAGTTCATTGTTAGGAATTGAATTATGTTCATGTATTAGTTACATAATTAAATATTGGTCTATGTATGGTTTTGAGTTCATGTATGGTTTATTTATTTGGGTTCATGTACTTAGATATGAAGAGTCATTTTTGTACTTATAAATATCCTTTTGCACTTGAACTAAATTATTCAAGTGAAATATAACCTCTTCTTCTAAACAATTCTTTCCTCTCTAAACCTCGTCACTTCTTAACAAAGTGGTATTAGAGTCAAGTTCTTTGAGAAAAGGCAAACAATGGTGGAGTATATACCCTTTTCAATTCTCTCGCCTCAAATGAAAATTATGAAACATGGCATCTTCGCAAGAAAGCTGTGCTTAGCTCACAAGATGCTTTGGAGATTGCTGAGAAAGGTTTTATGTAATCTCAAAGTGAAGCTGATTTGTATCAAAATGAGAAAGATGTTTTGGCAAAGATCAAGAAGGATCAATAAGCCCTCACTTTCATCTATTAATGTTTAGATGATTCAATATTTGAGAAGGTCGATGTTATCACTTCGAAAGAAGCAAGGGAGATTTTGGAAAGTTACTTTCAAGAAATTGATAAGGTAAAAAAGATTCGACTCCAATCATCGTAAGGTGATTTTAAATCTTTGTGCATAAGGGAATTCAAATCAATCTCGAATTATTATTCACGAGTGAAGGCCATTGTGAATCAAATGAAGAGATATGGAGTAAGCACTTAAAGCAAGGGTTATGTTAAAAGATGATGGAGAAAGCAATTAAAGAGGAAGAGGACAAGGATGTGGTCAAGGATATGATCGTGGTCATGGTCGAGGTCGAGGACAAAGTTATGGAGGAAGAAATAAAGGAGATTATAACAACACCAACAATGATGGAAACAATCAATCATACAAAGGCGAAGGAAAATCAAGAGGAAGAGGTAGAGGAGGTTACAATTTTAGACAAAATGAGAGGAGGCATGATAAGTCTGATGTTAAATGGTACAATTATCATAAATTTGGACATTTTTCTTGGGAATGTTATGCTACGCCTAATCAAGTTGAGGAGCAAGTCAATATTATTGATAACAAGCAAGGAGACGAAGAGACTACTTGATTGCTAGCACTCAAAGATAATACAAGTAAGGATGAAAGTACATGATTATTAGATAATGGAGCAAGCAATCACATGTGTGGAGATAAAGGCAAATTTGTGGAACTTGATGAAAAGGTAGAAGGCAACGTTTCTTTTGGAGATTCGTCAAAGATTCAAATTCATGAAAAAGGTACCATTCTAATTTCTTCAAGAGATGGAAGCTATAGACTTATTAATGATTTCTATTATGTGCCTAAATTAAAAAGTAATATTTTAAGTTTGGGGCAACTTCTTGAAAAATCCACATGAAAGATTGTTGCATTTGGCTTAGAGATCAACATGCTCAATTGATTGCTAAGGTGTTTATGTCGAATAATAGAATGTTTATGTTAAATATCAAGATAATCAAAGCAACATGTTTAAAGGTGGATGTGAAAGATGAAGCATGACATTGGTATATGAGATTTGGCCACTTGAATTTTGGTGCACTCAATGCATTGGGAGATAAATACATGGTGAAATGAATGCCCTCTGTTAACCACCCACATCATTTATGTGAAGCATATTTATTTGACAAGCATTCAAGAAGAAGTTTTCTAAAAGAAGTGGTGACAAGAGCAACTGCACCACTTCAACTTATTCATACTGACATGTGTAGAGTAGTCAAGACATTATCAATGGGTAAAAGTAGATACACCTTACTTTTCATTATAGTAGAAAAATATGAGTTTATTTCTTAAAGTAGAAATCAGAAGCATTTGAAGCATTTAAGAAGTTCAAGGCACTTGTAGAAGATGAAAGTGGCTATACAATTAAAGCTCTAAGGTCCGATAGAGGAGGCGAGTTCATATCTAAGGAGTTTCTTGATTTATGTGAAATACATGGAATCCGTTGTCTGTTAACAGTCCCAAGATTGCCCCAACAAAATGGAGTAGACGAAAGGAAGAATATAACAATTCTTAAAATGGATCGATGTATGTTGAAGGCCAAAAATATGCCTAAAGAATCTTAGGCCGAAGTTGTTTTTTGTGCAGTTGACCACGCATGGTAATGTTAGTCAAAATAAAATAACTAGACTATTACTATAGTAGTGGCGAATCTAGGTCGATCCCACAGAGAGTTTGTGTAAAGTTTATGGAATGAAATTAACCGGTATTTAGGTTTAATGGGGGGAAAATGAAACTAACTAATAAAAACAAATTAAAGAAAACATGAAAAAACGATAAAAGTGGAGAATTCAGTAGGGACCCGATTCTTTGGTTCAATCTCGGCTTACAACCAGACTAAGCATATTTTATTAATTTGTTGTTCTTTAACCTCTCCTAGCAACTATTAATCGTGGGTTAATAATTAACCCGAGTTTTCTCTTAGGTTTTGTTCAATCAAGATACGATCATTAATTAAACTTAACCACCGAGCAACCTAGGATACGATCTATAGATTTAATTAGGCAGTAGCATTATGAATTGGAAAAATTGATTAATCAAGGCAACAACCACATACGATGCGTCATTTAACCTAGGTCATTTTATTCCTAATGATTACGAATCATTAGTCGCTACATATGAATTTTAATATAACAATTACGGATTATATCGAATTCTAGCAATGGTTTTGCTATTAAAGATTCAATGAACACATTAAAATTATCAACTCACAATACCCAATGAGTTCATACACAAATAACTGAATAATAACAAAAATTCTATTATCCATTCACAATACCCAAATTAATTAATATATGATAACACAATCAATTCCTAAAGAGAGAAAGAAACAAAAAAAAAACTTAACCTGAGCCATCGACGTTGATGTCATCTTCGAACACACGTCGGGGCATCTAGCCCTTCATGGGTCTTTCTAAAAAAAATGCTTCAACGCCTATTCCAATCCCTAGCCAAAAACCCCTGTGGTTCAACCCATTTACGCAGCTCTCCAACTTCACTGTAGCTTCTCATTGTTCACTGTAGCTTCTGCTCTCTCTGTTCCAATACTGCTCACGCTTGCCTTCTTACTGCGCTAGGTCACGCTTGTGCAACGTCTCTTCTAGCTACTCTAAACTGTAAGTCGTAAGCCGCAGACGCAGCTTCACACCCCTGTTGCGTCTCCACTCCTCCACTGTGCTCCTTCACTGTAGCTGATTAGATAAATAAACATCCCACTCTTTAAAACCTTGTTCAGGCTTTAAGACTCTTGCTTACGCCTGAACGCATCTACGTTGCGGTGACCGCATGCGTTGCGTCAAACGCAAAATGCAGCCGTATGCGTTGCTCATGTGTTCATTTAATGCATTGCGTCTTCCTTTTGCTCTGTGTTGTAACTCGTTAATTTCCTGGGTCATGCATAAAGGGTTGTCGTTTTGGTCTTGGGCTGTCTTGCTTCTACGTTGTTGTTTTCTTCATGGATTGCTACCATTTTTGTTTCATTCCAGTTGTTGTCTTATTTTATTTGGCTTGGTTGTCTTCTTTTTTGTTTTTCTTCTTATCTTTCAATTTTCTTCTTCTTGCTCCATGAAGACAAGTAAAAATTAATCTTTGAAAAATAGCCCATATGTCGTGCTTTCGACTAACTTAGTTTCTTTACTTTCAAATTGTACCTAAAATCATATATGACCTAAAGTGAGTATCCTAAGCATTTTCGTATCATTAATTTCTAAGTGTAAATGGTTAAATATATCAACAATTAAACACATATCAATTTCTCCCACACTTAGCTTTTGACCATCCTCAGGCAAAACATCCAAATTAAGCCGTTGACCCAAAACATCAACTCAATTTCCATTTTTTCCCAAAACTGTATAATCTTAAATAAAGATGAATAACTTTCAAAAATCATAACAAGAAATCAATATTCCAAGCTTTTACTCATGATCAATCAAGATTCATCATCTTCAAAAACTGAGCAATCTAATGGTAAACTCGAAAAATATGTTTAACTAAAATATATCCATAGGTACACTCAACATCATTCATGATCATGACAATCCATAACTTCGCATATCATTTCATTTTGCCACCACTAATGTTCACATGCAAAATCACGAATCAAAGGACTTTTTAGGGTTGTAATGTGACCAAAGGTAAGGTGAGATGTATTTGGGTCAAGTAGCATGAAAGTTATCAAAGCTAGTGAAACAAAGCAACACTCATAAAAAACTGACTACCATCAGCTATGACGAATGCAACATTTATATTTCACAACTTCATTAAGCTCTCATACATAAACCACATGAAGCATATATCAATCCGAAGAAATCACTCATATAATTTATGTCAATGAAATCATAAGAGTGAACCTTCTAAGCCAACATTTACCTCATATTCAACATACTCAAATAACACATCCATTACAACTCTAGGAAGATGCATAAACCATAAACAACTTTTCAACACATATGCAATTCTTCCTTGATACATTTATTTTAAACAAAATTTTCTTTTTTTTTTCTTTCTTTTTCTTTTTCGTTTTCTTTTTTCTTTCTTTTTTTCTTTGTTTATTTTCCATTTTCTTTTCTTTTCCCTTTTTTATTTTTCTTATAAAAAAATAAAATAAACTACATCAACATGGGAATTTTAATGATAAGACATAAAATAACATCCCAACATTATAACCAACCCTCACATACGTACACCCCTACACTTAGAATTTTGTACATCCACAAACTCAACAATTACAAATGTTCCACTAGCTTTATGACTTGGGTGGGACATTTGGTTAAGTTTAAAAGCATAAAATATGGTTTATACAAAAAGAAAGACTAAAGCTCAAAAGGGTTTATCAAGGAAAAAATCATGTCAATAGGATACATTATTTGGCTAATGTAGTTTATGAAAAACAAACATGCCTAATTATATCCATGTTAATGCATGTGATAAAAATGTGGTCTCGAATAAAAATTCAATGCAAAATTGGGATGTACATGTCATCAAGGTCACACATTATCAAAAGGAAATGAGACTGATAAAAATGTGTAAGTCAAATAAGGCTCAAAATCTCACCGACTTTGTCTACCATAGTTACTACTCTTCTAAAGATAATGCATATCGACCAATCACAAGAACAAAAGTACATGCTAAAATTGCTATAAAATTCTCTAGTCAATTCACACTCTAATCATGATTATATAATCCTAGAAGCAATAGAAAACGAGAAAATGTTTGTTTCATTTGTTTTATTCTTTCTCTCATTTTGATTGAAAACTTAAAAACAAGTATAACAAACAAATTCAAAAACACACATGCATATAAAAAGTAATGCAGAAATGTAAATGAAAATAAATTTACTTCCCTTGGGTTGCCTCCTAAGAAGCACCTTGGTTTAAGGTCGTTGGCTCGACTCATTCTTCTCCTCATGTAACAAAATTGTGATCGTCGGGTATTACAGTTGGCATCACTTCCACACGAGGTAGTTCCGGATAGGGCCTTAATTGATCATCATCCTCATTCAACGTCTTCCCTATCCTTAGATTCTCAATCCCGACTGAGTCCATATACTCTGGAAATATTTCGAACGTCTCTTTACCTTTTTCTTCATCATTCAATTCTTCCAATTTGTTATGTAAAGGTAAAGAGTTAGTTTAAAAAATAATCATGGACTCAGTACTTACCTCCAAGCTAAAAGATGTGTCATTTTCAACTTCGAGCTCCTTCTCCACTTCTTCGACATAAACAATTCGTTGAGGTTGACCTCAAAATTCTCAAGCTCCTCGTCACTTTGCAATGTTTTCGCACAAACGTCTATTGGGTACACCTTGAGTTGATACAGCTGCTCCTCTTCGCTTTGCAATTCTAGGCAATTAAGCCTTATTTCCATCTGACCCATTAGGTATTCCATCATCTGTTGCTTTGCTTTTGCCTCTTGTCAGAATTCTTGTAACTGTTGCTGCGCATCCTGTTGAAATTGCAAAGTGTTAGTAGCTAGATTCTTAACAAGTTCTTCTAAAGATTCACCTGAATCGTGTTGACTCTCTGAATCTTAGGCGCTAGACCATGTGTTTCTTGGAAATTGCCTTCCATCCTTCTGTAAATGTAGAGTATTCTCCTGCAATTTTTTCACAATATTACTCAACTCTTCCAAAGATGGACCAGAGTCGTGATAGGAAGCTTCTGGTCTGTACAAGAATTGTTGTGCGTCCTGGATATTATCATAAAAGTAATTATGGCAATTATCCCATCTATAACAAAAGTTAGGTTGATCAGTCCAAACATTATTATAGAATTGAGAATATAAGCTATAAAAGAAATTACTGCAGTCCATATCGAATTTTTTTAAAACATAAAATAAAAAATGAAAAGATCACCAAATATTAAAAAAAATCAATTACGAATAAATATATACAAAACACCAATTAAATCATAAACTAAAACTAAAACACTGCACTCCCCCGCAACGGGACCAAAATTTGACCGCGCGTCGTAACGTTAGTCAAAATAAAATAACTAGACTATTACTATAGCAATGGCGAGTCTAGGTCAATCTCACAGAGAGTGTATGCAAAGTTTATGGAATAAAATTAACTGGTGTTTAGGTTTAATGGGGGGGTTGATTTTTGAAAGAAGAAAATAAAACGAAACTAACTAATAAAAACAAATTAAAGAAAATATGAAAACATGATAAAAATGGAGAATTCGGTAGGGACCTAGTTCTTTGTTTCATTCTTGGCCTACATCCTCAATAAGCATATTTTTTTAATTTTTTATTCTTTAACCTCTCCTAGCAACAATTAATCGTGGGTTAAAAATTAACCTGAGTTTTCCCTTAGGTTTTATTTAATCAAGACACGATCGTTAATTAAACATAACCACCAAATAACCTAGGATACGATCTCTAGATTTAATTAGGCAGTAGCATTATGAGTTAGAAAAACTGATTAATCAAGGAAATAATCACATATGATACGTCATTTAACCTAGGTCATTTTATCCCTAATGATTACGAATCATTAGTCGCTACATATAAATTTCAACATATCAATTACGGATTATATTGAAATTCTAGCAATGGTTTTGGAATTAACGATTCAATGAACGCATTAAAATCATCAACTCACAATACCTAATGGGTTCATACAGAAATAACTGAATAATAACAAAAATCTGATTATCTATACACAATATCCAAATCAATTAATATAAGATAACAAAATCAATTCCTAATGAGAGAAAGAAACAACAAAATAATAAAAAATACTTATGATGTTACCTCCGAACCGGTGTTGATGTGACCCCCGAACCGGTGTCAGGATGTCTAGCTCTTCATGAGTTTTTCTTGAAAAAAATGATTTAGCCCCCATTCCAATTCCTAGCTAAAAACTCCCTTTAGTTCAGCCCATTTACATAGCTTCTCACTGTTCACTGTAGCTTCTCATTGTTCACTGTAGCTTCTACTCTCACTGTTCCAATGATGGGATGAATAGACCTTGTGGGTTATTGTCCCTTGCTACCGCTGACGCCTGCCTCCTTGCTGCGCTGGATCACACCTACACAACGTCTCTTCTAGCCACTCTAAGCCGCAAGCCGTAGACGTAGCTTCGCGCCCCTGCTGCGTCTCCACTCCTCTACTGCGCTCCTCCACCGTAGCTGATTAGACAAATAAACATCCCACTCTTTAAAACCTTGTTCACGCTTCAAGACTCCTGCTTGTTCCTGAACGCATCTATGTTGCGTCGAACGTATGGGTTGCTTTCAACGCAAAATGCAGCTGTATGCGTTGCATTGAACGCATATGCCTGCGTTCAATGTAAAATGCGCAGATGCATGCGTTCATTTAATGTGTTGAGTCTTCCTTCTGTTCTGCGTTGTATCTCGTTAATTTCCTTGGTCACGCATAAAGGGCTGTCGTTTTGGTCTTGGGCTGTCTTGCTTCCGTGTTGTCGTTTTCTTCATAGATTGCTACTGTTTTTGTTTCATTCCAGCTGTTGTCTTATTTTATTTAGCTTGGTTGTCTTCTTTTGTGTTTTCTTTCTTGTCTTTCAATTTTCTTCTTCTTGTTCTATGAAAACAAGTAAAAATTAATTTTCGAAAAATGGCTCATATGTCGTGCTTTCGACTCACTTTAATTTCTTTACTTCCAAATTGTACCTAAAATCATAAATAAACTAAAGTTCGTATCCTAAGCATTTTCGTATTATTAATCGATAAGTATAAATGATTAAATATATCAACAGTTTATTTGTCAAATTGGTCTCCAACAAGAAATGTCAAAGATCAAATTCTGCAATAAGTGTGGAATGGAATGAAGCCTAGTGTTGCTCATCTAAGAGTTTTTGGAAGCAAAGCATATGATCACGTGCTGCAACAAGAAAAATCCAAGCTCGATGATTGAAGTATTAAGCATGTATTCATTAGCTATTATCAAAATTCCAAAGGCTATCGATTGTACAAGCTAAGCAATGGAAGGATTGTTGTGAGTAGAGATGTCGAATTTGATGAAAAAGCAATAAGAGATTGGGAGACAGAAGAAATCACTTATGATTTTTCCTATACTTTGAAGATGAAGAGCAAGAAACCATAACAAATATTCAATAGACAACTCCACCTGCTTCTCCAAATATGCCTCATTCTTCTTCGTCCATGTATGGAGAAAGTTCAAGTGATGGAGCACGAAAAATGAGGAGTATTTATGATATTTATGAACAAACAAAAGAAATCAATGATGTTGATGCAAGTAATTTCTTTTGTCTTTTTGTAGATAGTGAACCTTTCGATTTTAAGGAGGTCGTGAAGGATGGAGACAAGCCATAAAGGAGGAGATCAAGGCGATACAGAAAAACAATACTTGGAAATTATCAACTCTTCCTAAAGGTCATGAAGCTATTGGAGTCAAATGGGTCTACAAGGTAAAAAAGAATGTCAATGGAGATATAGAGAAATATAAAGCAAGGCTTGTTATTAAAGGCTACAAACAAAAGCATGGAGTAGACTATGATGAAATATTTGCACCTGTTGCTCATATGGAGACTATTCGTTTGTTGATCTCTTTTGTAGCTCAAATGAAGTGGAAGATCTATCAACTTGATGTAAAGTCAGCTTTTCTAAATGGTGATCATCAAGAAGAAGTCTTTATTAAACAACCAATTGGCTTTATAGTCAAAGGTCACGAAGGTAAGGTCTTGAGATTGAAAAAAATCATTATATGGGTTACAGCAAGTACTAAGGGCATGGAATACTCGCATCGACTAGTACTTTCAAGATAATGGGTTTGTTCTTTGTTCTCATGAATATGCTCTTTACATTAAATCATATGGAAATGGAGATATTCTACTCATTTTTCTTTATGTGGATGATCTTATTTTTACCGATAATAACCCAAGATTGTTTCAAGAGTTCAAGAAAGCTATGTCTTTAGAGTTTGAGATGACAGATATTGGATTGATGTCATACTATTTGGGCTTGGAGGTGAAGCAAATGAAAGACAGAATTTTGATTTCACAAGAAGGATATACAAAAGAAATATTGAAGAAGTTCCAAATTCTTGATTGTAATCCGGTGACTACACCCATGGAATGTGGAATTAAATTGACAAAGTTTGATGATGGAGATAAGAAAGATTCTTTTGTATTCAAAAGCCTTAATGGATGCTTGAGATATTTGAAATGTACAAGACCAGATATTTTCTTTGTTGTTGGATTGATAAGTCGTTTCATGGAAGCACCTACTTATACTCATATGAAGGCAGCTAAGAGGATTCTTCGATATATCAAAGGTACAATTGTAACACCCCATGCTAAGGGTTAGATTATTAAGGAAATTCAGTACATTTTATGCTTTGCATATTTGAATACTTGCTTATTTATGCATAAGCATTTTGGACCCATACAATTTTTGTGCATGCATTCACGACAATTTTTAGTGTAGTTGGTTTTAGAATTTTGATTAAGGTGAGAATTGTGGTTTATTAGTGATGAAAATTTATTTGGAAATTATTGGCATTACTTTGGAATTTTAGGAAATTCTTTGAAAATTTGGATTATCAAGAGAAATAGACCAATGGATTAATGACATGTAGCACTCTATGTCATGACAAATGGCTCATTTAACAATAGACGTGATAATAACACACATGAGTACTTGTGCTGGAGAGGAAAAATCACAGAAGTCTTGTTGCTCTTCGGCCTATGTGGGTGTCCTTTGAAAAATCACTGAATCTTCTTCACCGAAACACTAGTTTTTGGATTCCTACATTAGTATGTGGGATCGGAAAAAGAAAACATGCTTTGTTTGAAAAAATGGTATATTTCAAAACTTTTAAGAAATCATTACTTGCAGCGGAAGCAACAAATCCAAATCAACATGCCAATCCATACATGATATGGTATAAGGATAATAAAATATAAACAAGATCAGGAGTATTACCGACTCCTTCGCTACAGCTTTAAATCCTCGTTGCGCTATCCTCTCCTTCTTCGTGTATCCAAATCCTTTGCCTTTGACTCTTTTCCTTTAGCAATCTACTTTCTCCTTGTTGTAGTATCCTCAACCAATTAGATTTACCACCTGTTCTTCAAGGACAATTAGGTTAACAAAATCCTTTGGTGGGAAAGGAGAAGAAATGTTTGGAGGAGATTTTCTTAGAAGAAGAAGAAACAAAATTGAAACTCTTTCAATTGGTATTTTCGATTCTCTCTTTCATGAAAGGAGAGAAGGTGTAAAGAACATGCAAGAACTCTTTCTTGCCTACCAATTTCGTATATGCATGGATGGAAGGAGAGAGAGGCATCAAATGCATCACTTCTTTCATTAATCACTCATAAAATAGCCAATAAATGAGATTATCTTCATTTATCTTTATGATGGCTATTTGAAAAGACCATAACCTAAAATTCAATACCCAATTTCGGTTTTGCCAAGAAGAAAGAAGGAAGATGGTCCATCTAATGTACATCTTTCATCTTTAATCTAATGAATGCACATAGGTTACAAGCCAACATTAAAAGACAACCATTAAACCATTTAATGGTAAGTTCATAACTCCATTTAATGATGATTAACCATAATAAAGACCATCTTTATTTAGCATTTTAATGTCAAATGTGTGGTTATACATTTAACAGAGGAATAACCGAAATTGCTATCTTCTTCTTAAAAAAAATTGTTTTAATATAATTAATCTAATTAATCACATTAAACCAAAAACCAAGCCCATTACTAAATGTACATTTGGTCTTCTTTAATTAGACCAAGCCCAAGATTCAATTATGTGCTTCTAATTAACCTCTATTTATATTTCTTACTTAGCTTGATAACCTTCCTTAAAGTTAAGTGGGGAATCTTATTGGACTTTGATAATTCAAGCTCCAATAAGCCCAAAATTAATTCAATCTCATTGAAATTAATTCTAGCTTATTAACTAAATGTCATTCCACTAAAGACAATTAGTTGAACTCTTGAATTATTAAATATTATGAGAATATGTCCAATTGCAAACCTTATTTAGAACCTTATTATAGCCATCCACACAACAAAGGGTAAAATTACCGTTTTGCCCTTATGTTGGTTTTTCCTTCTAGATCTCTCATTTTACTTTATATGGTGATTAACACATAAGATCTCATCTCAGTGTTAAGACTTGATGGGTAGCTAGTCCATCAAACTACTAGCAGTTTTTATACAAGCAATTTGCTTTTGCAACATGCCGCTGACAGAAGCCAGAATATAACACTTAGTAGTCTTGCCAGCATTCTGCCAACGCTCATGTTGTTGGACTTGCTCAGGAGTTGAATCTTCACTTGGAGGTGTAGGCTCATTTTCAGTTAACACCCATGAAATACGTTCATATTGAAGAACAATGTCAAGGTTACGTCTCCATTCATTAAAATTGTCTCCATTTTCTAATTTTTTATTAGTCAAGAGCAGGGTGAGTGGATTCATTTTGTGGTTGATTATGTCTGAAAATATAAATTATTAAAACATGAGCATACTAGTCAACAATTTATGGAACTTTGTATAAAATCATGATGCAAGTGTGCATGATGATAGATTTAACAAAACTTAAAAAATTAAAACATTATCGATGATTATTTTCTTATCTATAATGACTAAGTGACGGTGGGCCATCTTATCCATTAAAAGAAAAGCTGGACCCTCCCACTCAAAACTACCAAGCATATCATGCCCAATTTTTAAGAAGTGTCTTAATTTGGTCCATACTTTTACCAATGAGCTACGGTGGGCGTTTATTGATAAAAATGTTGAGTGTTTAACCATTTGATTCATTCACTAAAGATACCTACAAACCATGCCTCAGTGGGAGGTCACATTTGCTATCATTAAGTGGACTTATCCTTAAGGAGACCCAAACCATGCAAGATCTAGGATCCATGCCCTCCGATGGGGAGTAACACTTCACCACATGCAAACGGGCCATCATTTGGAGACCGTGGACTCTCACAGGAGCATCCTCTCCCACTCAATCTTTTTGGGCTTTAAGTTTTAAATACCATCTTGTCTAGATGCAATTTATTATCCATCCTATATTGTTTCATTATATATCTCATACATAATGAATGCATGGAAAAGCCTAGGGTTGGCAATTTTCTAAATGACATGCAATCACATAATATCACATATTATAAGCATTCATTTCTCCATTCATCACATGAACTAATAAAGCCACTTTTGATTGTCCATCCTAGACAAATTAAATAATTACAAGCCTTTTAGGCCTAAAGTATTCTTCTTGGACTTGGATCTTCCGCTTCGAACTCTTCACAAACATGATACGGCCCATTCGGTAAACAAAATGTAATGACATATATGAAAATCGAATTTTATTACTTTGAAAAATAAAATTCCAGCACCAGATTTTTAGAAAACCAAATCTTTGTTTTGACAAAAAATTCCAGCACTAGTTTTCATTAAAACCGAAGCTCATTTCATGAAAATAAAAAAAACAGCACTTAGTATTTTAGTAAAACCGAAATTTGATTCTTTGAAACAAAAATCCAGCACTTGTTTTTACAATAAAAATCGAAAAGTGATCCATTGAAACAAAATTCTAGCAACTCTGTTTTCACAAAACTTATGTCAATACACAAAAGGATACACCGAAAATTTTACCTTTCCATTTCTTCAATCCATGGCTGCTCCATCTTCATCATTACATCAATTTGTACATTACAAAATCAAAGAAAATAGAAAAAAGAAACCAAGGAGGAAACATGGTGATGATAGACCACCCTCCTTGTTACAACCAATGAAGAAATCTTACAAGGTAAATTTAACTTCTATGGACAACCAAAAGAGCAAACATACACCATGTATATTTCTATCATATAAAAATATGCAGCATACACAAAAAGATTGCCAACCCATGCATCCAATATATAGGAACCGAAATCATGCATTAGAAACTGGCTCTGATACCAATTGTTGGATCGGAAAAAGAAAACATGCTTTGTTTGAAAAAATGGTAGATTTTAAAACTTTTAAGAAATCATTACTTGCAGCGGAAGCAACAAATCCAAATCAACATTCCAATCCAAAAATGATATAGCATAAGGATAATAAAATATAAACAAGATCAGGAGTATTACCGACTCCTTCGCTACAGCTTTAAATCCTCGTTGCGCTATCCTCTCATTTGTGTATCCAAATCCTTTGCCTTTGACTCTTTTCCTTTAGCAATCTACTTTCTCCTTGTTGTAGTATCCTCAACCAATTAGATTTACCACCTGTTCTTCAAGGACAATTAGATTAACAACATCCTTTGGTGGGAAAGGAGAAGAAATGTTTGGAGGAGATTTTCTTAGAAGAAGAAGAAGCAAAATTGAAACTCTTTCAATTAGTATTTTCGATTATCTCTTTCATGAAAGGAGAGAAGGTGTAAAGAACATGCAAGAACTCTTTCTTACCTACCAATTTCGTATATGCATGGATGGAAGGAGAGAGAGGCATCAAATGCATCACTTCTTTCATTAATCACTTATAAAATAGCCAATAAATGAGATTATCTTCATTTATCTTTATGATGGCTATTTGAAAAGACCATAACCTAAAATTCAATACCCAATTTCGGTTTTGCCAAGAAGAAAGAAGGAAGATGGTCCATCTAATGTACATCTTTCATCTTTAATCTAATGAATGCACATAGGTTACAAGCCAACATTAAAAGACAACCATTAAACCATTTAATGGTAAGTTCATAACTCCATTTAATGATGATTAACCATAATAAAGACCATCTTTATTTAGCATTTTAATGTCAAATGTGTGGTTATACATTTAACCTAGGAATAACCGAAATTGCTATCTTCTTAAAAAAATTGTTTTAATATAATTAATCTAATTAATCACATTAAACCAAAAACCAAGCCCATTACTAAATGTACATTTGGGCTTCTTTAATTAGATCAAGCCCAAAATTCAATTATGGGTTTCTAATTAACCTCCATTTATATTTCTTACTTAGCTTGATAACCTTCCTTAAAGCCAAGTGGGGAATCTTATTGGACTTTGATAATTCAAGCTCCAATAAGCCCATAATTAATTCAATCTCATTGGAATTAATTCTAGCTTATTAACTAAATGTCATTCCACTAAAGACAATTAGTTGAACTATTGAATTATTAAATATTATGAGAATATGTCCAATTGCAAACCTTATGTAAAACCTTATTATAGCCATCCACACAACAAAGGGTAAAATTACCGTTTTGCCCTTATGTTGGTTTTTCCTTCTAGATCTCTCATTTTAATTTATATGGTGATTAACACATAAGATCTCATCTCAGTGTTAAGACTTGATGGGTAGCTAGTCCATCAAACTATTGGCGCCAGTTTAATCACCAAATCTCCTTAAAACATCTAGAAGAGATGATAACACTATAAACTCTTTATTTGAGTGAATGTTCCCTGATACATGTTTTAATTAATAATTCCAACATGCAGACACTGGATTAATATTATGTAAAAATCCATTCCGATCATATCAAGAATTATAATGAAACATATATGAGTTCACCACTCATTAAGATTATGGTTCATAATAAGCGAATGCTTAAGTTGTATGTTTTAAGATTAAAGTAACGACCTACTTTATTCTTGAAAACATAATTGATTTCAGATTCATTTAATAGTGCCATTATCGATAGTCAACTACTATCATGATATGAAACTCATCATTTCCTTGAAGTAAACTCCTTTACTTATATGGAGATAAATCGCAACATCATAGATCTAAACCATAATCAAGCGACCAACTTGATTATTCAACGTGAATCAATTAATTGATTCTAATAATATACATGTTTCCCATACATCTCTATGTATATATATATTACTTACAAAAGAATCTTGGTACCTTATGACCAGATATATAATGCTCATACAGATAAAACCAAACTCTTTTGTTTTATTAATAATAAATATTTTCATTACAAAAGAATCAGATTGAGGAATTGAGTTTGGTATCATATGAATGATAATATGGGAATATTAAGGATAAGAAACCCAAATTTTTCATGAACATGCATCATACATATTCAATATACATGTGCATAATTGAATTCTTAATTGTGCACAATAGTAATATATGTTTGTATTGAATGCTATAGAAGAACGCATCGAACAACCGATTCCAGATATTGCTAGGACTTCGAGGCAATAAAAAATAAGGGAGCTTTTGTAAGTAATCTTAGACGGTATTTTGTGTAAGTAATTTAGATGGTAAATTTTGTGAGTAACCTAAAATTGATATTGATGAATGTGTACTGAATTGTGTACTGATTCCGGACATGAAGGTTCGAGGTATTGATTGATGAATGAGATATTAAAGTGATTTTTCATGTGAATATGATTGACTACTTGCTTTGCACATGTAATGTCTGAAATGACCTTGTTTTGTTTTAAAACTATTGAGTCCTAGTTGTGGGTAAATAGGCATGCCTAGAAGGGTCTGCAGCTACTCCTGTTATTGACACCTCGGTGTCTCCTGTATCGACACTTCGGTGTCTCCTGTATTGACACTTCGGTGTCTCCTGATATCGAGACATATGTCTCTACTCTTGACACCAATCATGATATCTCCTGTATATGTCCCGTTACCCGCTTCTGTAAATGGATTTAACAGTTATATAATTTTGTATTCTGATTTCTGTTTGACTCTAATATAAACAAGAAATTGTGTTCTGATTATGAAGGGTTTATACCCTCTCTTGAGACTCGGTTCTATTTTATGTACAATATGTTTAAGATCCAATATAATATGTTGAATTGTATGTTCCGATAAATTGTTAATGCATGCTACTGATATATCATGATTGTGTATATTTAGTTGTCAGTTTAAGCATAGATTAGTTATTACTCACTGAGCTATATGCTTAGCACGGTAGATTTGCCCCGTGTAGGTTCAGAGAGGACATAAGGACTAGGATGAGTCAACCGCAATGGCCAATGAAGTCTAAGTCTTGTTTTGTTAAAATTGTATTTTTGGAGTTTGTTTTCGGCTTGTCTTTGATGTATATGACTTTGGATTTATTTGAAGGTTTGTAATAATCCTAACTCAGGCTGGTTTCTAAAATTATGTTATGTTCGTATGTTTTGGAAATGTTTATTTTTGGATGCTATGCTTCTGTGAAATGTTGATGAATGTTTCGTATTTATTGGTTTTGTCTCGATTCTGTATGCATGTTTGATATGTTGTCTGTGTGGCGTCCCCGTATCCTCCCAGGGGATATTAGGGCATCACACCTTTTTGGTATCAGAGCATGGTTTAGGCGATTCTGGTTTAACCAACGCTTATCTATTGCTTCTATTGAGTGTACAAGTTGTGTTTTAGCCCAATGCGGTGTCCCATGTTTTTTTTTCTATAGAATTACGATGGACGGATCTCGTGATTCTGTTGATGAAGTAGCCGAGAACAATCAGCCAGAGCAAACTCATCTGGTAATATCTGGACCTCTGGGGTCAATCGAGGTGAGGCTAGGATGCCACCTTCTCCTCCAGCTCAGGGAGAAGCTTTGATTAAGTTGTCCCAGGATATGATGACATTACTGCATCGGATGATAACACCTAAGGTTCCGATTGGTCAGTTGAGGAAGTATGGGGCTGAAGAATTTACTGGGACATCTCTGGAGGAATCTAAGAGAGGTGAATACTGGATAGAGAAGGTTAAGTGGGTGTTGGATGAGATCAGTTGTTGTCTCCCTTCTACAGGGAGTAGGTTATGAATGGTGGAAGTTTGTTTTGAGGAGTCCTTAGCTGCCGGTGTCTTTGACTTGGGAATGCTTTGCCCACGAATTTAAAACTAAGTATGTGACGGAGGCTTATAGGAAGGAGAGGTGGAAGCAATTTCTGAATTTCAAGCAGAGGAGTTTGTCAGTTGCGGAGTACGACAGGAAATTTAATCGGCTTAGTAAGTATGCCCCTGAATCTGTACTTACTGAAGAGTTCCGATGCCATCAGTTTGAGGAGGGATTGTATGACTCTATCAAGGAGCATCTGGCAGCGATTTCTCTATTGCAACAAGTTACTTACCATCAGTTGGAGAGCTACAGGTGCAAGTTTTGGTTGTGGTAGTATTGAGCATAAGATAGTTAGTTTCCCTCTCAACCAAGCTCAAACATCACAAGCCAGTCGAGAGGTCTTTCATGCATCTACTGGGAACAGAGGACGTGGTAGAGGACGATGAGGATCTGGGTAGAATAGACCAAATAAGAGTAACCAATCAGAAACTATGAATCGCCCAGTTGTGCCTACTACTTCGGCTCGAGCTTATGCACTAAAAGCTCGTGAGGACCAGGATGCACCGGATGTTATTGCTGGTATGGTTTCTCTATTTGATTCTAAAATGTATGCATTAATTGATCTTAGATCTACGCATTCATATATCTGTGCTGGAGAAATGTTTGACATGGGGATGCCTATAGGTCAGTTAGAATATGACCTGCAGGTAACCAGTCCTATGGGTAGTAGTGTGTTGGTGAATCAGGTGTTTAGGAAGTGTCCTGTTATGATTCAAGGAAGTGAGTATGTAGCAGATCTGATTAAATTGCCATTCTACGAATTTGATCTGGTTCTGGGTATGGATTGGCTGTCTAAACATCGAGCAGTAATTGACTGTAATGCTAAGACAATTATGTTTAGGAGGTTCGATCAACCTGAGATTGTATTACATGTTGTAGGAAAATCCCGGTGTGTGCATTACATGCTCACGGTGCAGAAAACAAAATTTTTTGTTCCGGGACCTTCCCGAAAGCCAGGATCCATGTGTCTATATAACGATGTCAAACCATAACGACCAAAAGAGATCGTCTCTAACGGTATCCACGCAGAGATCAGAGAACCTAACCGGGGCAAACCCTTTGACCCGGGAATAGCTAGAACAAGGGAGAGAGTGCTAGCTCTTACCTTATTCTTGGAGAGCTCAAGGAGAAACGATGAAGCTTGGAGAAACTTGGAGAAGAAGAAGATGATGCCTTGATGAAAGATGATGATGAAAGATGAGAGTTAAGCCTTTTGATTTTAAAACCCTTCTTAAAACCAAGGATCATCATCCCTTCCTTCTACTTTTGCCATTTGTTTTTAACTAATTAAAGACACATTAAATGCAAAGTGGACTAGCTTTCCACGTTAGGCATTATATATATATATATATAATAAAGTGATACATGTCTTCTCCTTCTCCTTTCCACGTTGATGATATATATATATATTTATTAATTACTTAATTAATTAATAAGATATATATATATATAAATGTTGAAGTGGTCTAGTCACACTGAATTGGTCTACCGGTCGGTAGATGGAAAAACACCGAAGACCTATCTCAGCAATATCGATGTCGCGATCTCATCGGGACATATCCCAATCTCATCGGGATCCATTTAGTCCTATTGCTCTCCATATATTGGATCTCTATCTAAAACTATTTTACGAATTCTCCGAATCACTCTTATGCGTGTGACCCATTAGGTTCCCGGTTATGTTGGTCACTTAGATTAACACTTAATCTGAGCAAGTCATGAGCGGTATCTAGCAACACATCATGACCCCCAATTGATCCGAAAGTAATTGGTTTGACGAATGAACCTATGTTCATCACGAACCTTTCCATAGGCAATTACTGTGCAATTCGTCCTTTCACCATGCTATACTCCACTTGGTTATGAGTATGGACAAAGTGTCAACTCTTACTAGACTGACTATGTCAAATCTAGTCCAAGTGATATCAGTTCTTGTCCTGGGACTTATTACTTTATATGTCAATGAAGACATTCTTCATGACATAAGTACTCCGGCCAGAGATTTCCAAGTAATGACCCTGACAAGAGGCCATGGGTATCATCTTCTGCTATCACAGAAGTGGTGAATTCTCTATTGGCTACTCAATTACCTTCGAATACCTCAAGCTGTACCTAAGCACCACCCTACGGCGACCTCGTAAGGCAACAAGGAATGGAGTCAAAGCACGTAATCAAGATTCAAGATATCCTTGAGTACCTCAAGTCTAAGGATACTTGCACCATTGCTATGATGAGATTATCACTGACATTAGAATATGACATCCATGTGATGATCTCATAGCAGGTCATCCAATGTACTTACTACCTCTAGTAAGCATTCACATCTCAACCCTAAATATCTCATATTTACAGTTTCTGAGATCCACTGCTTGATCAAATCAAGGAGCTTGACATGTTTAGTCTTTCCGGATTCTGATGTCCGGTTTGGTAATCCTATGACTAGGATAATTTAGATACTGACATAATTGCACATGATAGGAATCTCAGTAGTATGATCACATCACAATTTCCTTCATGCTATATCATATATCATGGACTTCATTAATTTGATCATAGATCAATATCAATTCATAAATAATGCACATCAAATTAATGAAATATGCCTTTATTTATTCATAAAGTATGTACACAACTTTGTACAAAACGTGCTGAAGGCGATTGCCTTTAGGGCACTACTCTAACAAAATCTCCCACTTGACCTAAAGCCAATCGCCTTGATATCTAATACCAAAGGCGAGTACATGAGAATCAAAATTTTTCTGTGATAATGGCTTTGTCAATGGATCGACAATAATATTCGCTCGCCGGGAATTCTCTATCTCGACATCACCTCGACCAATGATCTCCTAATCGGTGATATTTGCGAGTACGTGTTTGGATTGTTGATGAGACCTTGGTTCCTTCGCTGAATAGCCCCATTGTTGTCACAATACAATCAGATGGGCCCATCACATTAGGAACCACACCAAGTTCGAGAATGAACTTTTGATCCAAACTGCTTCCTTTGCTGCATCTGAAGCGACAATGTACTTTGCCTCGGTTGTTGAATCGGCAGTTGTCTCTTGTTTAGAACTCTTCCAATTGACCGCCCCGCCGTTTAATGTGAATATATAACCTGATTGGGATTTAGAATCATCCTTATCAGATTGAAAACTAGCATTTGTATACCCACTCACCTGGAGATTTCCATCTCCATATATCAAGAAAACATCCTTAGTCCTTCGCAAGTACTTGAGGATATTCTTGACAGCCACCCAGTGACCCTCACCAGGATCCGATTGGTATCTGCTCGCAACACTTAGAGAATATGATACATCGGGTCTCGTACATAGCATATCATACATGATAGATCCTACTGCAGATGCATACGGGATCATATTCATGCGCATCCTCTCATCTTGTGTCTTAGGACACATAGATTTCGAGAGTGTTATCCCATGAGTGATGGGAAGGTACCCTCTCTTGGATTGTTCCATGCTAAACCTCTTTAGCATCTTGTCTATGTACATTGATTGTAAAAGACCAAGCAATCTTTTTGATCTATCTCTATAAATCTTTATCCCAAGGATATAAGTTGCTTCACCAAGGTCTTTCATGGAAAATTATTTGGACAACCAAATCTTCACAGATTGTAGCATAGAGACATCGTTTCCTAGTAATAATATGTCATCTACATATAGTACAAGGAATACGATTACAGTCCCACTAACCTTCTTATACACACAGTGTCCATCCATATTTTGTGAGAAACCAAACTCTTTGATTACCTCATCAAAACGTATATTCCAACTCCTGGATGCTTGTTTCAATCCATAGATGGATTTCTGAAGCTTGCATACCTTTTCGCCATCATAGGAGATGAAGCCCTCAGGTTGTGTCATATACACATCCTCAGCTAGATTTCCATTTAGGAAAGCTGTCTTCACATCCATTTGCCATATCTCATAATCATAATGAGTAGCAATGACTAGGAGTATCCTAATGGATTTAAGCATTGCTACTGGGCTGAAGGTCTCGTCGTAGTCAATTCCTTGTCTTTGACGAAAACCTTTAGCCACAAGCCTTGCTTTATAGGTAATTACATTACCATCCATGTCAGTTTTCTTTTTGAAAACCCATTTACACCCTATGGGTTTTATTCCTTCGGGTGCCTCAACCAAAGTCCATACTTGGTTTTCATACATGGAATCCATTTCAGCCTTCATGGAATGAATCCATTTATCAGACTCTGAACTCTTCAGAACCTCTTCATAGGTAGTAGGCTCATTATCTTCTATGAGCAATACGTCATTCTGTTCGCTCACGAGAAATCCATATCTCTCGAGAACAGAGCGTATCCTACGTGACCTACGAACTTTATGTGTTGTAGAAGGTTGAACTGTTACTTCATCTGTATGAGTCACAATTTCAGGTTCAGGCAGTTGATCTATGTCTGTTCGAGCATCTTGAACTTCTTCAAGTTCAATTTTGCTCCAACTGTCTTCTTGTAAAAGAAACTCTTTCTCTAAAAAGACAGCATGCTTTGAAACAAACACCTTTTGTTCCTCAGCAAGGTAGAATTGATATCTCATTGTTTCTTTAGGATATCCTACAAACAAACACTTTTCAGACTTTACATCAAGTTTATCTGACTGTATCCGCTTCACATAAGCAGGACAACCCCAAACTTTCAAATGAGTAAGATAGGGTCTTTTGTTAGTCCACATCTCATATGGAGTAACATCAACTGTCTTTGATGGAACTCTATTTAACAAATAAACAGCTGTCTCGAGTGCATACCCCCAAAAGGATTTCGGTAACTTTGCAAAGCCCATCATCGATCGTACCATATCTAATAAGGTTCGATTTCTCCTTTCTGCCACACCATTATGTTGTGGTATGTAAGGTGGAGTCCATTGAGATAAAATCCCATTATCTCTGAGATAATCTAAAAATTGTTGGTCTAAGTATTTGCCACCACGATCAGATCGTAATGTCTTGATACTTTTCCCAAGTTAGTTTTCTACTTCATTTCTGAATTGTTTGAACTTTTCAAATGCTTCAGATTTGTATCTCATCAGATACAGGTACCCATATCGAGAATAATCATCGATAAAGGTAATGAAGTAAAGACAACCACTTCTAGCATGGATGGACATCGGACCACATACATCTGAATGTATTAGGTCTAATACTCACCACTGCTCACCCTTTCCTTAAAGGGTAACTTAGTCATCTTGCCTAATAAACAAGATTCACATGTGTCATATGATTCATAATCAAATGACCCTAAACTACCACTCTTATGGAGCTTAGCTATCGTCTCTCATTTATATGGCTAATGCGACAATGCCATAAGTAAGTTGATTTTAAATTATCTCGTTTATGTCTTTTCGTGTCATTGACATTCATAATTGGATGTGACATATCTAATATGTAAATTCCATTGCATAATGTACCGAGCACCATAGAGCATTCCGCTCAAACTAATAGAACAACCATTGCTACTAAAAGTCAAATGGAAACCATCTCTATTTAAACAAGAAGCGCATAATATGTTCTTTGTTAAAACAGTACAAAATAACATTCATCCGGTTTAATTACAAGCCCACCGGGAGTGACAAAATAAATGCCTACGGCTAATGCAAAGAACTCTTGCTCCATTTCCTACATGCAGGTCTAGTTCTCCTTCATGAGTTGTTCATCGTCCCCGAGGCCCCGTGATATCATTGCATATGTGTGAGCCACAACCGGTATCTAATACCCATATGTTATGGTCAGAAATAGTATTAACCTCAATGACAAACATACCTGAAGGAGCCGAGGCATCTGATGCCTTCTTCTGCTTCAATTCTTCCAGATAGACTTTACAGTTTCGCTTCTAGTGGCCATTCTTGCCACAATGGAAACAAGGTCCTTTTGGCGCAGTTTCTTTGGTTTTCTTTTTGGCTGCACTTCCTTTTGGTTTCTTAGACCTTTTCTTCTTCAGTTTCTTTTTCTTTGAACTAGAAGAAGTAGAGTCCACCACGAGCACTGGCTTGCTATCCTTCTTGATAGATTGCTCTGTTGTCTTGAGCAGATTGATCAACTCAGGGATTGTCGTGGATATTTGGTTCATCCGATAGTTTAACACAAACTGTGAATAACTATCAGATAATCCAACTAAAATTAAGTCAACACTTAATTCATAATCCATAACAAAACCCAAGACGACCAACCTCTCAATATACCCATTCATCTTGAGGCATACCGCATCGCAGATGAACCCGAGTCATCTTAGTAGTGAAGAGTAGCCTCGAGGTCTCGAACCTTTCGCATCGAGCTTGCTCATCGAAAAGCTCTCTAAGATGAAACACTATGGTATTAGCATCCATAGACTCACGCCGCTTCGCAGCTCGGTGACATAGAGGCGAGCATAATACAGTGGCCGTGTCATCGTCTTTAAGATGCTTACGATAAGCTTTCTGATCCTCATCAGAAGCATCAACAGCAAGTGGATCAGGAAGTGAAACATCTAGGACATAGCCCAGTTCCTCAGATCTGAGAGTAATTCTCAGATTTCTCAGCCAATTGAGAAAATTAGGTCCAGTTAATTTATTAGAGTCCATAAGTGAGCGCAAATTCACACTAGAAGACATCTTCAATCAACCTAAAGAGAAAGAGAGAAAGAATGTTAGAATATTAATATATGCATGATCATAAGGACTTGTATGACATACATATGGCTCCCACTAGTTTCAAAGAATCCATAACCCTCATTACGAATCCAAGAAACATTATGACAAAATGTCCTAGTGGGTCGATATCCGGCATTGCTAAGAATGACCTTGGGTTTACCCAACAAGCCACCTTAGGTCAATCGGTAGGTATCGGTCATACCAATTGCATCATAGATATCCGACATTACTAAAATGACCTTGGGTTTACCCAACAAGCCACCTTAGATCAATTGGCAGGTATCGGTCATACCAGTTATATCACAGGTGCAATTATCGACTAGTGCTATCAACTCGTGATGTATGCACACACATTGGGTTATCAATTCTTGATGCGCGTACATCTGATGTACTCTACCCAATTTTGCCTCTGTCTACGTTAACCTTGAGTTTACTCAATAAATCAACGCTTCCAGTGAAAACCGACCCATTAATTCGAAAATCTTATTTTCAAGGTTCGAACATATCCGTATAGAGTGAGCTTGGGTTTACCCAACAACCCGAACTCTATAAGAACTCTGGTTCTCCCCATATTAATGGAAGGCGTTAGTTTTCATATTATGTGTGAGGGATTTCAAACTCTGGTCTCATCCAAGCTGTAGGATTATAGTCACCATGACTATATGGAATGATTTAGTGCATTTCACCAATCACATTGAGTCTATACATATAATCATCCATCATCCCACCTAAGCATGTTGTAAGTCGACTTATGCATGTGTAAGTCGACTTATGCTACTGTGCACATGCAAGTCGACTTATACCATTGTACAAGTCGACTTACCTGACTACTGTTCACGAGCAAGTCGACTTGTGCATGTGTAAGTCGACTTATGTGAGCATGCAAGTCGACTTATGCATGTATAAGTCGACTTATATGGGAATGCAAGTCGACTTATGCATGTGTAAGTCGACTTATATTTAGAAAAAACGGCTAATTTCTCAATCCGTGCAGTTCTAATTCACAATTCCAAGTGTAATATACTTTACCTTGATGTACCAATGAAACACTTTCATTGTATCATGCTTACCATATATAATCATACTATACATGAAAAACTTGAAATCGATGAATACACTATTATTCACTTAGATTTCCAAATAATTTGAGAATATCAAACTATCACACCCTAAGTATCTCTAGGTAGTCTACACTTTATCAAGACTACTTCGGCACTAGTCACAAAATTGGTGACGGCCAAAAAAATCAAGACAACGAAATATACCAACAAGACGCTAATGAGACACATTTGACATCCGAAAATTTTTGGAAACCCAATTTCAAGAAAATCAGTTTGGCAAGCATACAAAATCAATGTAACATATTTTTAATCACATTAAAAATAATCCAAGGCATTGGAACCGAAAAATACTCAAGCAATCATTCCAAACAAAACAGTTCCAGCAACTTTCTCAAAACTGCTGAGCTCTGTCTTTTGCTTGAAAAACTCATTGAAAAAATTTCAATAAATTCTTAGAAAATTACAAAGGTTACAACATGTTCACAAAATGCTCTGTGAATTTTTACAGGATTTATTTCCAACAAAAACTTAACCAACCTTAGAAACCAAGCCAATGTTGAATCTGTGTTCCTCAACACAGATATTCCCAGTAGCACACAATAAATTCTCAAATAAATATTAAATCACCTCGAAAATATTTTTCCATCTTCATAGAAATTCATAAACATCTTAAAGACATGTCGGTGAAAGAAAATCCAAAAAAAATTTTTCTACAATTTATTCTCGAATTTATAAGCATGCCTGTTCAAGGAGTGTGCATAAACACAGCAACCAGAACATTAGGGAATAAATTAGCAAAACCATATCAAATCACATTGATAAATTCTGTTCTTCCACATACATATTCAACAACATCTTATAAGCACATCTGGGCAAGAAAATTTCAAAAACAAGATTTCTATACTGATTTCGAATTTAACACAGTCAACATGCATCATCGTCAAAACCAATAGGCAGCTCCAACCTTGTTATGATTTCTTCGTTATATACGACACAAGTGGCTCTGATACCACTGTAGAAAAATCCCGGTGTGTGCATCACATGCTCACGGTGCGGAAAGCAAAATTTTTTATTCCGGGACCTTCCCAAAAGCCAGGATCTATGTGTCTATATAACGATGTCAAACCATAACGACCAAAAGAGATCGTCTCTAACGGTATCCACGCAGAGATCGGAGAACCTAACCGGGGCAAACCCTTTGAGCCGGGAATAGCTAGAATAAGGGAGAGAGTGCTAGCTCTTACCTTATTCTTGGAGAGCTCAAGGAGAAACGATGAAGCTTGGGGAAACTTGGAGAAGAAGAAGATGATGCCTTGATGAAAGATGATGATGAAAGATGAGAGTTAAGCCTTTTGATTTTAAAACCCTTCTTAAAACCAACGATCATCATCCCTTCCTTCTACTTTTGCCATTTGTTTTTAACTAATTAAAGACACATTAAATGCAAAGTGGACTAGCTTTCCACGTTAGGCATTATATATATATATATATATATATATATATATATATATAAAATAAAGTGATACATGTCTTCTCCTTCTCCTTTCCACGTTGATGATATATATATATATATATATATTAATTAATTACTTAATTAATTAATAAGATATATATATATATATATAAATGCTGAAGTGGTCCAGTCACACTGGGGTCGGTCATACCGGATTTCGGTATGGAAAAAACACCGAAGACCTGTCTCAGCAATATCGATGTCGCGATCTCATCGGGACATATCCCAATCTCATAGGGATCCATTTAGTCCTATTGCTCTCCATATATTGGATCTCTATCCAAAACTATTTTACGAATTCTCCGAATCACTCTTATGCGTGTGACCCATTAGGTTCCCGGTTATGTTGGCCACTTAGATTAATACTTAATCTGAGCAAGTCATGAGTGGTATCTAGCAACACATCATGACCCCCAATTGATCGGAAAGTAATTGGTTTGACGAATGAACCTATGTTCATCACGAACCATATCACGAACCTTTCCATAGGTAATTACTGTGCAATTCGTCCTTTCACCATGCTATACCCCACTTGGTTATGAGTATGGACAAAGTGTCAACTCTTACTAGACTGACTATGTCAAATCTAGTCCAAGTGATATCAGTTCTTGTCCTGAGACTCATTACTTTATATGTCAATGAAGACATTCTTCATGACATAAGTACTCCGGCCAGAGATTTCCAAGTAATGACCCTGACAAAAGGCCATGGGTATCATCTTCTGCTATCACAGAAGTGGTGAATCCTCTATTGGCTACTCAATTACCTTCGAATACCTCAAGCTGTACCCAAGTACCACCCTACGAGCGACCTCTGTAAGGCAACAAGGAATGGAGTCAAAGCACGTAATCAAGATTCAAGATATCCTCGAGTACCTCAAGTCTAAGGATACTTGCACCATAGCTATGATGAGATTATCACCGACATTAGAATAGACATCCATGTGATGATTTCATAGCAGGTCATCCAATGTACTTACTACCTCTAGTAAGCATTCACATCTCAACCCTAAATATCTCATATTTACGCTTTTGAGATCCACCGCTTGATCAAATCAAGGAGCTTGACATGTGCTAGTCTTCCGGATTCTGATGTCGATTCAGAATCCTATGACTAGGGCTAATTTAGATACTGACATAATTGCACATGATAGGAATCTCAGTAGTATGATCACATCACAATTTCCTTCATGCTATGTCATATATCATGGACTTCATTAATTTGATCATAGATCAATATCAATTCATAAATACTGCACATCAAATTAATGAAATATGCCTTTCTTTATTTATTCATAAAGTATGTACACAACTTTGTACAAAATGCGCTAAAGGCGATTGCATTTAGGGCACTACTCTAACACATGGTGTTCGCACTAGGTTTTTAACTAATGTGGTATTTACTATGCAAGCTCAAAAGCTTCTTAGGAAGGGGTGCGAAGCTTATCTAGCTTTTGTGCTTGATTCCCAAAAGGAGGGTGGTAAGGATAAACTGCTTGATATTCCTGTAGTGAATGGGTTCCCAGATGTTTTCCCTAAGGAATTGCTTGGACTCCCTCCTAAAAGGGAAGTGGAGTTATCTATTGAAGTTATGCCTGGCATTGCTCCTATATCCGGAGCATCGTACCGAATGACTCCTACTAAGTTAAAGGAGTTGAAGGTGCAATTACAAGAGCTTCTGGATAAGGGGTTTATTAGACCTAGTGTGTCACTATGGGGAGTACCGGTGTTATTTGTTAAGAAGAAAGATGGCATACTATAGATGTGCATCGATTACAGGCAGTTGAATAGAATTACAGTGAAGAATAGGTATCCATTGCCAAGGATTGACGATCTATTTGATCAGTTGAAAGATGGAGTGTTTTCAAAGATAGATCTGAGATCAGGGTATTATCAGCTTCAGGTAAAGGATATGGATGTACCGAGACTGCATTTAGGACCCGTTATGGACATTATGAATTCCTAGTAATGCCATTCGAGTTAACTAATGCTCCAGCAACATTTATGGGTCTGATGAATAGAGTGTTCAGGCCTTATTTGGACCAATTTGTTGTGGTGTTTATTGATGATATCCTGGTCTATTCTAGGAATGAACAAGATCATAGTGACCATCTCCGAATTGTATTGTAGACCCTGAGGGAAAGACAGTTGTATGTTAAGCTGAGTAAGTGTAATTTCTGGCTTCAGGAGGTATCATTTTTGGGGCATGTTGTCTCTTCTGAAGGGATTAGAGTTGATCCTAGTAAGATAGAGGCGATTGTTAATTGGAAGTCACCACAAAATGTGACAGAAGTGAGAAGTTTTCTGGGTCTGGCTGGGTATTATCGTCGGTTTGTTAAGGGATTCTCGATGATAGCATCCCTTTTAACTAAACTGTTACGGAAGGGAGTGAAGTATGAATGGTCTGATAGATGTCAGAGTAGCTTTGATCAGCTAAAAAGTATGCTTACTGAAGTTCTTGTATTGGTCCAACCTATTTCTGGTAAGGAGTATGTTTTGTTTAGTGATGCATCTGGAACAGGTTTGGGTTGTGTTTTGATGCAGGAAGGAAAAGTAGTTGCTTATGTCTCTAGGCAACTAAAGACTCATGAACAGAACTACCCTACTCGTGATCTGGAGCTTGCAGCGGTAGTGTTTGCCTTGAAAATTTGGCGACACTACTTGTATGGTGAAAGGTGTAAAATTTTCACAAATCATAAGAGTTTGAAGTATCTGTTTACTCAGAAAGAACTCAATCTGAGACAACGGCGTTGGTTGGAACTGTTTAAGGACTATGATTTTATTGTGGATTATCATCTGGGTAAGGCTAATATTGTGGTAGATGCTTTGAGTTGGAAGACAATTTCAACATTATCAGTGAAGCGAGGTGAATGGGAACTTGAATCTGATGGAGCTTTAATAGCTCAATTGAGAGCAAGACCTAAGTTGAGGCAAGAAATTTGTGATGCTCAGAGAGCTGATGATAAGTTACAACAACTTATCTTGGCTACTCAGGAAGGTAAACAGTCTGATTTTTCTGTGTAAGGTGATGGTGAATTATATTATAAGGATCGGCTGTGTGTGCCAGCTAATGATGAATTGAAGAGGAAGCTGTTGTTTGAGGCTCATAATACAATATTTACTATGTATCAGGGTGGAAACAAGACGTATCAGGATTTGAAGTAGTATTACTGGTGGTCAGGTATGAAACGGGATGTTGTGAATTATGTAGCAAATGTTTGACATGCCAGCAGGTTAAAGCTGAGCACCAGGTTCCATCTGGTTTGTTACATCCTATTTCTATTCCTCAGTGGAAATGGAATAACATTACCAGGGACTTTGTCACGGGTCTTCCTCCCACATAAAAGAAGCATAATGCCATATGGGTAATTGTGGATAAGTTTACCAAATCTGCTTATTTTCTGCCTGTTCGTCCTGACTATTCTTTAGATAGGCTTGTAGATTTGTATGTGAATAAAATAGTGAGACTGCATGGAGTACCATTATCTATCATTTCAGATCGGGATCCTCGATTTACTTCGAGATTCTCAAAAAGTTTACAGAAGGTTCTAGGAACTCAGGTTAAGTTTAGTATTGCTTTCCATCCCCAGACAGATGGACAATCTGAACGAGTTACACAGATTTTGGAAGATATGTTGTGGGGCTGTGTGTTGGAGTTTCCTAGGAGTTGGGATAATTATCTGACTTTGATGGAGTTTGCTTACAAAAATAGTTATCAAACGAGCATTGATATAGCACCTTATGAAACGTTTTATGGTAGGAAATGTAGAACTCCGGTATGTTGGATTGAGTTGAGTGAAAATAAGATGATCGAGCCAGAAATTGTGAAAGATATTGAAGAGGAGATTTAGATTATTCAACAAAGATTGAAAGCTGTCAATGATAGGAAGAAGTCATATGCTTATCTAAAAAGGAAAGATATTGAGTATCAAGTGGGCGATAAAGTATTCTTGAAAGTGTTGCCATAGAAACACATACTTCGGTTTGGAAAGAAGGGTAAGCTTAGTCCGCAATTCATTGGTCCCTATGAAATTCTGAAAAGAATTGGACCAATAGCTTATCAGCTAGCTCTTCCTGAAGAATTAGCCAGGTTACATGATGTGTTTCATGTTTCTATGGTAAGAAGATATCGGTCTGATGCTTCACACAAGATCCTTGTGCAAGAAATTCAGGTACAACCGGATTTGTCTTATGAAGAAGGGTTAATTTTGATATTAGCCAGAGAAGTCAAACAGCTCAGGAATAAGTCAGTGCCTTTGGTTAAAGTACTTTGGCAACATTACGAACTTGAGGAAGCAACATGGGAACCTGAAGAAACCATGAAAGTTCAGTATCTGCAACTATTTGGATCAGGTAAAATTTCAAGGACGAAATTTCTTAAGGAGGGAAGATTTGTAACACCCCATACTAGGGGTTAGATTATTAAGAAAATTCAGTACATTTTATTCTTTGCATATTTGAATAATTGCTTATTTATACATAAGCATTTTGGACCCATACACTTTTTGTGCATGCCTTCATGACAATTCCGCGTGTAGTTGGTTTTAGAATTTTGATTAAGGTGAGAATTGTGGTTTATTAATGATGAAAATTTATTTGAAAATTATTGGCATTACTTTGGAATTTTTGGGAATTTTAGGAAATTCTTTGGAATTTTGGATTATCAAGAGAAATAGACCAATGGCTTAATGACATGTAGCACTCTATGTGCATGACAAATGGCTCATATAAAATGAGCCATATGTCAAGTTGGTAGCAATACACGTGATAATAACACACGCGAGTACTTGTGCTGGAGAGGAAAAAACACAGAAGCCTTGTTGTTCTTCGGCCTATGTGGGTGTCCTTTGAAAAATCACTGAATCTTCTTCACCGAAACACTAGTTTTTGGATTCCTACATTAGTATTGCACTTTTCAACACAAAGAAGTTGGTCCAGCCGTTAGTTTGTCCTAATCTCTCTAGTCTTGCTCCTCAACCATCACCGAAACCTTGGTGTTTTTTTTAAAAAACAAGGTTAGCAAGTTTTAATTTTCTGAGTTTTATGAATGATTCCAATGATATGTATTGGAAATAAGTACACGCATTAGTTGGATGATGTCTTATATGTTAAGAATAAACACATGCATGAGTTACATCAGTTGAATGGTTCAGTGAAAGTGATGATGAGGTGGGTTGGTAATATTGTACAACGAAAAGGTGGAGGTGTAATACCGATTGCATATAGCTTAAAGAGAAACTTAGTGAAGTAGAAAGGTTTCGAAAGAGTGGAGTGGTTGTGATGAATGAGTGTTAAGGAAACAAATGTAGTAAGGATGAAAAGTTACAGTAGAGAGAGGAAGAAGATGGCTAAATGCAATGAAGTTCGTCGCGGCAAACTTTTATAAGTTCGATGAAGTTTCCTGACAGCTTGCATATATTTTGGTATTTTAGGCATAACTTTCTCTGTAGTTATCCTAATGAAGTGATATTTGATTTGAACTAAACTAGAGACATAAGGCTAAAAATTAATGAAGAGATTAAAATCTAATTCTGTCTCTAAGAATTTCATAATCTGATTGGAAATTGAGATAAGAATTCTATTGATGTAACATCCCACCCTCAATTGGAAGGGTAAAATAGTAAATTTGACATAGGATGGAATAGATTTGGAGTGCATAGGACTGTTCATGCATAATAGGATTGGTCCACAGTCACATTTGTGCACGTGAAATTACTGTGCATGCATACATGATATTCCCGGTTTGCGTGCCTAAGAAAATTTTATTGAGATTAACGTGGTTAATGGGTTTGAAAAATTATTCTGAGTGCGTCATAAATTGTTTTCTATTTTAAGGGATTTTTAGGAATTTTTCTGAATTTTTTCGGAAAAAATTTCCGGACCGGAAAAAAATCGACAATTGGCGAACCGGTTGAATTTCTACTGTTATTTGATCTTAAAACTCTTGCATATTTTGGTGGGACCCTAAAGTAGACCCTTAAACCATGTAGTAACCGAAATTGTGGGTGTATAAGTTGGATATTTATTGATTAAAGTATAATAGTTGAAATCTTTTGACTTTTCTTCATTTCTCCATCAATTGCCAAGTGTCCAAAGGGGTTTAATGCTTTTGTCTCATGCTTGGCCTTGTAAAGTCGGCAACTCATGGATAAAGGAGTGAAAAAGTTGAATTTTTTGCTTATGGCTCATCATCATCCGAAACCTACTTTGAGTTCCTCTTCTCCATCGATTTTTCTTTTGGTTCTAGCTAAATCACTCTTTTCTTCTACCTTTTAAACACTCCCTCTCATGCATGCAAGCTCAACCCTCTTACCTCCCTTTGCAAGAAATGATGTCGTGTATGAGTAGGAGAAACTAGGAAGTTGTGAGAGTTGGAGAATTGAGGAGATGGGAGCTTTGACTAGGTAAGGTTTATGTTAAGTTTTCATTATGTATTTCATGAATCATGGTTATTAGATGCATCCAGAGGGGGTTATTGTTTACTAATCATGAGTTATGATGGTTAAATGTTATGAAAATGATAGTTTGAATTGTTGGGTTATGTTTGAATATGATTTGAGGAAGTTAGCATGAAAGATGTGTTGTAACTTGGTTTAACTTGATTTTGATGGCATATTGATCATTGATTTTACTTGGAAATGAAGAAGTGAGTGCTGCCAATTTTTGTGTATTAGCCCTAGTACATGTATGAATGGTATAAGAACTGATTTGTGTTCCTTTGGATGTTTAATGATGTGTTAAAGGCATTGGAAATGATAGAAACTAAGATTGGACCAAATCTGGAAATTTAGGGTTTTAATCGATTGTACTGTTTTTATCATAACTAATTGTTTAGGAATGTTAATGATGTTCGGTTTGTGGCCACTTAAACTTTGGGATGTTAGCTACATATTTGTGTGAAATAGGTGTTGTCAAATTGTAACTCTTAAAGGTTGAAATTTGGCTTGGAAAGTTACTGTTTTGACTTAGGTGAACAGTATCCGGATTAATAACCTGATTGTTTTGATGATTTTTATAAATTAATTGAGAAGGAATTAGGACAAATGGACTAAATAAAAGTTGAAGCCTATTAAGTTAGCTTTCCAATGCCACTGATTTTGAAATTTTTCGATATGTCTATTAGGAGTTATGGACTGATGATTGTTGGCTGTTTTTATGCATTGAATGAAACCTAGCTGGAATGTCAAATTTGGTGTACATTCAGATTAGGAGGAATTTTAGTAATTTTTGTGCATTGAATTGGTGTTGGAAATCTACTGAAGAGTTTTAGATGACACATTCATCTTGAAAATGGTGTATGGCATATAATTTCCGGAAATCAGATGTGGGAGTTATGGATTTTCACAATTTGAACCTACATTGTGATGTTAATTGCTGATTAGGTCAGAAACTTGCATAACAGATTTGACACTGTTAGAGGCTGAATTGGAGTCTGGTTATTTCATTAAGAATTGAAGTTTGAGATTTTATCTTTTTATGGATATAAAGTGGTGATTTTTTTGACTTGTATACAGGGAGATATGATTGATAGAAAGTTACTGCTCAAATTGAGTGATTTCAGGGACAGCAACCTTGAGTGAATTATTCGACCTAGTTAGCAAGGGAATTGAAATTTGGGTTGTTACATGAAAGTTGTACATAACATTGTGATCTTTATGAGCATATTTATTGTATAATTTTTGACTGCATAGAATGAAAGATAGTGAATTTCCAATGACTGTTCTGTTTTAGGAAGTGAATGTGTGGGCAGTAGCTTACATTGGATGTTTGACACCCTTAGGGGTGAAATTGATTTTTCTGGACTAAAGGAAACTTGTAGAGGGTTTCATTACCTTTCCAATGAGATATAGTTTGCATTTTTCTGAATTGTGTAGAGGGGTGAAATTGATTTTTCGTAGAATATTGAATTTCATTTTCTGAGAGATTGGAAATTTTTGGACGGAAAATTGATGTGGGTCCGGGTAAAAGTCTGTGTAATCACTGTTTTGTTTAATTGGAGACCTATAGAGGTCCGTTTTGCGCACCGTCGGCGCCAATAGGTTTCTAATTTTTTAGATAGATTTTTATGATGGAAAAAAGTGGGATTAGGGCCGGGAATATCATGAACACGCATTGTGCACCTTTTCATTATTACATGTGCATTCTGAACTGTTTTTAAATAACCAATTGATAATGTTTATATACTGTCACTGGTATAGAGGTCCTATTAGAGCGCCAATCCTCCAATGTCACTGAGAGAAGGTAGTAGTTCGGAAATCCAGGTGAGTGACTGAGATGGCTTTCACTCAATTATTATATGTTTAATGTGGAGAATAATAGAGGGATTTGGATTGTGATTGTTTATGATCGATTAGGACGGGTGGTCCGATGAATTGGAAAAACCGACATAGAAGTGTATCTGGGTGTGATTCGTGAATGAATTGTTTCTACTTGTGTAAAAGTGTACTACATCAATGGCTTGTATCGTTATCGCATCGCTTCAGATGATGATACCGTGATGTTGTAATATATCGTAATATCTTGTGATCTCGTTGGTTATACTTGTGATCAATGGCATTGCTTGCTACATCAGCATCGCATTTCGCCTCTCATCAGGCGCATCGTTTATCCGACCGTGAAATTGGGCATATGTATTGCATACATCAATGCATAAACCGATAATAACAATAGTTGTGACCGAGTCGCCATCGTTACTCATCGTTATCGAACCGAGCCTCGATTTGGAGGGAGTTAGTGCATACCCGGAGGGCTCTCCTACCCTAGACGCGTCTACTTAATACCGACATCGTTAAGCACTCGGTCACAACATCGAAATAAAATGGGAAAAGAGTCGCATGTGCATTGCATACATAATCGGATGAATACCTAAATGACCGTATGATTTATGTGGTGATTTCTTCGTATTATTCGTGGATCACGAGGATATGATATCGTGACATTATTATTATTATCAGAATTGTTATGTGATGCATGAATTGGGTGAACCGTCGATGATGGTTCTCACTGAGTTCGCAAAACTCACCCAAAATTTGCATCTATTTTTCAGGTCTTGAAGAATACCCCGTTTGACACGGGAGTACTGTATACAAGTGAAAGAAAGAGGTCGGGATCAGTTTGCGTCTGCATTAGTATATTTCTATTCTTTGATTTTCTGTATTATTGCTTAAGTCAGTTTGTAAAATCAACAGACTGGAGTTAATTGTATTTATGAAAAGAGCCCCGAGTCCATTTAATGGTGTATGTAAATTGTTTCCGTATATGTTATAATGTGTATATGTGTGTGAAGGAAATAAAAAAAGTTAATACTGAGTTTTGACTGACTGAGTGATGTAGCAGGCCACCCTCGTGGGACACGGACTCGGATATCACCATCGATGTCGGGTTCGTGTCATACGGGAGTGGGTTGTTACATTTAGGTGGTATCAGAGCCCAGTAGTACGTAATGTATTTGGGCACAGTCTGAAACATAGGGTGCATGCATTTGAATCATGTCATTGCAGACCGTGGCAACTGATCCCTAGTTTGAGTCTCACGGGTAGAAATCCTACGTGTGCGTACGTGTCAAGTGATTAAGTGAGAGAAAAAGTGAGACTGTGTTAGAGGGTGAACCCCTAGAAGTGTATAAGCAATTAGGAAAGGAAAAAGGAAAAATGGATAAGGAGATTGATATTGTACTGTGGTTAGAATGACTGTGTTGGCCTAGACTGATTAAGGAAAGTAGTGATATAAATGAATTCCCGGATTAAAATGGCAATATTATGGTGACAGAAAAATGAATATGTCTAGAACTTGGAAAGGTCCACTGGAGATAGGAGAAGCATACTAGCGATAGTAGGCCTAAGTGAGATTAAAAGTCCGGGATAAGTAAGTAATTAGAGTTTTAACTGTATATGTGAGGACATGGGAAACATTGGAACTGAGTAAAGTGTAGATGGTCCGATTATGAGTTTGGAAACTAGTATCAAAGGATGGTAAGGGAAAAAGACAGACTGACAATTTTCTACTGATTGTGTATCGGAAAATTCTAGATTTGGTTGAAAAGATGTATATGTATTACGTAAATGGTAATCGGATGGGTAAATAGATAGAGATACAATGGAGTTGTATCAACGATTTTGTCGTGTTTTGGGGACTGTGAATGCCCTATTATAGATTGTTTGAGGATATTGAAGAAATACGAAGCAATAAGAAGATGACATTGTATAAGCCAAGTGGACATGACCTTAAAAGGTCAAGTTGACACATGAATGCTATGGGAATGAAACTAGGGAAATGAAAAGAAAAAAAAATGAAACAATGATAGTGATATGAAAAGAGTTGTCACATTTAAGTCGATTTACCGTTGGGAGTACGTATTGGACAGTAAAGTTGATCATGATTAATAAAATGTATGTGAAAGATACACGAAAATCATGGAGGAGATGATCAGTGAATGATTAAATACGTGCTTCTATGAGTGGCTATAAGTGTAAAGTTTATATTAGGTTAAAGTAAGACATAGGAGGACTGAATGTATCTTTATGAGAGGAAATGAGAAATGATTATGGCATCAGTTATTTATTTGAGAATTAGCATAAACAGAAAGGAGTCTTATGGAAGTCTGAATTGTATAGGTTACTAATTGGTTTCAATAAAATGCCGAGGTATAGATTCTTGAATAAGTGTGAAAGAAAGTGTTTATGTGGATCGCCACAAGGAACCTTAGTGTAAGGAATGTTATGATCTTTAAATTATGGCATAAAATTGTTCGATTGAGATAATACGATAGTGAAGAATGATTGAAAAGCAATTAGGGATAATAATTGGTTGATGAGACTTTCGTGAACAGTATAAAGATGGTAACAAGACTAATGGTCAAACGGAAAGAAGTATGGACAAAAATTAAAAGTGAAATTGAGTCATATCTCATACTACTGAAGTTATCTGTATTGTGTGTACGGAAATGTAAAGTATCCAATAACATGAGTGGAATTTTAATTTGAGATGATCCAATTGCAATGTGAAGTGAAATACTCAAATGACGTGGAAATTGATGGAAGTCCAAGTACAGATGATTAGGTACTAGTATATATATATCAATTTGGATGACAGAAAATCAATTGGAAAGAGAAAATGAATAGAGATAAGAAGTCCTAAAGGAAAATTGACAATGACGTGATGTAGTGTTATCTTCGTAAAAGGATTGTAAATTCATTAATTGTGGACTTAATGAGGAGGTAGAATGTTGTTTAGTGATGTTTGGAAAAGTCATCAAGACCCTAATTGGGAAGTATGCGAGGTGAGCAAATGATAGTGATTATGATGATAGACGGAATGTGTTTGAAAGTGTTGAACAGTGATAAATTGAATTGACCTTGATAAATGATATTGGTGTTATCATCGCAATTGTTTAAAGTCTTGGAGACTTTAGATTCCTATAGGGATACATAGTGTTAATTCGAGGAAAGAGACAGGCATAAATACCGACAATGCTGAAATGAACGGACAATTCTGCCTACTAAACCCAACTAGTGAATGCACTACGCCGCAATGAATGATCAATTACGATATTGGGAGTTTCAAAGAATGTCAAGTAGCTTGTGGGTGATTGTGAAGTGTTTCTGGAAAATTGAAGTTGTAGATCTAGTGATAAGAAAGGTTAAAAGTGCAGGAGTTAAAGTGGTAAGTCTAGTCTTATGAGTCATAAGTTGGATACGCAGTGAAATCAGAAAAAAAAAACAACAACAACAATATTGAATGCTTCAAAGAATAAGTTCGATAAAAAAGTGATAGAACAAGAAAGTGAACAGTCGAAACTAGATATTCTGGTAAGTATATGCAAAAAGTGAAATTGATGACTATGAGTATAGAATGAAGTGATGAATGATTCAAGTGCTTAGAGGTTTGAATGGTTAACAGGCACAATGCGTAAGTGGTTTAGGTTTTATAGGATTATGACCGTGTTATAGAGTTCTGATTTACTATAGGATACTTTGCTACATCGCATGCGATTGCCTAACGGAGGCAAAGACCAACATTGAGTCGAAATGCTTGTGATGAGTGAAATAAAGGAAAGTGACTCAGGAAAACTGCATGGGTTAGTTAAAGTGGATCAGGATCGTACAAATGAAACAGAGAAAAATGCATATCCGAATAGAGGGTGTGAACACTATAGAATAATGAATTGTCTAAAGAGAATTGAATTTGAACAGAGAGTCAATGGGATATAAAGCATGACTGCATTAGGTAAAGTATCACTGGTTATAGTGAAATAGAATTAAATGTCATTGTATTGGTACCAAAGGAATGTGAATCGTCCCTGACGAGATAAAGAAGGTTATTGTACGTATCACCTTGAAAAGATGTACTCCATAGAATACGACTTAGTCTGTATGTTATAGTGAGAAAAAGGTATTGGATGGATAAACGTGATGATTAGTGAACAGGTTCAGAAATAATGAACTGAGTCATAGCATTGGAACTAAAGGTAATGACTACTCTGAAAATGGCAAGTGAGATAGCTAAGAAAATGAGTTAGCCAAATTAGTAACTGAAAAACTGACTGAATATGGTTATTGTGACCTTTCGGAAAATGAATTATTGAGTGAAAAAGTGTATGAGACATATAGGAACATATGATTACGGTCATACTGAACTGTTAATTGAGAATTTCGAGGACGAAATTTTTATTAGGAAGGGAAAATTTGTAACATCCCACCCTCAATTGGAAGGGTAAAATAGTAAATTTGACATAGGATGGAATAGATTTGGAGTGCATAGGATTGTTCATGCATAATAGGATTGGTCCACAGTCACATTTGTGCACATGAAATTATTGTGCATGCATACATGATATTCCCGGTTTGCGTGCCTAAGATAATTTATTGAGATTAACGTGGTTAATGGGTTTGAAAAATTATTCTGAGTGCGCCATAAATTGTTTTCTATTTTAAGGAATTTTTAGGAATTTTTCTGGATTTTTTTGGAGAAAATTTCCGGACCGAAAAAAAAATCGCCAATTGGCAAACCGGTTGAATTTCTAATGTTATTTGATCTTAAAACTCTTGCATATTTTGGTGGGACCCTAAAGTAAACCCTTAAACCATGTAGTAACCGAAATTGTAGGTGTATAAGTTGGATATTTATTGATTAAAGTGATTAAAGTATAATAGTTGAAATCTTTTGACTTTTCTTCATTTCTCCATCAATTGCCAAGTGTCCAAAGGGGTTTAATGCTTTTGTCTCATGCTTGGCCTTGTAAAGTCGGCAACTCATGGATAAAGGAGTGAAAAAGTTGAATTTTTTGCTTATGGCTCATCATCATCCGAAACCTACTTTGAGTTCCTCTTCTCCATCGATTTTTCTTTTGGTTCTAGCTAAATCACTCTTTTCTTCTACCTTTTAAACACTCGCTCTCATGCATGCAAGCTCAACCCTCTTACCTCCCTTTGCAAGAAATGATGTCGTGTATGAGTAGGAGAAACTAGGAAGTTGTGAGAGTTGGAGAATTGAGGAGATGGGAGCTTTGACTAGGTAAGGTTTATGTTAAGTTTTCATTATGTATTTCATGAATCATGGTTATTAGATGCATCCAGAGGGGGTTATTGTTTACTAATCATGAGTTATGATGGTTAAATGTTATGAAAATGATAGTTTGAATTGTTGGGTTATGTTTGAATATGATTTGAGGAAGTTAGCATGAAAGATGTGTTGTAACTTGGTTTAACTTGATTTTGATGACATATTGATCATTGATTTTACTTGGAAATGAAGAAGTGAGTGCTGCCAATTTTTGTGTATTAGTCCTAGTACATGTATGAATGGTATAAGAACTGATTTGTGTTCCTTTGGATGTTTAATGATGTGTTAAAGGCATTGGAAATGATAGAAACTAAGATTGGACCAAATCTGGAAATTTAGGGTTTTAATCGATTGTACTGTTTTGATCATAACTAATTTTTTAGGAATGCAAATGAGGTACGGTTTATGGCCACTTAAACTTTGGGATGTTAGCTACATATTTGTGTGAAATAGGTGTTGTCAAATTGTAACTCTTAAAGGTTGAAATTTGGCTTGGAAAGTTACTGTTTTGACTTAGGTGAACAGTATCCGGATTAATAACCTGATTGTTTTGATGATTTTTATAAATTAATTGAGAAGGAATTAGGACAAATGGACTAAATGAAAGTTGAAGCCTATTAAGTTAGCTTTCCAATTCCACTGATTTTGCAATTTTTCGATATGTCTATTAGGAGTTATGGACTGATGATTGTTGGCTGTTTTTATGCATTGAATGAAACCTAGTTGGAATGTCAAATTTGGTGTACATTCAGATTAGGAGGAATTTTAGTAATTTTTGTGCATTGAATTGGTGTTGGAAATCTACTGAAGAGTTTTAGATGACACATTCATCTTGAAAATGATGTATGGCATATAATTTCCGGAAATCAGATGTGGTAGTTATGGATTTTCACAATTTGAACCTACATTGTGATGTTAATTGCTGATTAGGCCAGAAACTTGCATAACAGATTTGACACTGTTAGAGGCTGAATTGGAGTCTGGTTATTTCATGAAGAATTGAAGTTTGAGATTTTATATTTTTAGGGATATAAAGTGGTGATTTTTTTGACTTGTATACAGGGAGATATGATTGATAGAAAGTTACTTCTCAAATTGAGTGATTTCAGGGACAACAACTTTGAGTGAATTATTCGACCTAGTTAGCAAGGGAATTGAAATTTGGGTTGTTACATGAAAGTTGTAGATAACATTGTGATCTTGTTGAGCATATTTATTGTATAATTTTTGACTGCATGGAATGAAAGATAGTGAATTTCCAATGACTGTTCTGTTTTAGGAAGTGAATGTGTGAGCAGTAGCTTACATTGGATGTTTGACACCCTTAGGGGTGAAATTGATTTTTCTGGACTAAAGGAAACTTGTAGAGGGTTTCATTACCTTTCCAATGAGATATGGTTTGCATTTTTCTGAATTGTGTAGAATAAGTTATGATTTATTGAACTTCGGTTAAAGGAAAGGAAAAAAAGAGTAGGAAATAAGGGCAATATATATATATTAATTGTTGAATTTTGGTTTCCTTCGTGAATAACTTTTCCGTCCGACATCCGATTGACTTGATTCTTGAGGCATCGGATTCGTAGAATATTGAATTTCATTTTCTGAGAGATTGGAAATTTTTAAACTGAAAATTGACGTGGGTCCAGGTAAAAGTCTGTGTAATCACTGTTTTGTTTAATTGGAGACCTATAGAGGTCCGTTTTGCGCACCGTAAGCGCCAATAGGTTTCTAATTTTTTAGATAGATTTTTATGATAGAAAAAAGTGGGATTAGAGCCGGGAATATCATGAACACGCATTGTGCACCTTTTCATTATTACATGTGCATTCTGAACTGTTTTTAAATAACCAATTGATAATGTTTATATACTGTCACTGGTATAGAGGTCCTATTAGAGCGCCAATCCTCCAATGTCACTGAGAGAAGGTAGTAGCTCGGAAATCCAGGTGAGTGACTAAGATGGCTTTCACTCAATTATTATATGTTTAATGTGGAGAATAATGGAGGGATTTGGATTGTGATTGTTTATGACTGGATTCCGGACGGGTGGTCCAATGAATTGGAAAAACTGACATAGAAGTGTATCTGGGTGTGATTCTGTGAACTGAATTGTTTCTACTGTGTAAAAGTGTACTACATCAATGGCTTGTACTTTATCGCCATCGTTTTGATGTGATATACTGTGATGTTGTAATATACTGTAATCTTGTGATCTCGTTGGTTATACTGTGATCAATGGCATTGCTTGCTACATCAGATCGCATTTCGCCGCCTCTCATCAAGCGCATCGTTTATACTAACTGTGAAATTGGGCATATGCATTGCATACATCAATGCATAAACTGATAATAACAATAGTTGTGACCGAGTCGCCATGTTACTCATCATTATCGAACCGAGCCTCGAGTGGGGGAGTTAGTGCATACCAGAGGGCTCTTCTACTCCCTAGACGTGTTCATTGAATATCGATCATCGTTAAGCACTCGGTCACAACCTTTGAAATAAAATGGGAAAAGAGTCGCACGTGCATTGCATACATACCGGATGAATACCGAATGACCGTATGATTTCGTGGATCGATTTCATCGTATTATTGGATCGCCGAGGATATGATACTGTGACATTATTATTATTACTGTAATTGTTATGTGATGCATGAATTGGGTGAACCGTCGATGATGGTTCCTCACTGAGTTCGCAAAACTCACCTAAAATTTGCATCTATTTTTCAGGTCTTGAAGAATAACCCGTTTGACAAGGGAGTACTGTATATAAGTGAAAGAAAGAGGTCGGGATCAGTTTGCATCTGCATTAATGTATTTCTATTCTTTGATTTTCTGTATTATTGCTTAAGTCAGTTTGTAAAATCAACAGACTGGAGTTAATTGTATTTATGAAAAGAGCCCCGAGTCCATTTAATGGTGTATGTAAATTGTTTCCGTATATGTTATAATGTGTATGTTTGTGTGAAGGAAAGAAAAAAAAAGTTAATACTGAGTTTTGACTGACTGAGTGATGTAGCACGCCACCCTCGTGGGACACGGACTCGGAAATCACTATCGATGTCGAGTTCGGGTCATACGGGAGTGGGGTGTTACAGTTGAAGCTCAAGAACAACCTGAAATCTTTTGAGTATAACTTTCAGTATACTAATCCAAATTGGACGAACTTAGTATCATTGGAAACCTTAGAAAAATAGGGATAACTTTCTAGAAGGAAATATTACCTAATTGCCTCAACTACCTAATGTGAATAATTGAGTAATGTGGACCCGAAATTTGAGTATGAAATAAATCTGTATTGAGGAATTGAGTTCGGTTTCATATGAATGATAATATGAGAATATTAAGGATAAGAAACCTAAATTTGTCATGAGCATGCATCATACATATTCAATATACATGTGTATAATTGAATTCATAATTGTGCACAATAGTAATATATGTTTGTATTGAATGCTATAGAGGAACGCATCGAGCAACCGATTCCAGATATTACCAGGACTTCGAGGCAATAAATAATTAGGGAGCTTTTGTAAGTAATCTTAGACGGTATTTTGTGTAAGTAATTTAGATGGTAAATTTTGTGAGTAACCTAAAATTGATATTGATGAATGTGTACTGAATTGTGTACTGATTCCGGACATGAAGGTCTGAGGTACTGATTCATGATTGAGATATTGAAGTGCTTTTTCATGTGAATATGATTGACTACTTGCTTTGCACATGTAATGTCTGAAATGACCTTGTTTTGTTTTAAAACTGTTGAGTTCTAGTTGTGGGTAAATAGGCATGCTTAGAAGGGTCTGCAGCTGCTCCTGTTATTGACACCTTGATGTCTCCTTTATCGACAGTTTGGTGTCTCCTGTATTGACACTTCGGTGTCTCCTGATATCGAGACATATGTCTCTCCTCTTGATACCAATCATGGTATCTCCTGTATAAGTCCCGTTACCCGTTTCCTTGTAGGAAAATCCCGGTGTGAGCATCACATGCCCACAGTGCGGAAAACAAAAATTTTTTGTTTCGGGACCTTCCCGAAAGCCAGGATCCATGTATCTATACAACAAACTCAAACCATAACGGCCAAAGGAGACCGTCTCTAACGGTATCCACGCAGAGATCGAAAAACCTAACCGGAACAAACCCTTTGACCCGGGAATAGCTAGAACAAATTAAAGACTGTTAGATCTTACCTTTGTTCTTGGAGAGCTTGAGAAACGATGGAGAGAAGGAGAAAACTTGGAGAAGAAACCTTGATGATCGTTGGTGAGAAGAGAAGTTGCTTAGGATTTTCTAAAAATCCTTCATCCTTCTTTCTTTCTAAAAGCCACGAAGATCATCTCATCAACTTAGGTTTAAAACTTGTTTTTAAACCTCATTTTTATTCATCCACGATCATCTTCCTTTCTCATCTTCTTTCCTCCCACGTTGCAACATATATATATATATATATATATATTAATTATTTATTATATTAATTAATAACATATATATATGTATATATAAATGCTGAAGTGGTCCAGTCACACTAGGGTCGGTCCTACCGGCCTACCGGGTCCCGGTATGGAAAAACTACCGAAAACCCTTTTCAGCAATATCAATGTCGCGATCTCATCGGGACATATCTCGATCTCATCGGGATCCATTTAATTCTATTGCTCTCCATATATTGGATCTCTATCCAAAACTATTTTACGAATTCTCCGAGACACTCTTATACGTGTGACCCATTAGGTTCCCGGTTATGTTGGCCACTTAGATTAACACTTAATCCAAGCAAGTCATGAGCGGTATCTAGCAACACATCATGACCCCCAATTGACCGGAAAGTAATTGGTTTGACGAATGAACATGTATTCATCATGAACCATATCACGAACCTTTCCATAGACAATTGCCGTGCAATTCGTCCTTTCACCATGCTATACCCCACTTGGTTATGAGTATGGGCAATGTGTCAACTCTTACTAGACTGACTATGTCAAATCTAGTCCAAGTGATTTCAGTTCTTGTCCTGGGACTCATTACTTAATATGTCAATGAAGACACTCTTCATGACATACTTACTCCGGCCAGAGATTTCCAAGTAATGACCCTGACAAGAGGCCATGGGTATCATCCTCTGCTATCACAGAAGTGGTGAATCCTCTATTGGCTACTCACTTACCTTCGAATACCTCAAGCTGTACCCAATCACCACCCTATGAGCGACCTCTGTAAGGCAACAAGGAATGGAGTCAAAGCACAGAATCAGTATCCAAGATATCCTTAAGCACCTCAAGTCTAAGGATACTTGCACCATTGCTATGATGAGATTATCACTGATATTAGAATAGGACATCCATGTGATGATCTCATAGCAGGTCATCCAATGTACTTACTACCTCTAGTAAGCATCCACATCTTAACCCTAAATATCTCATATTTACAGCTTCTGAGATCCACTGCTTGATCAAATCAAGGAGCTTGAGATGTACTAGTCTCTCGGATTACCAATGTCCGGCCTCAAGAATCCTATGACTAGGATAATTTAGATACTGACATAATTGCACATGATAGGAATCTCAGTAGTATGATCACATCACAATCTCCTTCATGCTATGTCATATATCATGGACTTCATTAATTTGCTTATTGATCAATATCCATTCATAAATAATGAACATCAAATTAATGAAATATGCCTTTCTTTATTTATTTAATAAAGACTGTACACAACTTTGTACAAAATGCGCTAAAGGCGATTGCCTTCAGGGCACTACTCTAACATTCCTTAAATGGATTTAACAGTTATATGATTTTGTATTATGATTTCTATTTGACTCTGATATAAACAAGAAATTGTGTTCTGATTATGAAGGGTTTATATCCTCTATTGAGACTCAGTTCTATTTTTTGTACAGTCTGTTTGAGATCCAATATAATATGTTGAATTGTACGTTCCCATAGATTGTTAATGTATGCTTCTGATATATCATGATTGTGTATATTTAGTTGTCAGTTTAAGCATAGATTAGTTATTACTCACTAAGCTATATGTTTAGCACGATGGATTTTCCCAGTGTAGGTTCAGAGAGAAGGACATAAGGATTGGGACGAGTCAACCGCAATGGCCAATGAAGTCTTAGTCTTGTTTTGTTAAAATTGTATTGTTGGAGTTTGTTTTCGGCTTGTCTTTGATGTATATGAATTTGGATTTATTTGAAGGTTTGTAATAACCCTAATTCAGGTTGGTTTCTGAAATTATGTTATGTTCGTATGTTTTGGAAATGTTTTTTTGGATGTTATGTTGCTGTGAAATGTTGATGAATGTTTCGTATTTATTGGTTTTGTCTCGATTCTGTATGCATGTATGATATGTTGTCTGCATGGCGTCCTCGTATCCTCTCAGGGGGTATTAGGGTGACACAACAATTGACTATGGATTGCTCTATACATCATCTGTTGATTTCAAGCTTGTTGGGTTTTGTGATAGTGATTTTGCAGGAGATATTGATGATAGAAAAAGCACAACTGGTTTCGTGTTTTTTATAGGTGATTGTGCTATTACATGAAGTTCAAAGAAGCAACCTATTGTGACTTAATCAAGTAGTGAATCTGAATATGTGGCTACAATTTCTTGCACTTATCATGCTATTTGGCTTAGAAGGCTATTGAATGAACTTCGCTTGCCACAAAAGGAAGCAACTGAAATATGTATTGATAACAAAACTGCACAAGCATTGGCCAAGGACCCAGTTTTTCATAATCGAAGCAAACATATAGATACGAGGTATCATTTTATTAGAGAATGTACCGCAAAGAATGAAATGGAGCTCAAACATGTGAGGACCAATGATCAAGTTATGAATATTTATACGAACTCACTCAAATTTGAAGTTTTTCAACATTTGAGGACAAGACTTAGAGTATGAAAGAAATTTTAAAATTAAGGGTGAGTGTTGAAGAGTAATTTAAAAGTTAGTCTAGATATATGGATGTTTAAGTTCATTGTTATGAGTTTAATTATGTTTATGTATTAGTTACATAATTAAATATTGGTCCATATATAGTTTTAAGTTCATATATTATTTATTTATTTGGGTTCATTAATGGGTTCATACACTTAGATATGAAGAGTCATTTTTGTACCTATAAATACCCTTTTGCACTTGAACTAAATTATTAATACAACCTCTACTTTTAAACAATTCTCTTCTCTCTAAACCTCCTCACTTTTTAACATACACTACTCGTTGGTTCAAAATTTTTGTTACTGAAATCTTGCATTTTCAAATAATGAGCTTACATCAAACACATAGGCATACCCAGTAGGGTAGAGCATTGATAAAATAAGAAGGATCTCCAAGCTTCCTTAAACCACATAAGACAAGATATAAATTAAATTTAAAATCAATATTGTAAACTCAGTCATCTAAAAAACCATCAAACGACGAGCCAATTAAGATCTGTCTTTTTTATGCATATATAGGTGGTGTACAAGGATAGTAGCATCTTTCTTGCCGTTGAAATTGTAAGTATAGTAGTAGTTGTTCTCTAATCAGATCATTTAGCATAAGATCGTCCTTAATCTTCCCGTATAGCTTTCTAAGAGTGGGAAGTGCTGCAGTTCGCATCCAAATGGTATAAAACTATTATTCAGTCGCAATTTCAATAGAAACCAAAGGTCTAGAACAAGTTGTACAAGAAAAATCTGGAGATTTGAAACATGAGTCAAACAGGTAATCTTCGTTTCTTGAGAATGGATTATTGGGAGAACCGTAGACTTTAGCATACACTCCCTGACTAGTTTAGAATCAAACTTTATCATGTACTTCAGCTGAACAAGTTCCAGAAACTCTAATCTCACTGTCCCTTTTTCCCTCAACTAACTAAAAATAAGGTTGCTAACATGAACAACGTTTGAGGTCCCAAAACTAACTAAAAATACAGACAAAACTATTTTGGCTTTCGAGTATTTTTATAATAAATTCTGCAATTTTTTACCCTTTGCACAGGGAAAATAAAAATAAGAAAAAAAAGACTTAAAATGCCTCGACAATGTAGAACTGAGAAATAAACTTTGGAGTTTTAGTTTTAAGCTGACATTTACTCCTTCGTAGAGAAGCAGGTCTCATGTCATAATACTTAGGTAGACCAATAACATAGGCAAATCGAAGCAACTTACACTAGCTCCATAACCAAACTTTGGAATTTCAAGGTATTGCACAAAATTGTCATTCTATATTCTCATAACTAGATATTCATAGTAGACTCGATTTGTCCATAATTGCAGGCACAGTGAGATATATAAAAAGTAATGAAGGGTTTACTGTTACTCACTCATTTAGGTTTGCATCACCAACGAATATCCACTCTGGAAGTGATGTAGTGTGATGGTCTAAAGTGGCTAGAAGTGGGGGTTATGGTGTCGAGGAATGATGGCCGAAGTTTTGTAAAAGTTGGAATTTCTTGAGTACAAACAAACAGGCAGATTGTAAGGAGAATTTCGGATAAATGGCTTGGAATTTGGAGATGATTCTTGAGGCAAAATTGTAGAACAGAATGTGGGCTACAACTTTAATGAAAGAAGTTCTTAAATTGGATCAATGGTTTAGAAAGTTATGGTTGATTTAGTTCGGCGTCTCTGGAAAGGTGTGGCAACAGGATTAACTAAGAAAATGGATGAAAAGGATGAGTGTTTTGTTTGGGAAACAAACAAAACCCTATTAGTTTTTGGAAACTAACAAAACCCAAGGAAAGATAATAAATTGTAAAAGAAAATTCTCTCTAAATTTTTTATTCATCAATTGTGTGTATCTTAGAGAGATTACAAATGCATATATAAGGAAATGTAAGGCAAACTAAGGGTCTTGATGGATAACAACAAATTTGGTCTCTCATCAGCCCATAATATTACCATTAAACATCATAAATAGGGAAATAAAACCTTCATAACTACTATCATAAAGGCTGTAAATAAAAGGTCTCAAAGGAAAATAGATCAATGCATAAAAGGAAAGTAAATGAGCAATTAAAGGCCCTTATTCTTCTCATCACTTTGGCCAGGCTTGAGATGCCTTTTGGGTTGCAAAACTATGTCAAAGTGTACAACAAAGACTGAAATAGCTCCTTCAAATGGTTGGTTTTGGGCTTCATAAATCAAGGCTTGGCAAACTCTAAAGGGCTTCAACAAGATTTGCAGCTTCAAAACAAGATTGGGCTCCTCTTCAAGTTCTTCTTCTTCGACCATGCCTTCTTCATCACTACTTGCTGGATTGAAGCCCATATTAGTAACATCTTCTAATGGACCTCCATCATTCCCCTCTCCTTTAAAGGCTTCTTCTTGGGCTTGGTCAGATTGCATTGTGTCTTTCACATACCTGGTTAAATCACAAACATTAAAAGTATTTGAAATGTTGTAAGTGTTGGGCAATTCTACCTTGTATGCATTTTGATTCACTTTTTTGAGATTTTTAAATGGACCCTCCACCCTTGGCATGAGTTTTTTCTTCCTTTTTATAAGAAACATTTCCTTCCTTAAGTGTACCCAAACAAGATCACCCTCTTTGAATTCCACAATGGCCTTCATTTTCGTTTGCTTCTTGTAAGCCTCATTCTTCTTTTCAATGTGGGTTTTGGCTTTGGCATTGAGTTTGACAATTTCTTGAGCTCTATTTTTAGCCTTCATGTTGGATGGGATGCTAGAATGGGCCAGACTCAAATCAAAAGGAACAAGTGGGTTAGCTCTATAAACTAATTCAAAAGGAGTAAATTTGTAGTCTTACTCTTTGAGTTATTATATGCAAATTCGACATGGGCCAAAAGATTGTACCAATTCTTCACTTTCCCCTTCAATAAGCTTCTCAAAATGTTGCCTAGATTCCAGTTGACCACTTCCATTTGACCGTCTGTTTGAGGATGAAAGGTCGTGCTAAACTTTAAAGTAGTTCTTAGTCTAGCCCACAAATGTCTCCAAAAATGGATCAAAATTTTTACATCTCTATCACTAACTATACTTCTAAGAATTCCATGGAGTTTTACAATATTTTCAAAGTACAAGTTTAGAACATCAGATGCATTATTGGTTTTATTATAAGCAATAAAATAGGCCATTTTGGAGAATCTATCGACAACAACCACAATGGAGTCATGATTTTTTCTAGTTCTTGGCAAGCCTAAAATGAAGTTGATACTTAGATCTTCCCAAAGAGCATTTGGAATTGGCAACGGTAAGTATGGGCTGTAGGCCCTCATTGTCGTTTTTACTTATTGCATATGTTGCATCCCTCCATAATCTTTGCTACATCTTTCCACATCTTGGGCCAATAGAAATTTCCATTAGCTTCCAAAGTGACCGGCTAGTCCTTTACCATGGACTTCTTTCAAAATTGCTTCTCTCAATGAAAATTTTGGAATACAATTAGCATCAAGTTTGAAAAGATAACCATCGTGAATGATAAAATCCTTAAATGCACCATCTTTCCTAACGCTTTCCCAAATCTCACCGAATTCAGTATCTCCCTCATACAAATTCCTAATCTCCTCAAATCCTATTACATGAGCATGCATAGTAATAAGAACATTATATCTCCTAGATAATGCATCAGCCACCATATTACTAGGACCATCCCTATACTTCACTATGAAATCAAAAGATTGCAAATATTCCACCTATGATGCATGTCTTCTACTTAAATTGGATTGACTTTAAATATATTTCAAAGCTTGATGATCAGTGTGCAAGATAAAAGAATTTGCCAACAAATATGCACTCCATTGTTTAAGTGCACAGACCAAAGCATAAAACTCCAAATCATAAGCAGAATATTTTTTTCTAGTTTCATTCAGTTTTTCACTAAAGAAAGCAATGGGTATACCCTCTTGACTCAAAATAGCCCCTATTCTTACCCCACTTGCATCACACTCTAATTCAAAAGACAAGCAAAAATTAGGCAAGGTTAGAACTGGTGCTTTGGTCATGGCACTTTTCAAAGTATCAAAGGCAATTGTGGCTTGTGGAGTCCACTTAAACATACCTTTTTTCATACAATCCGTTATAGGGCAGGTTATAGTACTAAAGTTCCTAATGAACTACCTATAAAAAGAGAAAAACCCATGAAAACTTCTTACTTGAAACAAATTACTAGGAATTGGCCATTCTACAACTTTTTTTATCTTGGCTGGGTCCATGCTAATTTCCTCTCTAGATATAACATAGCCTAAAAAACTAATGGTGTTATCACAAAAATGACACTTCTCCACATTAGCATACAATGATTCATGGTACAAAACCTCAAAAAACAAGTCTCAAATGCATGCAATGCTTATGTAAACTATTGCTATAAACTAGGATGTCATCAAAGTAAACTACCACAAATTTATTGAGAAACAGTTTAAGTACCTCATTCATAACCTTCATTGAAGTTGAAGGTGAATTGTAAAGTCCCATTGGCATGACTAACCATTCATAAAGTCCTTCATTTGTTTTGAAAGTCGTCTTCCATTCATCCCCTTTTCTTACTCAGATTTAGTGGAACCTATTAGCAAGATCAAGCCTTGTGAAAACCAAAGCTCCATGAAGCCTATCTAGCATATCATCAAGTCTTGGAATAGGGAATCGATACTCTTGAATCAATTACCATCCTCCATTTTCCATTCTTTTGAGGAACAACAAAGGCGGAAACAACACATGGTGAAATACTCTCTCAAATGAAACCTCCCTTTAACAATTCATTAACTAGCTTTTGCAACTCATCATTTTCTTTTGGGCTCATTCTATAGGAATGTTTATGGGGATTGTGGTGCTGGGAATGAAGTTTATTTCATGTTGAATGGTTCTAAGATGGGGTAGACCATTTGGTAGTGTTTTAGGGAAAGCTCTAAGAAATTTATTAACTAAAGATTGTACCTCTCTTGGAATTAGATGGTTTAGTTTAGGTTCATCATCAATGTCCACGAGAATATAATTGGGCAGCTCCTCTATGATTGAACTCTTCTCCTCATTTGAAAGCAAACCAAGTATGCCAACTTCTTTTTTCTTTCTCCTCTTCTCGGGTAGCAAAGGTTTGAGTATAATATTTTACCTCTATGAAACAATGTGTAAGGGTTTTCCCTTCCTTGGTTATGTACATCTTTGTCAAACAACCACGGCCTTCTAAGTAAAAAATGGTAAGCTATTGTGGGAATTACGTGATACCAAATTTCATCTTCATATTGACCTATAGCAAATGGAACTAGACATCTTCTTGTGACTCTAATTTTATGCTTTGAATTTAACCAACTCAACTTATAAGGAGAATCAAGACTCAGTTTTAAGATCCAATTTATCAACCATCTCACTAGATACAACATTCTCACATGCTCCACTATCTATTACAACTTCACACAATTTGTTTTTTTTCATACACCTAGAATGAAACAAAGATCTTCTTCTCCAATCTTCCTCACTTTTCTCACAATTGAAAACTCTCAACAACACAAGCATCTCTCCATCTAGTACATTTGCATCACAAACAAGTGCATTATCACCATACAAATATGACTGTGAGCCATCATCAATATCATCAACATGCAACAAATTATTTTCAATCTCATTTTCAAACTCCTCAATTTCTTGGGTAGTCATAACTTTTCTGGTGGGACATTCAGATTGGAAATGACCATATCCTTGACATTTGAAACAATTGAGGTGATTTTTGGACACACTTTTCATTGGAGGGGCATATTGGGTGTTTCTTGGTGTGAAAGAGGTATTTAGAGAGTTTACGGATGGCTTTAGAGGTGGTGTAAGGCTTGGTTTATATGGGGAAGGGGTGGATGCACTAGCATGTGGGCTTGGTTTGGATGGTGAAGTGTAGTTTGATGGGGTTAAAACATATGGAGGCATGGATTTTTTTTGTAGGGTGTGTTTGAGGCTAGTTTCACTTCTTAAAGCTAGTCTTTTCAATTCAAAGAAAGAGTCATAGGAATAAAATTTTATCATGTCTTGTATGTCAATCCTCAGCCCTTTGAGGAATCTTCCCATGATCATCTCTTCGGTTTCTTCAAGCTCACACTTTATCAAAAACTCTTCAAACTCCATAATATATTGCTCCACAGTTTTAAAATCTTATGTAAGGCTCAACGTTTGTTAAATCAATTTCTTCCTATAATGTGGAGGCAAAAATACAACTTCCATCTCTTCTTTCATTCTATGCCACTCATTGATTCTAGGTCTTGCTTCTTTTACTCTTCTTTTTTGTAAATTCTCCCATCATAGGGCTGCATACCCCTTTAATCTCATGACAACTAGTTTCAATTTCTTCTCTTTAGTCACCTCTCTCAATTCAAAGGCTCTGTCAATTATATAAACCCATTCAAGATAAGCATCGACATCTATCTTACCATGAAATTCTGGCAATTCAACTTTGTAGTTGAAGAACTCCTCTTGCCTCTCTTGTTGCTGAAGTGGTGTTTGTGGGAGCTTCCTTACAGCTGTCCTTCCTATGCCATGGTATTTCCCTCTCACTTTTCCTCTTGGTAGTTCTCCACGGGCTATAACAAAGAGCCTTTTGTCTTCTTCATCTTCAACATGTTCTTGGGGAGTCTCCGTAGACCTAGAGACTAATGGAGAGTTGTGAATAAGGCTTCATTATGTGCCTTAAAAGCCTCCATTTATAGGCGCATAGTTTCAAACTTGACTATAAGATCTTAGTCGTTGGACTTGATATTTTTGTTTTTTTAATGGTGTGTTAGAATTTTCTATCATGCAATGGACATTTAAAAGGAACTAAGCTTTAATAACCTGTCTTTGATACCAAAATGATGGAGTGTGGTGGTCTAAAGTAGATGGAAGTGGTGGTTATGGTGTTGAGTAATGGCTTAGAATTTGGAGGTGATTCTTGAGGCAAAATTATAGAATAGGATTGGACTACAACTTTGATAAAGGAAGTTCTTCAATTGGATCAATGGTTTAGAGGTTATGGTTGATTTAGTTCAGCGTGCCTAGAAAGGTGTGGCAACGGGATTGACTAAGAAAATGGATGAAAAGGATGAGTGTTTTGTTTTTGGAAATAAACAAAACCTACTAGTTTTTGGAAACTAACAAAACCCAAAGAAAGATAATAAATTGCAAAAGCAAATTCTCTCTTAATTTTTGATTCATCAATTGTGTGTATCTTAGAGAGATTACAAATGCATATATAAGGAAATGTAAGGCAAACTAAAGGTCTTGATGGATAACCACAAATTTGGTTTCTCATCAGCTTATAATATTACCATTAAACATCATAAATAAGGAAATAAAACCTTTATAACTATCATAAAGGCTACAAATAAAAGGTCTCTTATAGGAAAATAGATCAATGCATAAAAGGAAAGTAAATGAGCAATTAAAGGCTCTTATTCTTCTCATCACTTTGGCCGGGCTTGAGATGCCTTTTGGGTTATAAAACCATGTCAAAATGTATAGCAAAGACTCCCTTTGTTGGCCAGAATAGCTCCTTCAAATGGTTGGTTTTGGGCTTTATAAATCAAAGCTTGGCAAACTCCAAAGGACTTTAACAAGATTTGTAGCTTCAAAATAAGATTGGGCTCCTTTTCAAGTTCTTCTTCTTCGACCATGCCTTCTTCATCACTACTTGTTGGATTGATGCCCATATTAGTAACATCTTCTAATGCTTGGCTTAATGGACCTCCATCAGGAAGTTCTTTGGGAACACATTTTTTCCAAATTTATCAACACTTAAATGTGAGTTGTTGCATGGTAAACTATCAAGTGTCATTAGAAAAACTCCATGTCCAAGCCATTAGACCACAGGGTACAATTGCAGTCCCATTTAATGCATCCTATGGTTTACATATGCATGTATCACTCTTACCACTCAAAATTTTTTAGTTGCTAATTACTTCTGCTTTTCACATACCATAACTATGAAAATAGGGTTTTATGCAAATAATCATTGTATGAAGTGTAACCAACATGCTTAACCTTCCAACCTGTAAGCCTTTATGGTGTAAAAGCCAAAGTGAAATTTTGCAAAAGCATATATCAAATTCAAGTAGGAAGTAAATACATCTGTCTTGTCTTTCCTTAGTTAGTCAATTATCTTTACTTTTTGACAGTAATAAGTTCCATCCTTACTACAATTTCTCCCTCACATAGAGCACCCCACACAAGAATCAGGAGTTATCCATCATCTATAAGTAAAACTACTTTAAGTAAGCAAGTTAGTCACAATTAGGTAAATGTCATAAAATCTTCTTCTTTCCTCTAGAAGCAATAGAATTCTTTACTCACAAATATTTGATAGTAACATGAAATCCAAAAAAGGTAAATGTCAAATATCATGTGTCATAAGCTGCTGATCATTCCTATAATCATTCCAATATATTCTAGCTATAGCATTCTTTAAATTCATGGTCAGATACAAACATATTGATATTTCTAATGAATGGCTAAAAATATTGCAACTTTAAAGTCACTTCGTGTCAGAGATCACGAATTGCCTGGTTAAAAGGGGGTGATGGAAACACTACTTACTTCCATCAAAAGGTCATCTCCAAGAAAAACAACAACAGAATCATCTCTTTAATGTATAACAATCAGTTATTAACCTCCAAACCTCCCTACTATATGGAGCATATGATTATTTTTCTTAGCTTTTGATATCCCCTTCACAAGCTACATCTTCTCAACATCTTTTAAGGGAACTAATGTAGTGTTGACTATCACGTATTGAAGCTGAAGGGCTTACCTCCCGTTGGGAGATTAATGCAGTGTTGAAAACCTTAAACCCCCACAAAGCTACTAGATTGGATGGGTTCAATCTTATGTTCTTCAACAAGACTTGGCATCTTCTTAAGCCTGCATTAATAGATGTTGTCCTAGAATTCTTCAACAAAGGAAACCTTTTGACAGAATTTAATAGTACCCTTATTACAATGGTTCCTAAATTTGGTGGGCATATCACTTTTTCTAATTTTAGGCCCATATGTTGTTGTAATACCATACAAAAAATCATCTCAAGGGTGTTAGCACAATGGTTGAAGAATATCCTATCCAATTATATTGATTTATCATAGGGAGTCTTCATTCTTGGATGGATTATAAGAGATAATATACTCCTTCTGTAAGAACTTATCAAATCATGTGGCTCCATGAAGGGTATAAAGAATTGTTTCCTCAAAGTAGACATCAGAAAAATGTTTGATAGTGTTGACTAGTAGTTCATCCTCAATACACTAGGAGCTATGAATTTTCCTTAAACTTTCATACAATGGATAGCTGAATGTATCACCACCCCCACCTTTAAAAAATTGGTGAATAGACAACCTATCACGCACTTTAAGAGCTCCAAAGGGACTCGACAAGGTGACCCATTATCACCATTTCTTTCTCTCTTGTCATAGAAGTATTTACAGAACTTTAAAGGATATAGTTGGAAGCATTAAAGCTTTTAATTATCACTTTAAAAAAACCAACTTGAGGATTATCAACCTTATCTTTATAGATGACCTTGTTTTGCTTTCAAGAATTGATCAGATTTCAATCTCTAATTCGATGAAAGCATTCAAAATCTTTCATAGACTCTCGAGTTTAGAGGTTAACTCTACAAAAAGTAGCTTCGTATTATCCAAATCTAGTGCAAATAAGATGAATTATATCACTAGTTTCATATATCAACCCGTCCTATTGGGGTACGTCGGCATTCCTATTACCAGCTCTAATCCTACTACTAATGACTTTTACTCACTGGTTGAAAGGATCAAATGACGATTTCTAATTGGAGCACTAAAACTCTAATAATAGCATAAAGATTACAACTCATTTCCTCAGTATTGAACTCTATAAATGTGCTTTGAGCTGCATATATAGTTATTCCCAAGAAAATTATTAAAACCATCGAGTGGCTATTCAATAATTTTTTATGGAATAGGGATGAAGATTTTATCAAGCAGTCTAGAATGCAATGGAAGTATATATGTCTACATAAAGAAAAGGGGGGCCTTGGAGTCATCTTATTGAAGCTACTAAATACAGTGATGATGGTCAAAAGATTATGAAGGCTGAGGATGGATAAACAAGCTCTTTGGTATTACTGGTTGCATAGTATCTTTATAAAGGGTATAAGTATTTGGAGTCTTCAAAGTAAACCCACCTTCTCATCCACATGGTAGGCCATCCTGAGAACATGAGAACTTATGAGGCAAGGATTTATCACCCTTATTGGAGATGGAAACACAACTCATTTCAAGTTTGATAGTTGGTTGTCTTGTGGCCCATTACATAACCTACTAGATATGGAGAGACTCAGAATAACCCTATATTAAGAGACAACTATGGCACAGACTTTAAGGGATAGGAGTATATTCAATCACCATGTAGTGCCCACTTCCATCTACTTTGCTCTACTCCAAATCAATCTGTATGAAGATGCAAACAAAGTTATCTGCCATGTATCTAGGAATAGCATCTTCTCTAGTAAATCTTGTTGTGAATTACTTCAAAGGTAGCATAGCTATCTTCCTTAGATTATAGTGATCTAGGTAAAACATCTTCACCCGAAGGCTGCATTTACTTTGTGGCTGGCTATGAAACTACGCCTATCAACAGTCGATAAGTTCAAGACTTTCCTCTACATACCAAATTGATGCATACTTTGTCAGAGGGAGAAAGAAAACCATGAGCATCTATTCTTCCAATGTGATTTTGTAAATCCTAGTTGGAAAATGATCCTACATCAATGTCATATGCTAAATGTGCCCAACAATTGGAGCTCGTTTACTTCTTAGTGTTACCACTTCATGCATAAGAATGACCTTGCCAGTTGGAGCTTTTGCATAGCATTATACTTCATTGTTGAGGCTATTTAGGATTAGAGGAATCTTCAAAATTTTCAGAATAGAGGCTTAACCTAGAAACAATTACTCAACATTCTATACATGAAAATAAAAAGCTACTTCAGTCTTCACAATCTCAACTCTCATTACAATGAATATTGGTCTAGAACGTGGAATGTTTAAACATGTTAAAACTAGCTAACTAGCTTTCCTGCTTTTGCCCTACTTCCTGGTACAATCTTTGCCTTTTTGTTTTTGGTTGGAGTTCGTATGTTTCTGGCATATTTCTTTCACCATTTAAGGAATTGTTCTTTAAACTTTTCAGTGGCTTAGATTGTTTCTTTTTCTTTTAGCATTATGTCCTCTCCTTTATTGAATCTTAACCAGAATAAGATACTTGGCAAGTTATATTGGAAGGCTAATTTGCATAGATGAGGAAACGATTTTAAAGAAAATAATAGGTTATACTAAATTATGTGTTGTTGCTAATTTGTAACAAGATTTGCCAAATCTAATTTCCTTAATAAGGCTAGGGGAAATGATGTTATGTTTGAAGAATTATTCAAGGTTTCTTATTAATAGAGACCATCTCTAAGCCATTAAGGGAAAATATTTTGAGCTGATGGGATTGGAAATTGTGCTTATTGAAGAAACTGTGAAAAAGATTGAACTAATCATATAGGTACTTCTAGTGAATAATAAAATAGAAAATTCAATATCAGAAATGGATAAGGAGGACTTTGTTAGGGAGTAGGGTAAGGGGGAATAAAATTCCAATAAAAATGATTCTTTGAAGTTAAGTCCAATATAAGTTGAAGTTCCATGAGGAGTTGTTAGAGGATTTGGTTCTCTGTTGAAGAAACTAGAGACTAATCCTCAATCTAACATATCTACTAAGGATCATATGGATCTTAATATGAATATTTTTATAGGATCCTCACAACAGGATCAAGGAGCATTAGCATTTATAATGGAAGATTTGAAAGTGGATAATAGAAGGAGATTTGGTAAAAGGAACAGAGCTAAGAGCCCTAAACTTGAAATCCTTTATTAATGTTTATCCTCTTAAGGAATGTTAGGTGCTTTAATTGCCCCAAAAATATACATGCAATTCAAGATCATATTTATGAAATAAAACCTATGTTAATGGGTATTTTTTAGACTAAAATAAAAGAGGATAATTACATGAAGTTAGACTTTTAGTGAAGTTTTGGCGGCTCATTACCAATCATCAAGTTCATTATAACAAACACTTAGTTATTGCCTATGATTTATATGGAATAGAGGTCTCACATTTCTTCTCTACAAATCATATTATTAATCACTTAGTGAAATTGCTTCAAGAGAGAGTTAAAGCTTTTATTGCATTTGTATACGACTCTAATCATGCATTTCAAAGAAACTCCTTATGGGAAAAACTTAAAAAGTTATCCACTCATCTGTTGAATCTCCATAGATAATTATAGGTGATTTTAATATAACTCTCCTACATTCTAAAACTGAAGTAAACATATGTTTGAGGAACTTTAATGAAGATGTCAAGAATTGGTGGATCCTCTAGATGGCGTTGTCCCTATTAGATGCAAGTGAGTTTTAAAGAGAAAAACTAACATTGATGGTAATTTTTATATATACACATATAGATATATGTATATCAAGGGTATATAACGGAATTGATTTTAATGAAACTTTTTCACTAGCAACTGAGCTTAAATCCATAAGGATATTATTGGCTATAACAACATATCATGATTATGAAATCTGGAATAACATTTCTCAATAGAAATTTTTTGGAGGAAGTGTACATGAAACAACCTAAGGGTATTGATTCCAATAAATCTCCTAATCAAGTATATAAGTTACAAAAGTCTACTTATGCACCTAAGCAAGAGTCATGGAGTTGGAAAATCCATGTTAATGAGACAATCAAATAGTTTGATTTATTAAAAATATGGATGAACTATCACTCTATAAAAAAGTTAGTGGGAGTGTAGTTGTCTTCTTAGTGTTATATATAGATGACATAATATTGATTGGAAATGACATACTAACGATCTAATCTATAAAGATTTGATTATTTAAGAACTTCTTCATGAAGGATATGGGTAAAGTGGACTATATTTTAGGAATAAAGATCTATAAAGATAGATCAAAGAGGTTGCTTGGCCTATCTCAATCCATGTCGATAAACAAAGCACTGAAGAGGTTTAATATGGAGAATTCATCAAAGAAGGGATTCTTACTCATTATTACATTTCTCTCTCACTGAATATATACCCAAATACATAAGAGAGAGAGCTAAGATGGATTGTGTTCCATATGCTTCGATAATTAGATCAATTATGTATGTAATGGTTGTTTGGAAATTGTTAAGGGATCAGATCATGACCGCAACAAAATAATTACAAAAATTTTCATATTTTGATTTCCCAAAAATCAAAGTTATTTTCATTCTATAAAACTATTATGAATTAAGTCATAATAAAGCATAAATCTTAGTTCGTACTTTATTATGAAGCTTGATAAATTACTTATTATCTCCCTCAAACTATTTCCAAAATTGATCCATCTTAACCATTGGAGCCAGACAAGTGTTCGTCTTTTAATGGTATCCACAAAATAGGTTGAAAGAACTTTGTAACTCTTATAAAAAGGGTTAAGTAAGAAGTGTTATCTCCATTAGAGTTTAAGTCCATTTATAATAAGTTTTGGACATTTTAGTAATTTAATTGAAATTAAATTTTAATTTCAATTAAATTTTAGTAGGTTAATTGCCAAAAGAAGCCCAAACTTTTGTTCAATTTTCAATTACAACCCAAAATTTAGAAAGTAACAAAATGTTCAAACTTTCATTTTTTTGCAATTTTATCCCAAACTTCAAAAGGTGGCAATAAAATGTTCAAACTTTTAATTTTCTTCAATTCTAGCCTGATGTTATCTATTGTTCTTCTGATGCCCTCATCGATTTTTTTTTTTCTGTTTGCTCTTCTAATGCCTTAAACTATTCTCGCATCACAACATATTGCATCAGTAAGGTCGCTGGGGTTGTAAAATCTAATTTAGGTCTTTTTTTAAACTTAACAAAAACACTAACATCGGGTTAGAATTGAACAAAATTGAAAGTTTGAGCATTTTATTGTTATATTTTAAAGTTCGTGTTAAAATTTAAAAAAAATAAAAGTTTAGGCATTTATTGCTATTTTTTAAAGTTCGGGTTGTAATTGAAAAACTGACAAAAGTTTGAGCTTTTTTATGTAATTAACCCAAATTTAATTTTAGAATTATAAGTCTAAGCTCCTTATTTATTAAGTACCTCATATTTAATTATAAAGTTTCTAAAACCTTACAATCAAGTCTAAGTTGATTAAAATATCTTTGCTCTCTTTAACGGATTCTTTATGTGAGACCTATTAGGTTACCAAATATGTTGGCAATTATTATAAATTATAATTCTAATTCATAATTAGAATCAGATAAATTAAAAATCCTTTTAATTTATCTTTAATTTTCTAATTAAACAATTTATAATCATAGATCAAGATTGACGTCTAGCAACCCATCATGATCACCCAAATATTTAGGAATGTCAAAGTGGTTTTGACTAGCCTTTCTGTGCTTAAATGTTCTGTATAATTCAATTTTTTCATCATACAATGTTCTAATTATACATAGAGTATGAAATTAATTTCTACTTTAGTTTGAGTCCAATCATATTAGTTCTATGCCATTAGGTATTGATTCAACTAATGACATTTGTAAACAACAACACCCAATATAAATCTCGTTGAGGTGCGGGGTCTGAGGAGGTCTAATAGTATGCAGCCTTACCCCTACCTGGTAATAATGACATTTGTAAACTATTTACAAACACCATTCCACCTTGGCTAAGGAATTTTTGAATCAATACAAATCAAGAACAATAGTACATTCTCCTTAATTACTTTAGAATGATGAATCCTATCTTGATTACTCAATTATCTCTATATAGTTCATGCTAACATCCAATGACTACCGATTGAATGGACTATGATTAAAGTAGGTCATAAGTAGTATCAAAACATAGCAATTCCTATATAAGATAATTTTGGAGACTTCAAGTCAAAGGATCAATTACACAATAATCATAATGAGAATTTCCATAGACTTACAAGTAATGTTCCAAATGGATTTCTCATATTGGGTTAGTTTAGTGAACTTATTCTTTAACAAGCACCCACACATTTGTTTGAATATCTCCATACTTTAGTTTATAAGATCGAATACTTCCTTTATAAGAAAAAACATAGCATATGCTATTCTTTTTATATTCTATTAATGTCCGATCTTAATAGAACAATAACTAGGAATAATTTAGGTAAAATACATAAATACAATATGAAACTCATAATTATAATCTCATTATAATTTCATATGCAATGTATAATTATCCCATAGATTGTATCATATACATTTAAACATGTAAAAGATAAAAATGTCTTTAAATAATTGTCATTAAACTATATCCAAACCAATAGGCTATGGGGCATAAAGCAATAATCTCCCACTTGAAATAAGTTAATCTTTTAAGTATTGTATACCATATTACCATATGATGATCAAGTTATTGCTAATATAGTGACTTAATGAGAGAATTCTATAAAATTCTCTATGGATGGCACTTGGCTTAAATCTACAACTTTCATCTTAATTATCATCATAATTAAGAAATTTTGCCTTAATGCATCCTTGGAACTTAGATGTGACCTAGACTCCTTTTACATGCTCAATGTCTCTAATGTTTCACAGTACATTACTATCTAGAATAATGCAAAGAACTATATAAAGATCATTAAAGAACTTATTGATTCAATTAATCATTTCCACTAAATAAAAATATATTATGGCTTAATTAGCAACCATTACTACATTGGAACCTTTCCAATCTTATAATGATATTAGTTTAAGTAAAAGCAGACCTTAATTAGGAGTTACTTCTAAAATAATATCCTTATCATCTTAAACTAAAACATCAACTTATACATAGAATAATAGATATTTTAATACCTCACAAGTATCTAATATCTTAAATACTAAACATATTTAGTACATTATCTATGTACTTGCACTTTAAATAGGTGAACAATTTCCAATTTATCTTTATAGATCTAATTCCCATAATTAAGTTGTTATCTTTCCATATCCAACAATAATTGGTATTGGACAATTATATCTTCAACAATTGAAAATTAGAATTGTTGTTCTCTATGAGCAATATATCTCTACATACTCCTACTAAAGAGGACAAATATACTCCCACTAACCTTTTTGTAGACATGATAAAACATCAAATGTATCATCAAAGGCACTATTTGAATTCTTCAAGAAGTGAATCTTTCAATATCTTATAACCTTTCAACTATACATCAAATGTATCATCAAAGGCACTATTTCTAGTTGGATGTATCATCATAAGATTTGAACCTTTCAAATTTCATCTTACTCCCACTACTTATCTTGAGAATCATTCTCCTATAAGCATTCATTGAAACAAATAATTTACTTAATAGGTCTGTAAGATTATATCCAACCTATTGGATATCTTATAACCTTTATTACCTAATTTAGTTATTAAATTAATGGATAATGTATGCTTGACCAAGAATCACATCTTTAAATTAATTTTGACTCTTTCAAAGACTTAGCATTTCATGTCTTATATGAAATCTTGCTAATTGATTTACTTAGAACTATTGAAGGTAAGTCATTGTACTAGGATAGTTATAGAAGAAATAAATATTGCATTATAAAATATCTCATATTTTCTTATCTCCTTATATAAATATGTACTCTTATGGAATTTTATTGTGATGGTATTGACTAGAGAACCTCATTCCCTATAGATATCCAAAAGTTTAAAACTCACCTAATTGATCTCATCGAAGTGCTTCAACATTCTCAATGATGAATTTCTATTTAGATTTAAGCTATTTGAATTTTCAAAATTTTAAATCAACGTTTCATTTAATACATGTTATCTGTATCACATAAAATCATTAGTAATCTAATGAAATATAAGTATTATTATTTTAGAAATTGTTATTCAATCTAATACATCACATGTATAAGATTTAACAATTCATTACCATTATTATCCTTTAATAAGAGGATGATTTGGTTATTCTTCAACTTGATAAGTTACACAACTTTCATATGATTTATAATCAAAGGATACATATCCTTATATGTAACTTTATGATTTTCATTATGTTAATTTAACAAACATGACATAGAAGAATAGTTTCTTTTATCCAACTTTGTATTCTTGCCATTTACGTTAAAGGATAAGTCTCTTTTGATTCAACACATACAAACTATTTGCATAAAATTGGATAAACTACTTTTACTTAACAATCTATTTCTTATTATGCTTTGAACATTATAATAATGTCGAATCTATCTCGTATAGGCAAGAAAAGTTATGCAATCATTTTCTTCTTATGACAATTATTATCATACTATAGCAAAGCATTTAACATCATTCATAATTATGCTTTAGTAGAATAAATTGAATGAAACAATTTCATCTAGGTATTATATCATTTAGCTCTACTCTTTACAACTTCTTGCATCTTGCTATCATAGTGTTGACATATATATTACATCTTGTCATTAAAGTTTATGAGACATTAATCAATTCAAAATCTCAATACATTTGACATTTATATGATTTTGACATATCTTTAAAAATTTTGTCACTAAATCATCAATTTATATTATAGAAAAACTGGATAATAGACATCCAATTTTTCTTTTCTAACATTGAGAACTCTTCTCAAACATAACCTATGTCCAAGAAATTTGGTTCACTAACTTAGTATCAATTATACTAAACAAGGTAAATTCCATTCAGAATAGAATATTAATGTAAGAAAAACAAGTAATTAATTATATATCATGACCACGAAATGAGAATAAGACTTTAATAATGTATTTAGATACTCCACTATTTTGTCCGAAATAATAGTCTCACTACTTTTCGAAAAGATTACTCTAATCTTTCTTGTAGGCTAAGATCACATTCAAATATAGTTGATCTTAAGTTTGTTGAAGATATCAACTAAAATTAAATTAGGTAGATAACAACTCTATTAATAACATCTCATTTGACTCCTAGTTTTATTAAGTGCTAACTCTTGCCAAAACATATCTTATATGTTATTCGTGACCCTGCCTCTAAATTCACGCGATTATAAGTTTATTTATCCAAATCACACAAATTTAGTTAAGTTGAACTCACCTAATAAAAGTAAACATATTTAGGTTAAAGTGACCTCGAGTTTTGTTGAATGCATTTTCTCATTAAAATTAATGGCAGTTTTCCTTAATTTCTGGATCAATTATTGGGTTTTACATATATTTTACCCACTAATTTGTTTAGTTTTCTTAAACCTGCGTTTATAATGGGTCTTGTTTAATTTGTAGAAAATGCGCTTGATTTTCGGTCCAAGGCGAAACGTTGTCGCAGAAGGAAGCATCGGAGAAAAGCAGAAACGCAAGTCAGGCCATAGGAAGAAAAAAAGAAAACAAATTACGCAGCAAATCAAACAAGAAAATCATATAAACGGAAAGCTCCAAGGATCCACAAAAGAAACGAAAATCACTCACCAAATCAGCCTCCATACTTGACTCACACAAAAATACACTCTTTATCTACATGTTGACGGCTGGCTGTTTGAAAGAAAACTAAGAGGAGAGCAGGCTACCAGGAGGACAGCTAGCTAGAGGTGGTGGCGTGAACAAACAAGGAAGCTATCAGCTAGAGGACGTTGAAGACAAATGGTGGCTAGGAGCTGTTAGAGACAAGAGAAGGAGAAAAAATCACGTAGACCCAAAGGAGCTCCAAATGAATTCAACGTTGGCAGCTGTGAGGGACAAAAAGAAGAAAAGTAGAAGCTTGAGGAGTGAACTATGAGCAGGAGAAGACGTGTTTAGCTGGTGGGGTTTTAAAAGAAAACAAAGGGTTGTCCACTGATTTGACAAAGAAGGCACGCACAAGAGGAGGGACGTGAGCAGCAAATTTAAGAAAACACCAAGAAGAAACTCACTCTGGGCTCCACTAAGCATTAACGTTACAGTCATCTTAGACACACCCTTTGAGGGACTCACTCTACATCCAATTCACGCTACTTGGGAACTCTCCAGCACTTACTTATAATTAATAAAAACTTCACTCATTATTCAGGTGGGACTTTACACAAGACAAAAGGGGGCCACTCTCCACTAAGAATAAAACTCCACTCACTTGGATTTTTGGGGGCTATCGATGTTACACTAACATCAAAGGAGCTGTTTCCAGAGAGAAGAACGTGAGGGACCAAGATTCTTCATTTAAAAAATCCAGCACTCACTCTACATTTGAATCCTCTCCACTCACGATATTTTGATATTCTATTAAACCAAAACCTTTGGCCATTAACATCTTTGGGGGCTGTTGGCTAAAAAGGAAGAAAACGTGGAAGCATGGTAGGGAAGCAAAGAAGGGGGCACTAACGTGACCCACCAAAAAATACAACTCTACAGCCACAAAGACACAAGGAAAAATAACGCAAGAGGGGAGTAGCTGGTGGAGTTGTGGCAAGTGGAAGAAAGACCAACCAAGAAGGCGCAAACACCAAAGTCTCCACGAACGTGAACAGCAAGTGAAGAGGAGGGATGCAGCTGCTGGAGACAAGAGTTTCAGGAGCAAACCCACTCAACGTATACACACATTAGAGGGAGATTCGAAAACTCATTCATCTCTGCTTTATTATCTGATTTCTCCTAATGTTGGTTGTTGACTTTAATGTTTGTGATTTTTATCCTACCATGAGTGAGTAGTTTCCTTAAAGTTTCAAGATTGGGGTAAGCTTTTAGTTAATTTTATGGACTAAATTTCGGTTAATTTATTTGTACGGATTTTTGGTTTTGATTTCTCTATTTTGAAATTGATTTTGCTGGTATTGTGTTTGGCCAACTATTACTTGACGTTAGTTATTAATTGAAGAACCGATAGGTGAAAATTAATAACGGAACTCCAAACAGGGAACTTATAAATTTCAGATTTAGACATAAACTGAATTTATGAGAGAAAAAAAAAACCAGGTTAGCAAAGAACTTAATGGGTTACGCTTGATTGCTAGTTTACGATAGTAAATTAGGATTATTGCGTAATATTCCTTTGATACCTTGAAAAAGGATCTAAAAAACTCTAGGCTCAACTTTCTATCAACCAAAAATTCGCCTAATAAATTGACCCAGGTAAAGTTTATAGAAAACGCTAAAAGTGGAACCATCCTTGAAGCTTACCACATTCCATCTAGAAAAACCCCTAGAAATATTCAATATTTTCTTTAACTTTGATTTTGTTATTTTTGCTACTTAAATTTCCTAATTTAATTCCCCATTTTTACACAATCGCTTAGTCCAATTAATTGAGTGATTCAAGCTTAGTACTTACACAATTACTCCTTTTGGGACGATATTATACTGTACTACTTGAGACCCATGAACTTGCGGAACCGCATCAAGTTTCTTGGCGCCGTTGTCGGGGAGTAATCCCTGAGTAATATTAGGCAACTGATTGTTTGGTTAAATTGGACATTTTTGTTTTTCTTTTCTTTTCTTATTTTGTGTTAATAGATTTTGTTAGCATTAATTTTTGTTTTATTTGTTCTCTTTACTGTTTACTTCTTATTTTGCATTTTTTGTACCTTGCGTTTGATCTTGCTGTGTTATACTTAGTCTATGCGAAACTTCGTTAGTGCTGAAGAATTATTATTTGATTCTGAAATCGAGAAGACAGCTAAGGCACTAAGGAAGGAAGCAAAAGCTAGGAAAGCAGAGCAGCGATACGCACAACCCGCTTAAGAACGCGTAACTAAACCCGAACTTACTACAATTTTTCCAACAGGAGAGGCGGTCGAATCGAAAATGGCCGAACAAAATTTGAGAACTATGAGGGACCACGCAGTCCCAGATTTTGGAGAATTTTTCCCAAGCATTGCAAGGCTTCCTGTGCAAGCGAATAATTTTTAGTTAAAACCTGGCCTTGTACAAATGGTGTAGCAGAATCAGTTCGGAGGGCACCCAACAGAAAACCCGAATGTCCACCTACAGCAATTTTTGGAGATTTGTGAAATGCTGAAGCAAAACGGGGTACCTGAGGATGCTATAAGGCTTCGGTTGTTTCCTTTTTCTGTGAGAGATCGAGCTAAGGATTGGCTCCATTCTTTACCACCTGGTTCGATCAACAATTGGCAAGAGTTGTCCAGGGCTTTTATGGCTCAGTATTTTCCACCCGGGAAAACAACAAAGCTCAGAAGTGAGCTTACCTCATTTCAGCCCAAAGAAGATGAGTCGTTGTACGAAGCATGGGAGAGGTATAAGGAGCTTCAACGCAAATGTCCACATCACGGTGTCCCGAAGTGGATGATTGTTCAAATATTCTATAACGGAGTTTCTCCGGTTCTGCGAAGTACAATCGATGCTGCAGCTGGAGGTGATTTAATGGATAAGAATGAAGACGAGGCTTTCATGTTATTGGAGAAGATTGCGTACAACAACTACCAATGGAACAATGATCGGAAAGAGGTTAAGCAAGAAGGGAAGAAACCTCAAGGAGTCTTCGAATTGGATGCCTTTACCTTGTTGAATTCGAAATTTGAAGCTCTTTCAAGGAAAGTAGATAAGTTTGCTGCAGCTGCTGTGAGTAATGTGAATGCCTTACAAGATCAAGATTTTGGGTCGAGTATGGGTACAGAATTTCAGAACATTGGGCAAGAATTTGGGGCTAAACATATAAATTTTGTAGGAAATTATGGACAGAAGAATCAAGCTGGAGCTTTTTCAAACACGTATAATCCTGAATGGAGAAACCACCCAAATTTCTCATGGTCTCAACAATCTAAGCCACCCCAAAGTTTTCCTAACCAGACCCATTACCCACAAAATCAACAACACTACCAACAGAGCCAGCAACAACAAAACCGTGGACCCCCAGGTTTCCCAAGCTTGAGACAACAAGCCTAGCCATCTGAACCCAAGTCTAACCTTGAATCGATGATGGAAACTTTCATGCAAAAGCAAGGAGACTTGATTCAGCAACTTACTACCCGAATGGACCAATTGACGGTCCATAATAAGATGCTTGAGACTTAAATTGCGCAGCAAGAAGCATCACTAAGGTTTGACAAGGGTAAGCTACCAGCGCAATTAGAAGCTCCCAAGGAAACCAAAGCAGTGGTACTGAGAAGTGGAAAGGTTTTGGAACCTATGGCGCAGAAGAACATAGTTGAAAAGGAATCTGAAGGAACAGGCCAGGATACACAACCTGTGCAATTCGACGCAACGCCAGTGCAACAATCACCTGAGTCAGAAAAATACATACCACCATCGCCATATAAGCCACCAATCCCATTCCCTCAAAGATTGCATAGAGCTAAGCTAGACCAGCAATTTGGAAAATTTGTTGACATTTTGAAGAAGCTCTATGTTAACATCCCCTTCACGGAAGCCCTTACCCAAATGCCTACTTATGCCAAGTTCTTGAAGGAAATCTTATCCAACAAAAGAAGGCTAGAGGAATATGCGACAGTGGCTCTTACGGAAGAATCAAGTGCTATTCTTCAAAACAAACTCCCTCCTAAGCTTCAAGATCCGGGAAGTTTTTCGATACCTTCCCAAATTGGAACCACAATAATTGGGAGAGCATTATGCGATTTGGGGGCAAGTGTGAGCTTATTGCCATTATCTGTCTGTCAGAAATTAGACATCGGAGAGCTTAAACCAACCACTATATCATTGCAGTTAGTCGATAGGTCCATAAAATTTCTCATTGGGATATTGGAAAATGTGCCTCTCAAGGTTGGAAGTCTTTTTATCCCGGTAGACTTCGTTGTGTTAGAAATGGAGGAAGACACTAACATACCCATTATCCTTGGAAGACCCTTTTTAGCCACAGCTGGAGCAATCATCGATGTCAAGAATGAAAAAATGACTCTGAGAGTGGGGGAGGAAGAAATTGAGTTTAATTTGGGAAAGGCAATGAAGGCTATGGATGACAAGGATTCTTGTTTAAGGGTGGATCTTATTGATGGATTGGTTGGTGCTGAATTCAGAAAATCCCATCCAAAGGATTCGTCGGAACACTGCTTAGTGAAGGCTGTAGCAACTGCAGGAGGTAATACAGAATTTATAGCCAAGGAGTCAAAAGTCTTTGAATTCGCGCAGATGCTTGATGCACAACCTGTGCAAAAGTCTACGCAACCTGTGCAACTTAAATTGAAACCATCATTCGATTCAGACAAAGAAGAACCTCCGAATGTGGAATTGAAACCGTTGCCTCCTAGTCTCAGGTATGAATTTCTAGGCCCTAATTCGACCTATCCAGTCATTGTTAATGCTCTTTTAAGCCCTGTGCAGGTCGACAAACTTTTAAGAGTGCTTAGAGAACATAAGCAAGCAATTGGGTGCAAAATTTCAAACCTGAAGGGAATCAGTCCGTCTTTCTGCACACATAGAATTCACTTAGTTGATGATGCAAAACTTATGATTGAACATCAAAGGAAGCTAAATCCAAATATGAAGGATGTGGTCAAGCAAGAGGTCTTAAAGCTGTTAGCTGCGGGTATTATATACCCCATTTCGATGATAAATGGGTAAGTCTGTCCATTGTGTGCCTAAGAAGGAGGTCTAACATTGTGAAAATGAAGGTAACGACCTAATACCAACTAGACGATTCTGAGGATGGCGAATGTGTATTGATTACAGAAAATTGAATAAGGCCACTCTTAAAGACCATTTCCCTTTGCCATTCATTGATCAAATTTTGGAAAGACTCGCTAAACATGATTATTTTTGCTATTTGGATGGTTTCTCTGGTTTCTTTCAAATTCCCATTCACCCTAATGACCAAGAGAGAACCACTTTCACGTGCCCCTATGGTACCTTCGCATATTGAAGAATGCCATTTGGGTTGTGTAATGCACCAGCTACGTTTCAGCGTTGCATGACAGCGATCTTTTCGGATTTTATTAAGGAAATTATGGAAGTCTTCATGGACGACTTTTCTGTTTATGGGCTAACGTTTGACTCTTGTTTAGCCAATCTTGCAAAAGTTTTGAGCAGATGTGAAGAGGTTGATCTAGTGTTGAATTGGGAGAAGTGCCATTTCATGGTACAAGAAGGGATAGTCCTAGGCCATTTAGTCTCCAATCGTGGAATAGAAGTGGATAAAGCTAAAACCGAAGTGATAGCGAATCTACCTCCACCAACTTCAGTCAAGGAGATCAGAAGTTTCTTGGGACATGCAGGCTTTTATAGGCGTTTCATCAAAGATTTTCCCCATATAACAAAGCCTTTGACTAATTTGTTGAGCAATGATGTGTCATTCAATTTCGACCAATCTTGTCTTGATGCTTTTTGCAGGATTAAGCAAGCTTTGACCTCGCCACCTATTCTTCAACCCCCAGATTGGTCCCTTCCCTTTGAAATCATGTGTGATGCTTCGGATTTTGCTGTGGGAGTTGTTTTACACCAACGAAGGAACAAGGTGGCACATGTGATCTATTATGTGAGCAAGACATTGGATGATGCTCAAATCAATTATCCCACGACTGAAAAGGAGTTGTTAGCTGTAGTATTTGCAATGGACAAATTTAGGTCGTATATTGTGGGCTCAAAAGTGATAGTCTACTCGGATCATGCAGCCATTCGCTATTTACTAGCAAAAAAGGAAGCTAAACTAAGGCTTATAAGATGGGTCCTTCTCCTTCAAGAATTTGACCTTGAGATTCGTGACAAAAAGGGAGCTGAGAATTGGGTCGCGGATCATCTCTCGAGGCTCACTACAGATCAGAAGGAACCCCTTCGAGAAGAACCACCGATTAATGACTCTTTTAGTGACGAGCATTTGTTATGCTATGCAGATTTTCCAGAATTGTGTTATTCATTACACAAAATTGTTGCAGCAACATTACAAGTTCCATGGTATGCTGACTTTGTGAATTATCTTGTTTCAGGAGTTTTGCTGCCTGAATTTACTTTCCAGCAGAAGAAAAAGTTCTTTTCGGAGCTCAAGCATTATATATGGGAGGAGCCTTTTCTTTTCAAGCGTTGTGGTGATGGAGTGATCCGAAGATGCTTACCAAGTGAAGAAGTAGAAGCTGTCCTAAATCACTGCCATGCATCTCCTTATGGAGGCCATTTCAGTTATGAAAAGACGGCAACAAAAGTTCTCCAAGTAGGTTTCCATTGGCCTACACTTTTTAAGGATGCAAGAAGTTTTGTGCAAGCATGTGACAAATGCCAAAGAGCTGGAAATATTTCTCGGAAACATGAGATGCCCCTTAAAGGAATTTTGGAAGTTGAACTCTTTGACGTTTGGGGGATAGATTTCATGGGGCCACTACCGTCTTCTCTTGGCAACAAATATATTCTTGTGGGGGTCGACTATGTCTCCAAATGGGTGGAAGTAATCGCTGCACCAACTTGTGATGCCAAGGTGGTCATTAAATTCCTCAAGAGAAACATTTTCACCAGGTTTGGCACTCTTCGGGCAATTATCAGTGATAGAGGAAGTCATTTTATCAACAGCTCATTTGCCAATCTTTTGAAGAAATATGGGGTATACCACAAGTTAGCATTGGCCTACCACCCTCAGTTTAATGGGCAAGATGAAATTTCAAATAGGGAGATTAAGAGCATCTTGGAGAAAACAGTAAACACTTCAAGAAAAGATTGGTCTTTGAGGTTAGATGATGCTCTTTGGGCCTATAGAACAGCGTACAAGACTCCAATTAGGACTACTCCATTTAAACTTGTGTATGGGAAGTCATGTCACCTTCCAGTCGAATTAGAGCACAAGGCATACTGGGCTGTTCAGAAGCTTAATTTGGATTTCAAGGCAGCTGGAGAAAGGCGCTTGCTTCAGTTGAATGAGTTGGAGGAGCTTCGCTTAGATGCTTATGAGAATGCCCGAATCTACAAGGAAAGAACGAAGAGATGGCATGATCAACATATTATCCAGAGAGACTTCAAAGAAGGAGACTTGGTTTTGCTATTTAATTCACGACTCAAGCTATTTCCAGGCAAGTTGAAGTCGAGGTGGTCGGGGCCGTTCAAAATTGTTAAGGTTTATCCTCATGGTATAGTAGAAGTTGAGGATCCCAAAACTGGAGTATTTAAGGTTAATGGGCAGAGGTTAAAGCCTTATGTGGCTAGATTTCCAATAGAAAAAGGGGTCACTCAATCCCTCTCCAACCCTGACCCTTGAGCAAACATTTGGCAAAGTCAAGCTAAGGACTTTAAATTAGCGCTTCTTGGGAGGCAACCCAAGTTTCGCACCTTAGTTGTTTTCATTTATTTTATTTTATTTTATTTACCCAAAATTTACGTTTCTTTTGTTTTCATTGCAGGAAATTGGACCTTACGAGCGAATTTCGATGGGAAGAACTACATTTCTGAAGAAAATGATCCAAGCTCATTACAGGGAAATGCTTTGTGCCTCTTACTCATGACTTAGCATATTACTGAATTTTGCGGTTGTTTGTGTTTGAGTATGATCTGCAGCATTGCTTAATTTGCATGCATCATTGCCGACATTCTTTTTGTCCTTAACTGTGCATTTATATATTTACTTACCTACTTCAAATTGTGCCTACGCATCTTGACATTGAGGACAATGTCCTATTTGAGTTTGGGGGGTGGGGTAAGCGTCAATTTCATCAATTTTGCAAAAACAAAAAAACAAAACCTTATGCATCAATTTCGTCAATTTCTCAAAAAATTTTCAAAACAAACAAAAATTTTACCATTACTTTTCATTTTTTTTATAGTCATTTTTCATGCATAGTTAAACTTCATTAAGAAATTCTAAACTTCAAGGTTTTGATTTTGGCCTCACTTTTGGGAATTTGAGAATTGCTTGGAACCTAATTGGGTTTACCTTTAGAAGGTTTGTGGATAGAATGTTCCGGATTAGTGCTTGGTTTCCAATTATTTAATCATACTCATATTCTTTGATTTGAGTCTTTCCATCCATTTCACTAAATTTTTAGGCAAGTTGGAACCTAGTGAGATCTCGCCAATCCTAGAACAAGTTCTCCAGACCTATCGAGGCGAAATGTTAGCACAAATTTGATAAGGAAGTGATTAAGGCATTTTCTTTGAATTATGAACCACAATCCAATTTTGGCTTAAAATAACCCTATATTTCCTTTGGAGCCAAGTTGAGCCTAAGTAATATCCCTATTTCTTTGGCACCCTCATTTAACCAAGCCATAAGCCAAGCATTCCCTACCTTTCATGTGGAAATGATTATTTAGGAGTAGGTTGTGTAGGGGATTAAAAAAAAGAAGCGAAAAAAAACAAAGAAGAACAAAATTAAAAAAAATAATAAGAAAAAAAAAAGAAGAAAGAGAGCAAGCAAGTAAGGATTTTGCAAGTTATCGCCCCTAGTATACAAGAAACTGAGTTTGTGGGAGAGTCAAATATTTGGAACTTGGAAATTCATTGAAATTGAGTTAAGTCTTGTAATAATTATCGCTTCAATAACATGTTGTCTTGTTGAGTTTTGTTATTCTATAAAAAAAACTTTCTTCCTTTCCACGGTTTTACTTGCTCTTAAAAAATGAAAGAAAAAAAAAGAGAGATCCCTTACATTTTCCTATTTCTTGAATAATTATTTCAATTTCATTTGAGCTTTTATTATCCTTTTCTTTGGTCTAAGCTAATTTTTAACCCCAACGACCCCATTATAACCCTAATAAGACCTTTTGATCCTTTGAGAAGGAGTGCTAAAAATTAGTGGAGATGAGATAGAGAATTTTGCCTATGGATTGGTCAATTTGATAATACCTTTAGAATCTCTTAGGTTGTAAATTGCCTTTGAGTTTATTTGGTTTTTCACTACTCTTATAAGTTGGTTGGTTTCTAATTAGACTTTAATCAAGGTGTGTGTGTTTGAGCGAGCATTGGTATCATTGCACTATGAAGGTGGGTATGGTTTGATAAGTGGCTAAAGGTAAATTTTAATTGGTTACTGTAATTCTGAAAATTTCAATTATTGAGTGTTCCTGAATCTCTTTTGAACAATTTTTCTTAATTTTGCTTAGGGACAAGCAAAAGTTTGAGTTTGGGGGCATTTGTTGAATGCATTTTCTCATTAAAATTAATGGCAGTTTTCCTTAATTTCTGGATCAATTATTGGGTTTTACATATATTTTACCCACTAATTTGTTTAGTTTTCTTAAACCTGCGTTTATAATGGGTCTTGTTTAATTTGTAAAAAATGCGCTTGATTTTCGGTCCAAGGTGAAATGTTGTCACAGAAGGAAGCATCGGAGAAAAGCAGAAACGCAAGTCAGGCCATAGGAAGAAAAAAAGAAAATAAATTACGCAGCAAATCAAACAAGAAAATCATACAAACGGACAGCTCCAAGGATCCACAAAAGAAACGAAAATAACTCACCAAATCAGCCTCCATACTTGACTCACACAAAAATACACTCTTTATCTACATGTTGACGGCTGGCTGTTTGAAAGAAAACTAAGAGGAGAGTAGGCTACTAGGAGGACAGCTAGCTAGAGGTGGAGGCGTGAACAAACAAGGAAGCTATCAGCTAGAGGACGTTGAAGACAGATGGTGGCTAGGAGCTGTTAGAGACAAGAGAAGGAGAAAAAATCACGTAGACCCAAAAGAGCTCCAAATGAATTCAACGTTGGCAGCTGTGAGGGACAAAAAGAAGAAAAGTAGAAGCTTGAGGCGTGAACTATGAGCAGGAGAAGACGTGTTTAGCTGGTGGGGTTTTAAAAGAAAACAAAGGGTTGTCCACTGATTTGACAAAAAAGGCACGCACAAGAGGAGGGACGTGAGCAACAAATTTAAGAAAACACCAAGAAGAAACTCACTCTGGGCTCCACCAAGCATTAACGTTACAGTCATCTTAGACACACACTTTGAGGGACTCACTCTACATCCAATTCACGCTACTTGGGAACTCTCCAGCACTTACTTATAATTAATAAAAACTTCACTCATTATTCAGGTGGGACGTTACACAAGACAAAAGGAGGCCACTCTCCACTAAGAATAAAACTCCACTCACTTGGATTTTTGGGGGCTATCGATGTTACACTAACATCAAAGGAGCTGTTTTCAGAGAGAAGAACGTGAGGGACCAAGATTCTTCATAAAAAAAATCCAGCACTCACTCTACATTTGAATCCTCTCCACTCACGATATTTTGATATTCTATTACACCAAAACCTTTGGCCATTAACATCTTTGGGGGCTGTTGGCTAAAAAGGAAGAAAACGTGGAAGCATGGTAGGGAAGCAAAGAAGGGGGCACTAACGTGACCCACCAGAAAATACAACTCTACAGCCACAAAGACACAAGGAAAAATAACGCAAGAGGGGAGTAACTAGTGGAGTTATGGCAAGTGGAAGAAAGACCAACCAAGAAGGCGCAAACACCAAAGTCTCCACGAACGTGAACAACAAGTGAAGAGGAGGGACGCAGCTGCTGGAGACGAGAGTTTCAGGAGTAGACCCACTCAACGTATACACGCATCAGAGGGAGATTCGAAAACTCATTCATCTCTGCTTTATTATCTGATTTCTCCTAATGTTGGTTGTTGACTTTAATGTTTGTGATTTTTATCCTACCATGAGTGAGTAGTTTCCTTAAAGTTTCAAGATTGGGGTAAGCTTTTAGTTAATTTTATGGACTAAATTTCGGTTGATTTATTTGTATGGATTTTTGGTTTTGATTTCTCTGTTTTGAAATTGATTTTGCCGTTATTGTGTTTGGCCAACTATTACTTGACGTTAATTGTTAATTGAAGAACCGATAGGTGAAAATTAATAACGGAACTCCAAACAGGGAACTTATAAATTTCATATTTAGACATAAACTGAATTTATGAGAGAGAAAAAAACCAGGTTAGCAAAGAACTTAATGGGTTACGCTTGATTGCTAGTTTACGATAGTAAATTAGGATTATTGCGTAATATTCCTTTGATACCTTGAAAAAGGATCTAAGAAACTCTAGGCTCAACCTTCTATCAACCAAAAATTTGCCTAATAAATTGACCCAGGTAAAGTCCATAGAAAATGCTAAAAGTGGAACCATCCTTGAAGCTTACCACATTCCATCCAGAAAAATCCCTAGAAATATTCAAAATTTTCTTTAATTTTGATTTTGTTATTTTTGGTAGTTAAATTTCCTAATTTAATTCCCCATTTTTACACAATCGCTTAGTCCAATTAATTGAGTGATTCAAGCCTAGTACTTACACAATTACTCCCTGTGGAACGATATTATACTGTACTACTTGAGACCCGTGAACTTGCGGAACCACATCAAGTTTACTTAACAAATCTAACAATAAATAGAACTCTGGTTTATCTTATGACAATGGAAGGTAACAATCATGTTCTTAACATATACTTAATATTATATTTAATCCATTTGTCTTATCAAACTCAAAATTGCATGTTCAATATCACAAATATAAAATATACAATTTAACATGCACCTAATTTATATATCAAACATATAAATAAAGTATGCAACTTATGCACTCATAATCAAATTATATGTATAAAATATCAAGGTTCATTTGATTCAAGTTATTGATTTTAAGTAATCTAAAATAATATTTCCAATACCTTGGAAAAATTAAATTAGATTGGACCATTGATTCCTAAATGAACTGAATTCTTATTCAAAATAGAAATTTAATTTGATTTGCAAAACATTTCAAATCCAATTGGAAACTATTTCCAATTATGTTAACTCCTTTTAAAAATTTAATTAAAGACAAATTTCAATAAATTGTGCTTTTTACTTATTATATTTTGGTAAAACTCTTTTTAAAATTATACAAATAACCCATTCTAATCCAATTAAAATTTCTAATCTAATTAGAAATTATTATTTCTAATCTCATCTTAAATTACTTTTCTTAACTAAAAATTATTTTCTGATATTAAAAGGAAACTATTTTTAAAATTAAATAAAATATTTTTAAATTTAATTAAGAAAGTCCTTTATATTATTGATTTAGAGATTGATTCCTTAATTAATTAGAAAATCTTTCTTTAAAAATTAGAAAACTATTGTCAAAATATTAAATAAAGAACTTTTCTTAATTAATAACTAAAAAGCTTCTCAAAATTTAACTAAGAAAATACAATTTCTTAAAAATCTAGAAACTTATTATTCATAAATAAAGAAACAATTTCTAAATAAATTGAACAATAATTCTCTAAAAAATAAAATCATAAATTTAATTTATTTCAATCATATTGAAATAAATAAAGTTAATTAAGAAAAACCTTTCTTAATTACTTAAGATTCTTAATTTTAAGAAATCTAATTAATTAATTTCGATCTAATTAAGACTAATTAATTCTAAGTTTAGAAACTAATTTTCTAAGGTTAATTAGAAATCAATATAATCATTAATCTAAATCATATTAAGAAAAATAATTATTTTAATTTTTGAATTAATTTTTAGATTTTAAAACAATTTAAAATTTATGTTTGGAGTAGGTCTTGGAATACTTTATTCTAAGCCAAGGATTGGATTACTTTAATCTAATGGCTAAATAAGTCTTATTCTAGGATTAAGATATTATTCTCCTTGTACCCAAACACTGCTTATTCTAGCCTTAGCATAAACTATCTTTGTTTCCAAATAGTGCTTATTCCAAAACTAGATAGGACAGTCTTAATTCCATGTCTAAACATTAACTATTCTGACCTTAGAATACTTGTAGCTTTGTATCCAAACGCCCTTCTTCAAGTTTAGAATCCCTAACTTTAAAAGATGATGAATCTTTGGCCACCAACACATTACAACTACCGCCTTGCTCCTACTACTAGCCAGACCTTTGCATCACACATCCTATCGTTGTCGTTAGCCACCGCTAAAGTCTCCTTACTGTAGGTCCTCGTTGTTGGCAGCTGGACCATGCTGCTGCCAACTTTCCAATCGTCAGCCGCCGTGTCCCAGGAAGCATTATTGCTTGTATGTAACTCTAGCGACGCCTACTGTCATGACTACTGTAGGAGACTTGGCCACCAGTTGCCAGATGCCAACCATAGATGTAGCTTCCATACATCTGGAGCCAGCTGAAATCACTAGTTGTCTCGCAACGTTTCATTATGCTGTCAACAACCTACTCTTTGCTTTCATCGCTAGTGATATTGTTGGGACCCGATCCGGAAACCGGATCCCAACCGGAAAAGCGGAATAAATCGGAAGCGAAACAAAGACTTATCGAAGTCAAAAGCGAATCGGCTCGAAGTAAAAGCAAACATAGCGAAGCGAAATGAATACAGATTGACGGCGGAACGAAATTTGGATCGGGAATCAAACGAAACATAAAGCGAAGCATAGCGGACAACGAAAATATCCAAAGATCGGATAACAGAATGCGAAATAAATACGGATCGAATTCACCATTGAAAACAAAGTATACAAATGAAGACAACTCGAATAGTATAACAAATGTCCGACATCTGTGAATACAAAGAACAGAGAAATACAATCGCGTTGGAAACACTAAGACATTCCAAATTCGGTATAATTTTTTTTTCATCTTTATCAACCTTATACAATCAAAACAGTATAATTTCCCTATTCGGAAATTCATCATCATGCGAATCTCAAATCATCTTATACATACATACATGCCCCAAAATTTCATCCATAAACCAAATTCTTATCTCATTTATAACAACACCTATTCTAATTCTTAATTTGCCATAACTCGATTTTATCAAAAATCGGGCAGCATAACGGCTGCATTTAACCTAACCCAAAACCTACAAGGGTAAATAAACACTTCTAAAATGCCTAAGCCATCACACAAATCATCCAAATCTACCGGACCCTCCGTCCGGGATCTCAGCAGATAAACGCACTCCTATATCTAAACATTTCAATAATCCTCAATCTTTAATCAGAAACATCCGTACACAACTCAATCATAATTATAACCAAATCCATAATTCACATTAATATACAATCTTATAATTCAAATACATCATACTCAAAATTATATACAAGTTCATAACCTTAGCCATACACAATTCCAATCTATGTACAAATTCATACTTAATATTTTCATGAGTCGAACATTTTCAGAACCTTAACGGCTTTCCAAGCCATATCTTAAACCTATCCAAAAATCCAAATTATTCAAAATAAAGAAACATACACAAATCGAACTGGTGTCCTGACAGTCTTTCATCCGATCTCCTGCTCGAATACCTGGAGATGGGGATGAAAGGGGGGTGAGCTAAAATAGCTCGTGGATAATATGTTTATAAATTGAAAAATAAGCGAAAACATATTTGCAAAAACCTTTGCCATTCTTTTAAAAATTCCACAGTAGGAAATTTGACAATTTTCTTATTTCTCACACTTTTCAAAACATGATTAAAACCATTTCAATCACTTTTCAGTAGAAGAACTACAATAATTTCTTTCTCAAAATTTTCACATTTCTTTTTCAAAAGATGCCATGTAACCCACTTATAAACAGAACACAGCACACAAAACACATCAAATGGTCCGTTCGGTCCAAGCGAACGCATCGCACATTCCAAAGATAGCGGTCTGTGCGGTAGTGAACAGAACGTACTACACTTTCCCACATAGCGGTCCAGTGTAGCCGTGAAGGGAGTCTGAAATCGGAGCTCCAATGCCACTAGCGGGCAGCCGGGAGAAGACTTTAAACAAATAGAGACAGTGCACTGACTCACTTAAAGGACCTAACCAAACCCACATAACACATATCGAAAACGAAAGGTCTGATTGCCCGAAGGCACTTTTCGAAAATCTTACTTTTCACACACTCACATATCACATCAATGCATATAAAATTCACACGTCACTTCATCATCAATATTCAAATTATCAATTTATCAATCAATTCACATATCAATCAAAATCACAACAAGGTATGCAAATATTTCTTTCAATCATAAAATCCAACTTATTCAAATTCACATTTTCAAATCATTCATAGAATTCGAACACAAAGAATTTCATAAACTTTGCATTTTCGTAAAATTTATTCCGAAAACCAAGTTTTCAAACATTTTCATAAACCATAATTTTTTTTTAAACTTTGCTTCTTGAATTTTTCAAATATTCATGCTTAGCTTAAAATTCAATAAATAAACATACTACTCACCTTGAAATGATGCTAGGAACTCGTCCCGATCATCAATTTGACCAACGCTTCCTTTGTTCTTCCAATTTAAAATTACCTAAGCCATCATCATCCAAATTCAACGTCATAATTAGCATAATTACTTAAATTGGGCTTGGAGAACTCAAATCCCTCATATTGCCAAGCTATCTAAATCCATAATTTCGAAAATTCCCAAATTTCAAAATTGACCTAAACCAATTCACTCAAATTCAATACCATAAAAAATAATAACTACTCAAATTGAGCTTAGAAAACATTAATTCCTCACATATTTAAGCTATTTAAATCTCCAATTTTTAAAATCCCCAATTTCTAAAATTAGCCTAAGCCAATTTACCCAAATTCAATACCATAAAGCATAATTTCTTCAAAATTGATTTCATATTTCACCAATCCATCATATTTTCCATAATTCTAAGCTATTAATTTCCAAAAACCTCAAACCACAAAATTAGGCATAAACCTAACTAACTTTCTATCCAAAATTAAATCAATTTCAACATGTAGTCTCTAAAATTAATCATGGAATTAGCAAACCCATATCATTTCTAATGAATCTAAACCAAATTTTCAATAAAAACACAAAGTTGAAAATTTGCTCTTACCTTCCTCTTCTAAATTTTTGGATTTCTTCTTGGCTTTGGAAGAAGCTTTTCTTCTTTTCCATCCTTTTTCCTTGAAATCAATTTAAAACTCATGCTAAAAGCTCCCAAAAATTCAAAATTTAGGTTGCACCCTCTTCTTTCTCTTCCTTTCTTCTCCACGGCTACTCCCTTCTTTCTTTCTCTCATTCTCGAAAGTGCTTCTCTTCTTCACTCTTCTAATTCTCTTCTTTTATTTTCTAGTGATTCCCATCCTTATACGGCAACTCATCTCATTGCTAGGTGTCATGTCATTAAAAATTGATTAAAGACCAAAATACCCTTTCATATATACCTAATTTCCAAATTTGCCCCTATATTTTACTTTATGTCATGCTCACTTGCGGACATGTTTCGCACTATCAATTTGAAGAAATTTGTCAAAATTTCCTTCTAGAGAAATATTCCTCTATATCTTAATTTCATAATGCCACAAGAATCATCCAATTCGGAGCACTATATCAAAAGTTATGCTCAAAACATTTCAGATATGTTCATATTCTAACACATTTTCCATGTACGATTATTTCCATCCAGAAATTAACATTCTTAAACACAAAATTGAAACTCGATGTCTTCATAACAATTGTAGCCTAAGATCTCTAGTTTAATTCAAAACAAGAATCGTCTCAATTCGATTACCAGAGCAAAAGTTATGCCCAATATACTTTCAGATATTCTTAATCCAAAACTGCACACTAATCCAAACTTCAATTTAGAAATTTTAAGTCTTAGGGGAAAAATTGAACTTTCGTTTCTTCATATGACTTGTAGCCCCAAGTCTTAATTTTATTTTGCCTCAAGAATCACTTCAATCGGATCACCACAGATACCGAATTTCTCAAAATATTGAACTATGTTCGAAAAATTTCCCGACTCATTTTGATTAATTTAATCAACCTCAATTTAATCTAAAAAATTTACAAATTTTCCATAAAAATGAAATTCATTGTCTTAGGAATCCAACGCTTTGAAAACCAAGTCAATCGGATGTCGGACGGAAAAGATATGAGCGAAAGATTGAAGAGGGGTCATATGTTCAAAATATTATAAATAATAATTAAAATTAAAAAAATTAAAAATTAAAATACTAAACCATTTAATCTCGCGAGGGTGATAGCACCCTCGCGACATAGCTCCAGCTACAGTTTCTTTATTTTTTCAATATATATATATATATCCGAATTTTTCAAAAATCGTAACTCTTGGTTCCGAATTTCAAATTTGACAAATTTAATCTCTATGGAAAGCTTGAATAAAGCTCTACAACTTTCACGAAGAACATAAAAATTAATTTGACCTCTAAGGAAGTCAATTTTCTAATCAAAACTTCTGTCCTCAAATAATCATGCTAAAATCATAACAGAAACTTGTAAAAATCATAACTTATTATTCCTTGATCGAAAAATTCCATACTTTATATCAAAATAAAGATCAAATCAAATCCTTCAACTTTCATGAATAACTTCAAGGTTCAATTAACCTCTAACTAGGTCAATTTTCCAGTCAAAGCTTCAGTCATGATATAAGTCAACCTATAACACACCTAAACTTTGACTGATCATAACTTTCACTCCCGATATCAAAAAATTGCAAACTTTATGGCGACAGAAAGCTCTTAACTAAAGCTACAAGTTTCAAGAAGACCTTTTTCTCAAATTTTGCTTCAAACAAAAGCCAACTCTCTAGTCAAACTTTCTATCACTATTCATCCCCAAAAGTCAAAGTTTCTAAATTCTTCAAATTTTCACTCTTTTTCTTTTTAATTCTTGCCATTTAACTTTATTTCAATCAATTCATCCACTTTTGAATATTTCTTATTTTCACTTTAAAAAAATCAGGATCCAACAGATATGCCTGGCTATGCCGTAAGGGCTTATTCCTCCCTAGAAAGGTAGATGGTGTTTGATGGTCTTGTTTATTTCTGTGAAATTTGTGATAGCATTTGGGTTCACAAATTATGAGCTTCTTTACCTTCTAAAATATGAACTCATCACTTGAACTCGCAACATCATCATTCTTTAATTCTTCAAACTAGTAAACTCCATCATATATCTCATAAGAAATATATTTATGATGGTTTTAGGGATATCATAACAATTTCTAATTATTATGAATGTGCAAAATGTGGGTTGAAGTTGGATTCCAATTGCACTCTTTCACAATATACGCTAACTTCTAATAAATCACAGCATCACTTTCTACAAATACGAAAACTCATATTTCCTATGACAATCATCACCATAAGCTCTTCCTTTTCAATTCCAAATCTAAATGAAATCAATTTTATCTTCTTATAGTTGTAGGCTATGTGAAAAGGAAATGGTGGATCTAATGTATTATTCCTTTCACTGTGATTTCTTATTTTGCCATAAATTCTAGCAGTCGCGTGCCTTACTCAAGTCACACACTGCTGCTCAATGGAGCTACAAATAAATGCTTTTTAGCAATTGCAAAAGCCACAATATTAATACCCAAACCAAAACACCAACTAGTATGACATCTTACTGAATTGTTTGATATATTGTTTAACTCTTATATAATTATTAATCATATTTACAATTCAATTTTAAATCGAATTAGCTCTAAGGTTCTATGAAATTTCAATCTAAACCTTTTAGATTAAGATAATGATATCTAAATCAGATTTTTAGGGCTTTAATTTCAATTTCAATTTCAATTTCAAAATTCATGATTAATAATAATCAAACAAATTATAGAATTAAAATTTGCTCTAACACCACTATCAGAAAATTTGGACGGGATCCGATCCCAACCACGACAAAATAATTTTGAAACTTTTTCTAATTTTGATTTCCTAAAACCTCAGATAACTTTTATTCTTAAAAATAATTAAAAATTAAATAATAATAAAGAATGAATCTTAATTCATACCTTATTCTAAAGCTTGATTCTTTTCTTGTCGTACCCTTTAAACCATTTTCAAAATTTATCCATATTAACTACCGTTGTTGCACAAATGTCTGCCCTTTAATGGTATCTAAAGAACTAGTTAAGATAACTATATAACTCTTATGGAGAGGGTTAAGTAAGAAGTGTGAGGTCTATTAGAGCTTAAGCCTGTTTGTAATAAGCTATAATAAGTTTTGGACATTTTTGTAATTTAATTAAAATTAAAATGGACCCAGCACTTCTTATTTAACCCTCTCTGTAAGAGTTATAGAGTTATTTTAACCTGTCTATTTTAACTATCAAGTTTCTTAAACTTTACAATCAAGTATAACTTGATTCAAATATCTTTGCTTTCTTCAACCCATTAAGTTCCTAAATATGTTAGCAATGATTATAAATTATAATTATAATTTGATAAATTAAAACTCCTTTTAATTTATCTTAAATTCTCTATTTAAATAATTTATAATTATATATCAAAATTGGCATCTAGCAACATGTTATAACCACCCAAATATTTAGGAATGTCAAAGTGATTTTGACTAATCTTTATGTACATGATTCTTTCTTATAATTTAATCCCTTCATCATATAGTGTTGTGATGAGACATAGAGCTTGAAATTAATGTCTACTCTATTTTGAGTCCAGTCATATTAGCTCTCTATTATTAGATATAAATTCAATTAATGACATTTGTATACTATTTATAAAACAACATTCCACCTTGTCTAAGGATTTTTTAAATCAATACTAATCGAGAACAACATAACATTATCCCTAATTACTTTAGGGTGATGAATCTTATCTTGATCACTCAACTAACTCCATATAGTTTATGCTACATCCAATAGCTACTAATTTAATGACCTATGATTATAATAGGTCATAAGTAGTATCAAAATATAACAATTCCTATATAAGATAATTTTGGAGACCTCGAGTCAAATTATCACTTATACAATCATCATAATGAGAATTTCTACATATAAGTAATTTTCCGAATGGATTTCTTATATCAAGTCAGTTCAATGAATTTGTTCTCTAACAAGTACCCACATATTTGTTTAAGTATCTCGATATTTTATTCTATGAAATCGATTACTTCCTTCATAAGAAAAAGCATAACAAATGCTAGCATTTTTACTTTCTTTTAATTTATAATCTTAATAAAACAATGATTGAAACAATTTAGAGATAATATACAAATGCAATATGAATTCCTTAATTATAATTTCATTATAATTTCATTTGGAATGTATAATTATCTCATAGACTTTAGATAAAGAATGTCTTTAAATAATTGTTACTAAACTGTAACTAAATCGATTACTGTAAGGCATAAATCAATGATGGTATATACTAAACCAGATGTCTCATTTTCTTTGAGCTTAACAAGCGAGTTTTAAGCAAATAATGTGATGGTCACTAAAAGGTTGTTAAAAATATAAAGTATTTGAAAAGGACAAAATATTTTTTATGTATCGAGTAGTTAAACTAAGAGCTAAAGAGTATTCAATTGTTAGTTTGCAATTCAATACAAAAGATAGTGCATTGTAGTCTGGGTATATCTTCACTTAAAATGGTGGTTAAGTAAGTTGGAATAGTTCCAAATAACTAATAATTACGAATTCTACGAAGGAGGCAAAGCACATTTTAGTGTCAAAAGTGGCAAAGGGAATTATTTTATATTAAGAAGTTAATCATCAAACTTGGAGTGGTTTTTAGCATTGTTGAGCCAACGGTATTGTATTATAAAAACAACGATGCCATTGCACAAGAAAAAGGAACTAATTTTTTCATCAATGATCTAAACATGTACTAAGGAAGTTTCACTTTATTAAGGAGATAATGGAGTAGAAAGGCATATCATTAACGCAAGCTCCAATAGAAGAGAATCTTGCAGATCCTCTTACTAAGTCATTATCTTATAGGAGATATGATTGACATATGGATGAATTGGATTTAGTGTAAGTGAGAGATTGTTAGTTTATCCCTTCGTAACAAATTAGTTAGTTGCTTTGTATAAGATTAATATTTTACTTAATAAACAATTTTATCTTTATGTATAATAAAAATATAATCCCTAAAATAATTAGTGTGCACTTGAAATTATAATGAGATCATAATTATATGATTTAATTTGCATTTATTTATTATTCCTAGTTGCGTTTCATTAACATGGGATATGACTAAATGGTAACACTAGCCTAAATGTATTATTATTAATATGATTTCTAAAAATCTAGAAAATTATTATTTATAAATAAAGAAACAATTTCTAAAAAATTGAATAATAATTCTCTAAACAAATAAAATCATAAATTTAATTTATTTCAATCATATTTAAATAAATAAAGTTAATTACTGAAAAACCTTTCTTAATTACTTAAGATTTTTAATTTTAAGAAGTCTAATTAATTAATTTCGATCTAATTGAACTAATTAATTCTAAATTTAGAAACTAATTTTCTAAAATTAATTAGAAATCAATATAATCATTAATCTTAATCATATTAAGAAAATAATTGTTTTAATTTTTGAATAAATTTTAGATTTTAAAACAATTTTAAAATTTATGTTTGGAGTAGGTCTTGGAATACTTTATTCTAAGCCAAGGATTGGATTACTTTAATCTAATGGCTAAATAAGTCTTATTCTAGGATTAAGATATTATTCTCCTTATACACAAACACAGCTTATTCTATCCTTAGGATAAACTATCTTTGTTTCCAAATAGTGTTTATTCCAAAACTAGATAGAAAAGTCTTAATTCCATGTCTAAACATTAACTATTCTGACCTTAGAATACTTATAGCTTTGTATCCAAACACCCTTCTTCAATTTTAGAATCCCTAACTTTAAAAGATGACAAATCTTTGGCCACGAACATGTTGCAACTGCCGCCTTGCTCCTACTGCTAGGCAGTCCTTTGCATCACACATCCTATCGCTGTCATTAGCCACCTCTAAAGTCTCCTTACTGTAGATCCTCGTTGCTGGCAGCTGGACCATGCTGCTGCCAACTTTCCAATCGTCAGCCACTGTGTCTCAGGAAGCATCATTGCTTGCATGCAACTCTAGAGATGCCTGCTATCGTGACTACTGTAGGAGAACCTCGCCACCAATTGCCAGATGCCAACCATAGATGTAGCTTCCATACATCTAGAGCCAACTGACATCACTAGTTATCTTGCAGTGTTTCATTGTGCCGTCAACAACCTGCTCCTTGCTTTCATCACTGGTGATATGCCAGGTTATGCCTTAAGGGGCTTATTCCTCACTAGAAAGGTAGATGGTGTTTGATGGTCCTATTTATTTCTGTGAAATTTGTGATAGCATTTGGGTTCACAAATTCTAAGCTTATTTACCTTCTAAGATACGATGTGAAATTTGTGATAGCATTTGGGTTCACAAATTCTAAGCTTATTTACCTTCTAAGATACGAGCTCATCACTTGAACCCGCAACATCATCATTCTTTAATCCTTCAAACTAGTAAAATCCATCATCTATCTCTTGAGAAATATATTTGTGATGGTTTTAGGGATATCATAACAATTCCTAATTACTATGAATGTGTAGAATGTGGGTTGAAACTGGATTCCAATTATGCTCTGTCACAATTTATGCTGACTTCTAATAAATCACAACATCACTTTCTCCAAATATGAAAACTCATATTTCCTATAACAACCATCACCATAAGCTCTTCCTTTGCAATTCTAAATCTAAATTAAATCAATTTTATCTTCTTATAGTTGTAGGCTATGTGAAAAGGAAATGGTGGATCTAATGTATTGTTCCTTTCACTGTGATTTCTTATTCTGGCATAAATTCTAGCAATCGCGTGCCTTATTCAAGTCAAACACTACTGCTAGATGGAGCTACAAATAAATGCTTTTTTAGCAACTACAAAAGCCACAATACTAATACCCAAACCAAAACACCAACCAGTATGGCATCTTACTGCAATTTCTAGAATTCTCAATTTGGATTTCAAATTCTGAGTTTCGGTTGAACTTTCCATGCATTGCTTAATATATTGTTTAACTCTTATACAATTATTAATCATATTTACAATTCAATTTTAAATCGAATTAGTTATAAGGTTCTATGAAATTTCAATCTAAACCTTTTAGATTAAGTTAATCATATCTAAATCAGATTTTTGAGGCTTTAATTTCAATTTCAATTTCAAAATTCATGATTAATAATAATCAAACAAATTATAGAATTAAAATTTGCTCTAATACCGCTATCAGAAAATTTGGATGGGATCCGATCCCAACCACGACAAAATAATTTTGAAACTTTTTCTAATTTTGAATTCCTAAAAACTAAGATAAATTATATTCTTTAAAATAATTAACAATTAAATTATAATAAAGCATGAATCTTAATTCATACCTTATTCTAAAGCTTGATTCTTTTCTTATCGTACCCTTTAAATCATTTTCAAAATTTATCCATATTAACCACTGTCGTTGCACAAGTGTCTGCCCTCTAATGGTATCTAAAGAACTGGTTGAGATAACTCTATAACTCTTAGGAAGAGGGTTAAGCAAGAAGTGCAAGGTCCATTAGAGCTTAAGCCTATTTATAATAAGCTATAATAAGTTTCGAACATTTTTTGTAATTTAATTAAAATTAAAATTGACTTAGCACTTCTTGTTTAACCCTCTCTGTAAGAGTTATAGAGTTATTTCAACTTGTCTATTTTAACCATCAAGTTTCTTAAACTTTACAATCAAGTCCAACTTGATTCAAATATCTTTGCTTTCTTCAACCCATTCTTCACGTGAGACCAATTAAATTCCTAAACATGTTAGCAATGATTATAAATTATAATTATAATTTGATAAATTAAAACTCCTTTTTAATTTATCTTAAATTCTTTATTTAAATAATTTATAATTATAGATCAAAATTGACATCTAGCAACACATAACCACCCAAATATTTAGGAATGTCAATGTGATTTTGACAAATCTTTATGTGCAAGATTTTTTTTGTATAATTTAATCCCTTCATCATACAAGTGTTTTGATTAGACATAGAGTATGAAATTAATATCTACTATATTTTGAGTCTAATCATATTAGCTCTACCATTAGCTATAAATTCAATTAATGACATTTGTAAATTATTTATAAAACAACATTCCACCTTATCTAAGGATTTTTAAATCAATACTAATCAAGAATAACATAACATTATCCCTAATTACTTTAGGGTGATGAATCTTATCTTGATCACTCAACTACCTCCATATAGTTTAAGCTACATCTAATAGCTACTAATTTAATGACCTATGATTATAAGAGGTCATAAGTAATATCAAATTATAACAATTCCTATACAAGATAATTTTGGAGACCTCAATTCAAATTATCACCTATACAATCATCATAATGAGAATTTCATAGACATATAAGTAATTTTTCAAATGGATTTCTCATATTAGGTCAATTCAATGAATTTGTTCTCTAACAAGCACGCATATGTTTGTTTAAGTATCTCGATATTTTATTCTATGAGATCGACTACTTCCTTCATAAGGAAAAGCATAACAGTGCTAGGGTTTTTACTTTCTATTAATTTCTAATCTTAATAAAACAATGATTGGAAACAATTTAGAGATAATATACAAATGCAATATGAATTTCTTAATTATAATCCCATTATAATTTCATTTGGAATGTATAATTATCTCATAGACTTTAGATAAAGAATGTCTTTAAATAATTGTTACTAAATTGCAACCAAATCGATTACTGGAAGGCGTAAACCAATGATGGTATATACTAAACTACATGTCCCATATTCTTTGAGCTTAACAATCGATTTTTAAGCAAATAATGTGATGGTCACTAAAAGGTTGTTAAAAATATAAAGTATTTGAAAAGGACAAAATGTTTTTTTATGTATCGAGTAGTTAAACTAAGAGCTAAAGAGTATTCAAGTGCTAGTTTTCAGTTCAATACAAAAGATAGTAGGTCATAGTCAGGGTATATCTTCACTTAAAATGGTGGTTAAGTAAGTTGGAATAGTTCCAAATAACTAATAATTACGAATTCTACGAAGGAGGCAAAGAACATTTTAGTGCCAAAAGTGGCAAAGGGAAATATTTTAGATTAAGAAGTCAATCATCAAGCTTGGAGTGGTTTTTAGCATTGTTGAGCTAAATGGTATTATTATGAAAACAATGATGCCATTGCACAAGAAAAAAGGAACTAATTTTTCACCAATGATCTAAACATGTACTAAAAAAGTTTCACTTTATCAGGGAGATAATGGAGTAGAAAGACATATCATTAGCGTAAGCTCCAACTGAAGAGAATCTTGCAGATCCTCTTACTAAGTCATTATCTTATAAAAGATATGATTGACATATGGATGAATTGGATTTAGTGTAAGTGAGAGACTGTTAGTTTATCCCTTCGTAGCAAATTAGTTTATTGCAATTTTTTTGTATAAGATTAATATTTTACTTAATAAACAATTTTATCTTTATGTATAATAAAAATATAATCCCTAAAATAATTAGTGTGCACTTGAAATTATAATGAGATCATAATTATATGATTTAATTTGCATTTATTTATTATTCCTAAATTATCCCTATTTGTAGTTTCATTAGCATGGGATATCACTAAATGGTAACACTAGCCTAAATGTAATATTATTAATATGTTTATGAATTTGACATGAGCAGAGTCTAGCATTGTCAAATTGACTGTTAACATCAAACAATTTCGAAATTACGTATCATTAAGATGGTGCAATAGTCTTTTCAATTTGATTGGCTATGAGATAAGGATCCTAACGAACATATCTCAAACTTTTTGGAGGTTTTTAATACTTTTACGATTAATGGTGCCAATGATGATGCAATCAGATTACGAATATTCCCATTTTCATTGAGGGGCAAGGCAAAGCAATGATTGAACTCTCTGCCTAGATCAGAACTTACGACGTGGGATAAAGTAGAAAAGAAAATTCTTTTGAAGTACTTTCCTCCAGTAAGGGCTGCTAAGTTGAGGATTAATATCTCCTCCTATTCCTGGGCTGATTTAAAAGCATTATATGACATATAAGAGAGGTTCAAATAGATGTTAAGGAAATGCCGACATCATGGTCTTCCACTATGTTTGCAAATTCAGACCCTCTATAATGGGCTAAATTAGAATACAAGGTAGACGATAGATGTAGTGGTTAGGTACTTTGAATAATAAGACACCAGAAGTAACCCATGACCTCATTAAAAACATGGCTATGAATAATTATTAGTGGTGCTCCTCTCAAGCCAGACTTAATAAGCCAATAGGGGTATATGTAGTGGATACAGTGGCACAATTGGCAAACCAGGTGGAGGCTCTAAGTAGAAAGATTGATAGACTGATTATGAATCCATAATGTCAAGTTATGTAACGTGAGGCCTACGGGTTAGAACATTCAAGTTAAGAGCAATTTCTCTTAGGCAAGTAAGGAATAACCCTCCACAGGGATTTCCCCAACGACCACATCAGACTAAGAAGACAAATCAAAAAGATATGATGTTCAAGTTTGTTCAAGAGCAAGATGCAAGATATCAAAGAATAGAGGCTTCTATACGTAACTTGTAGTTTCAGATCAATTAAATTGCAAAATTTGTATCTGAAAGACTAAAGGAGTTTGCCTAGTACCACTGAAATAAATCCTAAAGAACATGTAATGGAAATAAACCTTAGGAGTTGAAAAGAGTTTCAAGAAGAAAATAAACCTTAAAAGAAGAATAGACTATTCAATCATGGTTGTTTTTCTCCTCCTTCTCTCTAAACCTGACCCCCCATGGCTATTCAACTGTCTTCCTTTGACTGTATCTTCATTATTCGGAGCTTTCCTTCCCTTCTTTTCTCCTTTACTTGACTTCTTCTCTTCTTGGACTACTTGCTGATGCCTGGTTCATGCAGTTTAACTAGGTTTTTCCTTTTTAAGTAACCCAACCTTGGCTCAACTTTCCTGCCTTTGAGTCTTGATAGCTTACTAATATTGGTAAAATGTCAGTAAGACCCTCCTCCTCAAACCCCTCTTTAGTCACTATTCCTAAGGCACATATAGAGCAAGGTGACTTCCCTTCTGTTCCTTCCATAGAGAAGGCTACCCCCTTTTTCTAGAAGTTAGGAAAATAGTCTTAGAATAGAGTAGTAGAGGTAGCTTTGACAAACTACATTTCATCTTCGTAAATAAGGAGGGTTTATTCTCTCCTCCTCCTGAGGTATTTCAAAATGGAGTGATTAAATGGAAAGTCTCCTTGGTAGGCTAATTCTTGGACAAAAGAATGGTTTGTCCAAGTGTTTAACACTTGGCTAATCTAAGCTAAAAGAAATGGGGACTACAAAACACTTTGATAACTAAGGATGATCTGTTTATTTTTCAATTTTCTCTTTAAAAAGGTACAGCAGATCATGGACATAAGGCCCTGACACATTCAAGGTAAGCCTATTTTTATGATAAAATGGGAAATTGGCTTTAAACTAGATAGATCACAACTGAAATCCATTCCATATGGGTTAATTTCCATCATATTCCTTTAGAATAATGGTCCATAGAGGGTTTAAGCTATTTAGCTTGTTACTTGGGTACTTGTTCAGCAATGGATGATGATACTTGTAATATCAAAAGGATATATGTAAAAATTGATACCAAAAAGTTGTTTCCTGAAAACATCCCTATAATGAAGTTCAACGTTAATGGAGACCTACTAGAGGACATGTTTAGACTTTCATATCCATAGAGACCTCATTTGAGAAAGACTATCAAAGCCTGAATCCTCAAGAGGAAGGAACAAAGTCATCAATGGTAGATGGTAAGGCCAATCAAGAAAATAGTAAGGAATCCCATATAAGAATTATAGGTAACAAGGAGCAAATTGAAGCAGGATTGAATCAATCCCTCATTCCAACTACATATAGTAAGGAGCAATTAGTAATAGTGGAAGTTCAATCCCCTAACTTACCAAGAGAGACAAGGCAACTACCTCCTATAGGGAAGGAATAATTTGGGAGAAAGGAGGCAATTTCTAATTTATAACCAAACTGCAATGAGAAATAATTAGAAAACTTTACAAATGCCAAAGCTAATGTGGATCACAAGACAAGGAATCATAATGAAGAATTATTAGATCCAAGTTTTAGTAATCAAAAATCAACGAGGAGGACCAAGTCTAGAAACTCCTAACAGTTTACACTATATGGAATGTTCGTGGACTTAATTATCCAAATAAACAACTAGTTTTAAAGGATTACCTAACAGCTAGACAACCTTATTTTATTGTTCTTGTGGAGACCAAAATATAAGAAGAGTCATTTCGAAGAGGCTTGAAATTTCTTCATGCAAAATGGACTACTTTAAGCATATCAATGGTAGATTGATTGTTTCTTTTAACACAGCTCAATTACACTTATCTAATTGGTTTTATAAAGATCAACTTATCCATTATGATTTGAACCTTAAAACTAATAATGAATCTATTACTATCTTAGTTGTGTATGTTGCTAATTGAGAATACCAAAGAGTTATATTATGGAAAGACCTATAAAAAAAATTAAGGGGAATATAACAAACCCATAGATGATGGCAGGAGAATTCAATTTATTTCTTTCACATCTTGAATCTAATGGTGGAAGAGGTACTTTACATGCTAATGTTAAAAAAGTGAGCTCCCTCACCTCCTCATTTGAACTAGTAAACCTCAAATTTTATAGTGCTTTATAGATTCATGCAAAGGAAATTAGATAGGTGTCTAGTCAATAGCAAGTAGTTAGCATGACTAAGTAAGAGATATGTTATCTTTGAAGAACCACTCTTCTCGGGCCACTATCTTATTACAATCCATATCTATAGCAAATCAACTAAAAAGAAGTGTCCTTTTAGATTCGTTAATTCTCTCCTGAAGCATCCACACATTAATTCAATCATTTATGGTGTAGTATAGAAGACATATTAGGGATCAAAAGCCTTTCAATGTCTAAAAATTTTGAAATCTATAAAAATAGATTATCTATCACTGCTAAAATACAATATTAATACAATGAAAGTTGACAAATTCTAGGTATTGGAAAATGTCACAGCTACTTAGATGGCTCTTGTCATTAGCCCAACGGACTCAACATTGATTAAGAATGAAAAATTTGAATTAAAGAGGTATTTTGAAGCTCTTGAAGCTTATATATCTCAACTAAAACAAAAATCTAGAATCTAGTGGCTCTAAGAAGGAGATAGGAATTCCAAAAATTTTTATAATGTAATCCAAGGAAGGAGAAATAGAAACAAAATTGTACCACTGATGGACTCAAGGAGGAACCTAGTTAATGATCAGGAGGGGATGAAAGAGGTGGCTAGGAAATATTTCATAGGCATCAATGGTATCTTAAGTAGCACTTCAAAGTTTCCTATGGAATTTATATGGAATATGCTATGAGTAATTGTACAAAACCATTATGCTATGCTTCTCAAAGATGTCTTCAATGAGAAAATCAAATATGTTCTATTCTCCTTTCATCCTAACAAGGTTTTAGGTTTAGATGGCTTCAATGCCAAATTTTTCCAAGGCAAACGGCACCTCATTGGACCCCTAATTACAAATGTAGTGCAGGAATTTTTTAAGAGTGACAACTTATTGACTAAACTTAACAAAACTTACCTATGCTCAGTTCCCTAACTCTTTAAGTCTCAATGATTACAGACCTACTACTTGTGGTAATGTTGTTGACAAAATCATTTTGAAAATTCTAGCAAACAGGTTGAAGCATACTCTTCCAAAGGTGATCAATCCTTGTCAAGGGGCTTATGTTCCTAGAACAGCATTAGTTATAATATTATGTTGGCACAGGAGATCTTCAAAGACTGTAACACTAAGCAGCATATCAAAAGTTGTGCTCTCAAAATTGAATTCACTAAAGCATTTGACACAGTAGATTGGAACTTCATTATTACTTCTTTTGAGGCTTTTGGTTATCTTGCTAGATTTACCATAAGGATCCAAGTTTGCATCATTACTCTTTCCTATGTTGTTTTAGTGAATGGAGAACCAACATAACTCTACAAAGCTTCAAGGGCCTAAGGTAGGGAGATCTCCTCTCCCCCTACCACTTTGTCATTACTATAGAAGTACTTCTTAGAGTGACTGCATAGTGCATAACAGAAAATCTTGGTTTCAGATACCATTGTAGATGTGGAGCTCTAAATATCTTACAATTGTCATTTGCTAATGATTTACTTATGCTTAGTGTTAATGATCCTATCTTTATTAGGGTCATGTTGCAATCTCTTTAAAGGTTTAAGGAAATTTATGGTTTGATTTTTAAACTAAGTAAAAGTTCTACTTTTCTTCTTAAACACAATCGAGGAGACTCTACCCTTTTGATTAACAATCCAGGATTGAGAATCCAGTAAATGCTACTCGCCTATTTGAGAGTTCCAATATCTACAAAAAAAATCTAAGAAATAGAGTGCAAGCTGACCGCGCATCGTTAAGCTAGTTAAAATAAAATAACTAGACTACTACTATAGCAGTGGTAAATCTAGGTCGATCCCACAGAGAGTGTGTGTAAAGTTTAAGAAATGAAATTAACTGGTGTTTACACTTAACGGGGGGTTTTGGATTTTTAAAGAAGAAAATAAAATAAAACTAACTAATAAAAACAAATTAAAGGAAACATACAAAAAAATGATAAAAGTGGGGAATTCGGTAAGGACCCGATTCTTTGGTTCAATCTCGACCTATACCCTGACTAAGCATATTTTATTAATTTGTTGTTCTTTAACCTCTCTTAGCAACTATTAATTGTGGGTTAAAAATTAACCCGAGTTTTCCTTTAGGTTTTGTTTAATCAAGATATGATCGTTAATTAAACCTAACTACAGAATAACCTGGGATACGATCTCTAGATTTAATTAGGCGGTAGCATTATGAATTAGAAAAACCGATTAATCAAGGCAACAACCATATATGATGCTTCATTTAACCTAGGTCATGTTATCCCTAATGATTACGAATCATTAGTCGCTACACATGAATTTCAATATAACAATTACGGATTATATCGAAATTCTAGCAATGGGTTTGAAATTAACGATTCAATGATCGCATTAAAATCATCAAATCACAATACCCAATGGGTTCATACACAAATCACCGAATAATAACAAAAATCCGATTATCCATACACAATACCCAAATTAATTAAAAAAGGATAACACAATCAATTCCTAATGAGAGAAAGAAACAACAAAATAATTAAAAAAATTACTTAACCCCGGTCATCAGCATCGATGTCACCTCTAAATCGACGTCTGGATGTCTAACTTCTCATGGGTATTTTTAAAAAATGCTTCAACCTAAAACTAACTCTACCAAATAGCCCTTCGGTTCTCTGCCCACTCTCTAACGCAAGTCTTCTCCTTTTACTATTTATCGAAGGGATAATTAAATGTTGGAGTTTAAGGTCCACATCTACTGTTCACTGCTACTCCCCACTACTGTCTCTCCTTTCATGCCCCTGCGCCCCTGTTCAGCCAAGCCAAGCTGCAACTCCAAGCCTTCAGTGCCTCCACGCTTGCTTTGCCCTCTCAGCCTGCGCCGCCTATTGTGCTTGTTCCTGTGGCTTGTGTCTACTGTACATTTGATGGGACGAATAAGTTTGCAGCCCCTCCTTTAAAGCTTCTCCTGCGCTGGACCTTGTGCTTATGCGTTCTAAGCAAAACGCAGCAGGAACATCTGGAGCTCCTTGTGCGTCGTCGTTCCCACTGTGGCTTTTAATTTCCTCTCCATTGAAGCTCATTTATTCCTCTTCATTGTGCTTATGATGTGAACAATAAGGGTCACAATCACTTAAAACCTCCTTAAATCCTTGCTGCTCACCTCTTGTGCTTCAAACACTACGTTTAACTCCTTGCTGCCCTTCACTGCTTCTTTGAGCGTTGCATTTAACATGGATTTTTTGCCTTTAATGCCCACACACGCAACATTTCCTTCCTATGTTTTGGCCATGACTTCCAAGCTTGTTCCTTTTTTCTTTTTCTTTTAATTTTCTTCTTCTTGCTCCATGAAGACAAGTAAAAATTGATCTTTAGAAAATAACCCAAATGTAGTACTTTCGACTCACTTTAATTTATTTACTTCCAAATTGTACCTAAAATCATATATGAATTAAAGTGAATACCTTAACCATTTTTATGTCAATAATTGCTAAGTGTAAATGATTAAAAATATTAACAATTACACTCATATCACAAGCCCTTTATTGCTTCCATTTAAATGATAATATCAAATTAGAGTATTAAATTACTTTCCTATAGATGCAGATTGCAACTAGTTATCTCAATTATCAATAACTTGCATATATCTACTGGCTTTCACATATTGCCTTAACTAAGAGCATCCTAAAGAAGACTGTTAAATGTACAAGAGATTTTGTATGGAATGAACATAATAACAATCATGGAATCTTACCCAAAGTTAAATAACGCTTAATATATTTACCTAGGATTATGGAGCATAGAGAATCACTTCTGCTGGCAGGATGGAAAAGGCTTTAATGGCTAATAGACTATAGAGAAAATATGTGAAAAAGAAAGTCTATGGGTGACATGGATTCACTTGGTGCATATCAAGCAAGATAACATATTGACTATTCAAAGCAATCCTACTCAATCCTATGCATTCCAACAAAATATAAACACAAGGCAATTCACGTAATCTCATGTCAAGTACTTCGTAGGAAATGGAAAGGACATGACTTTCTAGTTTGATAATTGGCACCCTTTGTGGCCTTTGTACATCACTCAATACTATCAGAATCTTAGAGGATCAATTCCTAAAGACTCCAAAGTGTAAATGTTAATCAAAATGGAAGTTGGAGTTGACCTTTCCATTCAAATATAGTCATTAATAACTTTTTGGTTTGATAATTGGCACCCTTTGTGGCCTTTGAACATCACTCAATACTATCAAACTCTTAGAGGATCAATTCCTAAGGACTCCGAGGTGTAAATGCTAACAAAAAATGGAAGCTAGAGCTGACCTTTCCATTCAAATAGAGTCACTAATGACTTTCTTGTTTGATAATTGGCACCCTTTGTGGCCTTTGAACATCACTCAATACTATCAGACTGTTAGAGGATCAATTCTTGAGGAATCCAAGGTGTAAATGCTAATAAAAAAATGGAAGCTGGAGCCAACCTTTCCATTCAAATAGAGGCATTAACTTTATTATTAATAATATGTCAGATTACTAGCCTAATCAAACACAAGTTGATGCAATAAGATGGGAGCTACATAGCACTAATGCATTGTCTACTGAATCTTGTAGAAAATTGCTATCAGAGCCCATAATTAAATTTCAATTCCATAAACTCATTTGGGATTCAGACATTGCTCCAACACACTCCTTTACACTTTCAACAGTAGCATTATAGAGGCTGGGAACTAGATACAAACTAAATTTTAGGTACTAGACAACTCATGTCCACTTTGTGCAAACTGTCTGGAGACTCTAAATCACTTTTATTTCAAATGCGTATATGCTAACCAATTTCAGAGGAAGTTTCTAAAGGTTTTCAATTTGCAAGAAAATAACCAAACTTGGTTGAGCACTCTAAAATGGGTTAACAAACTAAGATGTAATGGTAGAGGTGACAGAAAATTGTTCAAAGTAGGATTTGGAATTTTAGTATACTATATTTGGAGAAAAAGGATTGCTTTATTGTTTGGAGAATCGACAATCAAAAACTGTTCAAAGCAAGATTTGTAATTTTTGTATATTATATTTAGAGAATGAGGAATGCTAAATTGTTTGGATAACCTAACGATATTCAACATTATAACTAGACTGGGTACTTTACTTAGCTTAGGTTGACTGTTATGACATCTTATTATGGATAAATCATCATAAATGGACTTAAAATGGGATTGAATATGTGGATTTGTAATGGTGGTAGTTATACACTCACTGAACTTGTAGGAACTACTTGTAAAGAATCTAGCAACTCTATTTGTTGAGTAGCAGTTGTTTTGTAATATCCTGTAACTATTCCTATTTATGAAATTATTTACATTCCAAAAACAACAAAAGAAGAATGAGAATACTAAGTGTCAATTAAAAATTAAAGATGAAGGACAACTTAAGAAAGCTAAGGATTTTTCTATCAAAGTGAAGAAATATCTAATGGATACTTAGTTTGGTAAATTCTTTGAACTATTTAAGCAACTCTAGATTAACTTACCTTTTATTAAAGCTCTCGTACAAATGCCATACTTTCTGAATTTTTTGAAGGAGCTTTTAAAAAACAAGAAGAACTTGGAGGATTTGAATACTATAATGTTGAGTAGAAGATGCTCAATAATTATAAAAAGCAAGCTACAAAAGAAGCTAATATATCAAAGTAGTTTTATTATCCCTTGCCAAATGGGAAGTTTAAAAATAGATAAGGCTTTAGCCAACCTTAGGGCTGGTATTAACATGATGCCTTACTCGTTATTTAAGAAACTAGGATCAGGTGAACTAAAATCTACTAGTATAAGTTTACAGCTAGTAGACATATTAGTAAAACATCCTAAAGGCATTATAGAGGATATTCTTATTAAGGTTGATAAGTTTATCTTCCCAGTAGACTTCATGATTCTTGATATAAGGGAAGACGTAGAGGTACCTTTCGACCTTGGTCAACTCTTTTTGGCCACTACTAAGTTGATTATTGATATTGGCGAGGGCAAATTAATACTAAAGGTGGGGGATAAAGAGGTTGTATTTAAAACGTCTAATGTCATGATGCTTAACCTTGAACTTATTGATGTTAATGAATCTTGTGAGTTATGTAATGATTCATTTTCAAATATTTTGTAAGACTTCTCTTTTAATGGTCCACTGGAGTTTTTACAAGTTCAAGGTGGTAAATAAAAGAAAAAATGCGGCAATAGGAAATAGTAGGTAGCTTACTTAAATGTTATGGAACCTACAGTAAGACTACAAAAACTCAATCTTTATAAGTCACTTTGAGCATGAAAGGTACATTAAGCTGACGACGATAAACAAGCGCTACTTAGGAGGTAATCCAAGAATTAAGATAGACTTTATTTTTATTTCATTTTGTTTCGATTTGGATGAAATCTCAATTGGGTATGTGATTTTGCTTACTAAATGTTAAATTGTGATGATTTTGCGTGCAATTAAGGTTAATTTGTTGTTTTTATAAGTAATTGAAGTTGTGTCCTAAAATTTCATTTCAACTTTGATTTTTACATGAATTTGATGTTCAAATTTGTCAATTTTTGGTAATTGGTAGATTAGGTACGTCAATTTCAAATTTTGTTTTAATTTTATAATTGAATGATTAGATTAGTTTTATTTGTTAATTGTAACCTTTTAGTTTTAATTTTGTGATTAATTAAGCTTTTGGTTGATTTTCTAAATATTTTATTATTTTATTACTTATTTATTTATGTGAGATAATTTGTTTTTGATTTTGTTATTTGTTTAATTTTCCTTTTACCAAGTGCATTTTCACATTTTAAAAATTAGGAAGAATTTCATACTTTATAAATTATTTTCTCACATTTATTCAAAATTTTTGGAATAATGGGGGACAACGATGAGTAAAAGAGGCACCAAGAAAGAGACAACGAGAAGAAGGATCATTTAGGGACTCAATGAGAACTTGTCCACAACACAGGCAAATCAACGTAGTCTAGCTACTATAGCTACCTCTGATGTTAATATTCAATGCTGGAGCCCATGAGGAGCAGTACTAACGACTTAAGGAGAAGAATTTTAAGGGGGCGGTTGGTTTGCATGGGGAATGGTAATAGGAATGAAAATAAATATAGTTAAGATTGAGAATCGATATTATTATTATATATGATAGTTGGTTAAGAGGAAGAAATGATTACCACTACCATTACCATTACCATTGATAATAGTCGGTTTGTAAAAAATGTTGAGAAATTAAAATTTATTATATTTTAATTAATTAATTAAAATATTGTTATTTTTTAATCAGAATCTTCCTCAGGCAATAGAAGAAATAAGGAACCTATCACAAGAGAAACAGGTTCAAGCTCAAAACCATCTTTGCAAAGCCCTAAAGGCTTTGTTCGTTTAGAAGAATTAATAGAAAAGACCCCTACAGGCCAAAAGAAAAGATCTTCCCCTATTCTACAAGAAGAAAGGAAGAGAGAGAGATTTTGTAGATTTGGTAATACTCAGTTACAAAATTAGAAAGAAATGATCCAACTGGATATAGATCATTGGATAATCTTCTAGTGGATAAACAACAGAAATGCTTATTAGATGCAATCTGGAAAGCGTCTAATAGTAGGCAGATGTTACTCCTTCAGGAGAAGGAGTAACATTTGGTTACAGACCTCCAACTGATTATACAATGAGGCCTCCACAATATCCTCCAGCTATTGGAGAAAGAAAATTAGAAATACCATAAATAAAAGAAAAATGGAAAATTTTCAAAGGAAAACCAGTTGATTATTGGAATCAATGGACATTACCACCTGCACAAATCCAGATAGGAGTAATGTTGGATTTACGTAATGATATTTAAAAATATGAAGATGTGATCACAAGATGGGAATCAATTAATTCAAATGTGATCAACAGAATGAATTGGCCAGACAACCAATCAAAAGTGTTGTATATTGAAAATTTATTAGGAGAATTTGAGAAAAAGAACTTTTCAACAATGGAGAATGGCATAAAGAGAAGAATATGAGGCTTTGATAAATATTTCACAGTTACAGATGTCGCTTTTGTTGTCGTAAAATCTTCTCCAATCTTTTTTAAACCTTCTGCTGGTACTCCCAGTAATTTTGTGGCTGACAATGCTTCTTTGTAATCTTCGTCTTCCTTGGCAGATAGGCAGGACACCAAATTAACTTTTGTTGAAGATTTTTCAACAATTACTTTATTTTATGCAATCTTTCTTCAATCTTTTCCAGAGGTTTTGTTGACTCTTTTCTATCTTTCTTTGGTTGATCAACTATAAAGTTAATCAATTCTATCACTTCTTTCCTCCCTTTGACTATGTGGTTGTGAAAGTATCTCTTCTTGTAAATCTTGTTTAAGATGCAATTCTGTTTCCAGACTCTCCTTTCTTAATTCATGAATAGTCTTAAGGAGTTCATCAACTTCTTGTGTTAACCTTCTAATTTCCTGATTATACTGCTCCATCAACGGTCCATTTCTTGGTTCTTTCTTAATAAAAATTTCAGAAGTTATTCATCAAGCTTATCAAAAACAGGAGGAGCATGAGTCATCTGAAGAAGATAAGAGGAATCCACGTTCGCAAAGAAGATTGGGCTATGGAAAGTGGTCGGTCGGAACATAAATATTCTCTGTACAAATAAGAATATCGGGGTGCAAGGAATTTGGAGTAAGAGCAATTTTGGATACAGGAGCTACTAAGTGCTGTATAAAGCAGGATGCAATTCCTAAAGAAGCTATGGAAAGGTCAAAATGGCCTGTAGCAATTCAAGCTATAAATATAGAAATTGTTGTAAAAACAAAAGGATATGAAACTTGGATTGGTGGTGATTCAAATCTCTTGATCACAAAAGCAGTAGTAGCCAGATTAACAAACACAAGTTATGCAGCATTCAGATACAGAACAACAAATCTGGTTGAATATTTGTCAAGTCAAGGAGTAATCATATACCATTCTTTCCTTTCCATGCCTCGTGTCTCCTGTTGTTGGGTCTATTGTTGTTCCTGAATAGACAATAATAGCCATTGTTCTATGTCTGGATGTAGAGGGTCTAATAACTCCAAGATTAAGTAGTGATCTTATATGTTTTCTGAATTGTTCCTCCATTAATGGAGTTACATGCTTTAAAGGTTTATCCTGAATAGTAATATCAGGATTGATGATGTCCAATTTACAAATTACTTTCTCAGAAATGGGCCAAGATCACAGAAAACATTTACAAATATTTTTTAATATTTGTAAACAACATGGATTAGTCTTATCCAAAGAAAAAATGGTTGTAGGGGTTTCAGAATTAGAATTCTTAGGTGCCATTATTGGTAACAGAAAATTAAAGTTACAACCACACATTATAAGAAAATTATCTGATTTTCCAGATGAGAAATTAAAAGAAAATAAAGGGTTAAGGTCATGGTTAGGAACAGAAAGAAAATTAGAAATACCATAAATAAAAGAAAAATGAAAAAATTTCAAAGGAAAACCAACTGATTATTGGAATCGATGGACATTACCACCTGCACAAATCCAGACAGGAGTAATGTTGGTTTTACCTAATGATATTTCCAAATATGAAGATGTGATCACAAGATGGGAATCAATTAATACAAATGTGATCAACAGAATGAATTGGCCAGACAACCAATCAAAAGTGCTGTATATTGAAAATTTATTAGGAGAAATTGAGAAAAGAACTTTTCAACAATGGAGGATGGCATACAGACAAGAATATGAGGCTTTGATAATATTGCTGATGATGTGCAAAGACTAACAAAAGTGGATTGGAAGCTGATTAAAGAAATAAAGGTTATGATTAATAACCTACCAGAAATGGAATTACCACCAAAAGATGCATATATCATCTTGGAAACAGATGGATGCATGGAAGGATGGGGTGGTATAGCAAAATGGAAGAAAGAAAATGGGGACTCAAGAAATACAGAAAAGATTTTTGCTTATGCTAGTGGAAAATTTGATGTGGTAAATCCTTTCTCATAACAAGAAAACTTTACTCCCTGTGTTGATTATGTTTTGGCAATAGGTTTAGAGGATAAATCTAAATATTCCAAATTTTGTTGCCTCTCTTGAAAATATTCCTCTATTGATTGCTGAAATCTTTTACTCATCAATCTATTTTCTTATCCTAAATTACTAATTGAGAGTTGGTTTCATCTTTATTCGAGTATCAAATACTGTTTGTTGTTCCAATTCTTTTGACAAAATTGATTGAGCTATTCTGTTTAATCTCTTATTTTCAAGGATTAGTTTTTCATTTTCTGTGAGTATTTATGATACATACTCTGAAATTTTTTTTAATAACCTTATCTTTATCGGATAACATTGGTGTGTATAAGGTAGGCACTTTTTCTATTTTTATTCTGAGTTGTATTTGTGCGCAGAATGCACAAACAGTCATTGTACATATTATACAATGAATTATCATTCTTTCATTTGTTTTAGCTTTGCAAAATTTGCAATAGCTCTGATTGATATTAGGAATTGGTTGACTACATTGCCACTGATGAGCGCATTCTTCCATGGTCTTTGGTAAAGTTACTTCTTCCAGCCAATTATATTTCTATTTTAATATTTTTGATGGATCATCGGTTACCATATACATGGTATCTGTTGGCTCCAGTGTTAGGAATATTATTAGGACCCTTATATAATAAAACAACACCAAATGCAGATAAAAGACTAACATAAATGGATGGAAGCTGATTAAAGAAATAAAGGTTATGATTAATAACCTACCAGAAATGGAATTACCACCAAAAGATGCATATATCATCTTGGAAACAGATGGATGTATGGAAGGATGGGGTCGTATAGCAAAATGCAAGAAAGAAAAAGGGGACTCAATAAATACAGAAAAGATTTTTGCTTAGGCTAGCGGAAAATTTGATGAAATAAAATCAACCATTGATGCAGAAATCGCAACTTGCATTAATACTCTTAATGCTATGAAAATTCATTATTTAGATCAGAAAGAAATTACTTTGAGAACTGACTGTCAAGCTCTTATCACTTTTTATAATAAACAGTCACAAAATAAACCATCTCATATTAGGTGGATCAATTTTACTGATTTTATTACAGGCACTGGAATCAATATTGTTTTTGAACATATTGATGGAAAGAAAAATATTTTGGCTGATCAATTATCTCGAATTGTTTCTTATATTACAGCATCAACATGGATCGAGGAACAAGAAGAAGAGATGATTAAGGAGAAGCTTACAAAACACTCAATGAGTTATATGAAAGAAATGTGGCCTCAAAGAAAGAAACAAAAAGAGATTCTTAGGAATCTTCCTCAGGCAATAGAAGAAATAAGGAGCCTATCACAAGAGAAACAGGTTCAAGCTCAAAACCATCTTTGCAAAGCCCTTCAAGCTCAAAACCATCTTTGCAAAGCCCTAAAGGCTTTGTTCGTTTAGAAGAATTAATAGAAAAGGCCTCTACAGGCTAAAAGAAAAGATCTTCCCCTATTCTACAAGAAGAAAGGAAGAGACAGAGATTTTGTAGATTTGGTAATACTCAGTTACCAATATTAGAAAGAAATGATCCAACTGGATATAGACCATTGGATAATCTTCCAATGGATGAACAACAAAAATGCTTATTGGATGCAATCTAGAAAGCATCTAATAGTAGGCAGAAACAGAATGCTTGTTGTGCTTTGCAATATTACTTCAGCAAGATAATGGAGCCACCTCAAGGTAAAAGTTATTCTTACTATGCATTGACCAATGGACCAGATAAAGGCATTTACTGCTACTACTCAACATTGTGTCGCAAAATTGCAGTAATGAATAAACCTAAATTCAAAGGATTTTATTCATTTTATGAAGCCTTGGATTATATCTGGCAATACATTGGTAATCCTGAAGAAGAAATTTTTATTGAGGAAGAACCAAGAAATGGACCGTTGATGGAGCAATATAATCAGGAAATGAGAAGGTTAACAAAAGAAGTTGATGAACTCCTTGAGACTATTCATGAATTAAGAAAGGAGAGTCTAGAAACAGAATTGCATCTTAAACAAGATTTACAAGAAGAGAGACTTTCACAACCATATAGTCAAAGGGAGGAAGTTATTCATCAAGCTTATCAAAAACAGGAGGAGCATGAGTCATCTGAAGAAGATAAGAAGATTCCACATTCGCAAAGAAGATTGGGCTATGGAAAGTGGCCGGTCGGAAGATAAATAATTCTTCACAGAATTGATAAGGTGATAAGACCCTTATCAAATTAAAGTGGGCATCTGTCTACCACTACATATGTATTATTAAGTAATTCCTGTATAAGTTTGTACGTTTTATTTTCGAACGAACACTTGGTATGTACTGTAGATAGTGGAACTAATAATTCCACTAAAGTTTAATTTGAGATTAGAAAAGGAATTGAATCACTTGCTATAGGGCTCAATGCGCACCCGGAGTGTTGGGCCCCGAATCGTATTAAGCATGTTTATGTTATTTTGAGGTTTAATTTGAATTTTCCTTTTTGTTGGAATAAATTGAGGTTTATAGTGTTTAGAGGGATGAAAGTTAAATGTGGGATTAGTTTAAATTAGGGTGAATGAGTTGTTAGTTGTTAGAATTTAAAAAGGACAAAAATGGCTTAGGGGCAATTTAGGAATTTCACATGTGATTTTAGAGTTTAAAGCTTTGAAGGAAGGTTACATGGGTCCATTTAAGTTTCATTTAAAACAAAAAGGAGAAGAATGTGAGGAGGAATCGTTTGTGTAAGAAGGAAAGGAGAAAATGAAAGTGTTTAAGTTTAAGAGGCATGATGAAACTACGTAGTTTTGAGTTTGGGGTTTAAGTATTAAAGGAGAAACAATTTGTTGGCTTATCAAATGAGTGAGTCATGAAAATTCTAGAAAAGGAGAGAGTGAGAGTTGGATAGGAGAAGAAGAAGAAGAAGAAGAAGAAGAAGAGACTTGGGTTTTGTGTTTTCCTTACTTAGAGAAGAGTGGGAGAGTGTTTTAGAAGGATAAGAGAAAGAAAGGTTTAAGAGTTCATCAAAGCTAAGAGAGGGAGAAATTTCGTGGGTCTCCTTTCAAGGTAAGAAAAATGTAAAATTCTTTGGAATTATGAGTGGGTTTTGATGCTTATAGCTTGGGTAAGGTTTGGGTAAAGTTAGGTAGGTTTAATTCTATGTTTTCCCCTCCTAGGATTGTTTAATTTTAGGATATCTCTTGTTAATTGGGTTCTTACTTGCTTAATGAAGGTGAAGAGAGGTTATTTGAGCAAGAAGAAAGGCCAATTGATCAAATTCAAGGCTAAAGGTTTAAGGTGGGTAAATTTCTTAATAATTGAGTTAATGAACTTGTTAAAGTTCTATAACAAAGGCTATTGAATGTTTTAAAATGATTTATCAATGTTGCTTGTATGTCTTGAGATGGTTTAAATGTATATAAGACATGAAAATGTGTATAGGATTTTTGAACAAGTGAAAAATAGATTTGAATATGTGATTTAGGCAATTATGTGAAAATGGATGTTGCATTGCAAGGTTCATTGAGGACTAATATGTATAAAATGCATGAATGATGTGATATGCATGTTTCTATGGGTTTAGGGTGGTCCTTTATGTGATAGGTGCACCTATATGGGCTTCTCCCGCCTGCCCGCAAGTGGCTATGGAGTTTCTCATGGACTCCCTCATGTGTTTACGGCTACACATGACCGCTTTGCAGAAATGTGTAGTACGTCCTGTTGGACCCACCCAAACCAACTTATGTGTGACTATATTATGTGCTTTTTAAGTTGTTCTTGTGGGATATATTGTTTTGTAATTGCCTTTGATCATTTGAGATTAATGAAAAAATTGCTTTATAAGAAAGATGCTTTAGTTCAATTGTTTGAGAATAAATTGCTAAAGGATTTTGGCATATTTATTCTTAATTATTAAGTTTTTACCCATGGAGCCGTTGAGCTCACCCCCCCATTTTCCCCTCCACAGGTCATGAGCGAGAAACGGAGACACCGCATCGGGAATGAGGCTTTACTCCGATGCAATTTTTGAGTTTTGAAATCATATGTTTGAAACTAAGGCTTTAGATAGCATTTTAGAGCTATCAATGTACTTTGTATTTTGTCTTTGAGACTTTGATGTATTTGGGCTAAAATGCCCTCAAAAGCTTTGTAATAACTTTAAATTGCATGTAAATGCAAGATTGTTGAGTTTCATTTGTAATTTATGTAATTTACACATGTTTTATTCACATGCATCATGGTATGGCTATAGTTGACAAAAAGAGTGGTATGAGATTATATGGTTTTATGATTTGGAATGGAATAGATATCTAGAAGTGAGGTTGTTGCCTTTGAACTATGTTTGGAGATACTTTAGAATTGAAACATGTTGAATGAGGTTGGATATTGAGTTTTATGCAGGTGGTGGAGCTAGGATTGAAGTTTGGCTAGTTGTATGTTCAAGGGAAGTGCTGTCAAATTTTTCTAAAATTTGATAGAAACTTCACTTGGGATTTAGTCCCTCTTAGGGCTTGAATTGGATCGGGGAGTCTTTTTCAAGTTTGCAGTAGAGGTTCATATCTTTCCAATGACATATAATGTGTCTCATTTGGACTTGGGGTTAAGAAGTTATGAGGTTAGAAACACTTTCATCCTTCGCTCAATTAGCTATGTTCTTGTTTCATTGGACCTTTTATGGGCAGTGCCTTTGAGTGGCTTTTTACCTTGCTTAATGATGAAATTAACATTTTCATCCTTCATGAGAGTTTTAGAGCATCTTGTTATCTTTCCATTGAGGTATAATATGTAATTTTTAGAATTTGGAGTAAGAAGTTATAAGAATTGGAAGATAACAACTAAAGTCATGCTTGTTGTTCATATAGCTTATGAAGTTATGATAACCTTGATGACAAATGATTGAAATCCATGCTTTGATGATTCATTTAAGCTAGATATTTTATAGTTGGTGAATTAAACTTGAAGTTTAAGATGTTATGAAGTGTTTAGGCTATGGAATAAATAAATTTGGGAAGTGTATAAATGGTTAAGATGTTAGGTTGAAGGTGAGAAGTTTGAATGAGGCATTGAAGTTTTGGGATTTTGCATGTCCATTAAACGGATATAGATTTCCGTTAAATGGACAGCCTCGGGTGCAAAAACACCCCTTAGCCTGCCCATGTCCGTTTAACGGACATTTAAGGATCATTTGGGACACTTTCACCCGAACGTGTCCATTAAACGGACATGTCTGTCCATTTAACGGACAGTTACGGGAAAGATGCTTAATTTTGGAAATGTTAGAGACCGAATCGAGTTTTTTGGTCTTCATTAAAGTTGTATATCTAGATGTCTACTTTCTAATGGTACAAAAACGAAAGAATTAAGATTTATAAATCAAAAGTTATGGTGATCGCGCCTAAAGATGTTGAAACTGATTTAGGATGTGAACATAATCTATTCTTTTGGGCATAAATCCCTCATCCGACCTCCAATTGAGGTGAGGCTTGAACCATTAGATTTCTAAGACAATTGAGGTGAGGCTGGAGTGGGCAGTTCTGGGTCAGTGAAGAAGCCCATTCCTCTAGGGAGACCAAGAGGGCAAGCACAGGCTAGGGTGTTTGCCATGACACGGGAGGAAGCTGCAGCTGCACCGGAGGTTGTTACTGGTATGGCTCAGCTCTTTCATTTTGATGTGTATGTGCTGTTTGATTCTGGTTCTACACATTCTTATGTGTCTGCAAGTGTGATTTTGCCTGATATGCAGTCAGTTCTCTTAGATAATTTTCTACTTGTTAGCACTCCGTTAGGGAGGAATGTCATTGTAAGCCGGATCTTTAGAGATTGCGAGCTTGTGATCGAGGGATCTAGTTTAGTAGTAGATCTGCTACCTCTAGATCTGAAGGGATTGGACGTTATTATCGAAATGGATGTAATGGAAAAGTATCAGGCGAAGCTTGATTGTGGTCGAAAGGAAGTAGAGTTTGATATGGTTGAAGGTCGAAAGGTAATTTTCAGAGGGGATAGAAAGTTGACACCGCCAAGGCTTGTTTCAGCTTTGTTAGCTGATAAACTGATGGGAAGAGGTTGTGAAGCCTTCTTGGCGTGTGTCATGGATATGAGTGTGAAAGAGAGCAGGGTGGAGGATATTTCCATTGTGAGGGAATTTTTTGATGTGTTTCTAGAAGAGTTGCCCGGGTTGCTACCGGAGAGGGAGATTGAGTTTACTATTGACTTGGCTCCCGGGACAGCTCCTATTTCAATTCCACCCTACAGGATGGCTCCAGCTGAGCTGAAAGAGCTTAAGGAGTAGTTAGAAGATTTATTAGAGAAAGGGTTTATCAGACCGAGTTCCTCACCTTGGGGAGCATCGGTTTTGTTTGTTAGAAAGAAAGATGGAACTTGGAGGATGTGCATCGATTACAGAAGGATTAACAAGGTGACCATTAAAAATAAGTATCCTCTGCCTCGGATAGATGACTTGTTTGATCAGCTGCAGGGAGCAACAGTCTTCTCTAAGATCGATCTCAGGTCTGGCTACCATCAACTCAGAATTAAGGAGTCTGATGTGAGCAAGACAGCCTTCAGAACACGTTATGGGCATTATGAATTTTTGGTTATGCCTTTTGGACTGACCAATGCTCCTGCTACTTTTATGGATCTGATGAACAGAGTTTTTAAGGAGTTTTTGGATCAGTTTGTTATCGTGTTCATCGATGACATTCTGGTGTATTCAAAGAGTGTGGGAGAACATGAGCAACACTTGAGAATAGTATTGCAGCGGTTGAGAGAAAGAGAGCTCTATGCCAAATTCACTAAATGTGAATTTTGGCTTCATAAAGTAGTTTTTCTTGGCCATATTATTTCTGAGAATGGGGTGCATGTAGATCCAAAGAAGATTGAAGCAGTGGTGAATTGGCATGCCCCAATGACAGTGACAGAAGTAAGGAGCTTTCTGGTTTTAGCAGACTATTATCGGAGATTCGTAGAGGGATTCTCAATAATAGCTACTCCTCTGACCAAGTTATTAAGGAAGAACCAGAAGTTTGTTTGGAGTGATGAGTGTCAACAGAGTTTTGAGGAGCTCAAGCATAGATTGACTAGTGCTCCAGTTTTGAATTTGCCTACAGGAGAAGGAAGTTATATAGTGTATAGTGATGCTTCTAGAAAGGGGTTGGGATGTGTGCTTATGCAGGGAGATAAGGTGATAGCATATGCCTCACGGCAGCTAAAACCTTATGAGTTGAACTATCCAACCCACGATCTGGAATTAGCAGCTGTGATCTTTGCCTTAAAGATATGGAGGCATTATCTGTATGGAGTGCAAACTAGGATCTTCACAGATCACAAAAGTCTCAAATACTTGTTAAGTCAGAAGGAGCTGAATTTGAGACAGAGAAGGTGGATTGAGCTACTTAAAGATTATGACCTGTTGATTGAGTATCATCCAGGTAAGGCAAATGTTGTTGCGGATGCTTTAAGCAGAAAGTCTTCCATAGCATATATTCAGACAGTGTATCTACTGCTATTGGAAGAGATGGCTAAGCTCAGGATCAGTTTAAAGCATGAGGAGACTGATTGTATGATTGCTACATTTAGGGTGAGGCCAATCCTTAGGGAAAAAGTGAGAGAGTTGCAAGTACAGGATGCAGAACTAGGAAAGTTGCGAGAAGAGACTCAGGAGGGGAAGGAGTCCGATATGATGGTGAGTGATGATGGACTCCTGACAGTCAGGAATAGACTTTGTATTCCAGATGTCATGGAGGTGAAGAATGAGATTCTGGATGAGGCGCACAATGCGCCTTATGCTATGCATCCAGGTAGTACCAGGATGTACAGGGATCTTAAGGAACATTTCTGGTGGAGAGGTATGAAGAAGGATGTGGTCGAGTATGTGAGTAAGTATCTAGTGTGTCAGCAAGTTAAGGCTGAATACCAGGCACCTTCAGGTCAGTTGAGGCCATTACCTATTCCAGAGTGGAAATGGCAGAAAGTGACGATGGATTTTTTGATGGGATTGCCTAGGACCAGTAGGAGGCATGATGTCATATGGGTGATTGTGGATAGATTGACAAAATCAGCCCTTTTCTGGTAATTAGATAGACTGATCCTCTGCACGTGCTAGCTAAGAAGTACATTGATGAAGTTGTGAGATTGCATGGGATCCCGGATTCAATTGTATCTGATAGAGATCCTTGCTTTACATTGAGATTTTGGGGCAGTTTGCAAGAAGCTTTAGGTACTAAGTTGAGTTTCAGTACTGCTTTCCATCCTCAGACTGATGGTCAATCTGAGAGGACCATTCGGACCCTAGAGGGAATGCTCAGGGCATGTGTGATGGACTTTAGAGGAGCATGGGATGAACACTTGCCTCTGATCGAATTTGCTTATAATAATTCATATCATTCGAGCATTCAGATGGCGCCATATGAGGCTCTATATGAGAGGAAATGTAGGACTCCAGTGTGTTGGGATGAAGAAGGAGACAGGAAGCTATTGGGTCCAGAGTTGATTCAGATGACCGTTGATAAGGTCAACTTGATTAAGCAAAGGCTGAAGGCAGCTCAGGACAGAATGAAAAGTTATGAAGATGCTCATAGGAAGGAAATGGAGTATGAGGTAGGCGAGAAAGTTTTTCTAAAGACTTCTTCTTGGAAAGGGATTCTGAGATTTGGGAGAAAGGGTAAGCTGAGTCCAAGGTATGTGGGGCCTTATGAGATTCTGGAGAGAATTGGTCCATTGGCGTACAAGTTAGCTTTGCCTCCTGAGCTCTCACAAATTCATGATGTCTTTCATGTCTCTATGTTAAGGAGATACCGATCTGATCCTTCTCATGTCATTCAAGCTGATGAAGTTCAGTTAAGTGATGACTTGAGTTACGGGGAACTTCTAGTGTAGATCTTAGATACTAAAGAAAAAGTTTTGAGGAATAAGACAGTGCAGCTAGTCAAGGTCTTATGGAGGAATCATTCAGTGGAAGAGGCCACGTGGGAGCCATTGGAAGCTATGAAGGAAAAGTATCCCCAGCTCTTCAGTATGTCAGGTACGAATTTCGAGGACGAAATTCTTTTAAGAGGGGGAGAAATGTTGGGCCCCGAATCGTATTAAGCATGTTTATGTTATTTTGAGGTTTAATTTGAATTTTCCTTTTTGTTGGAATAAATTGAGGTTTATAGTGTTTAGAGGGATGAAAGTTAAATGTGGGATTAGTTTAAATTAGGGTTGAATGAGTTGTTAGTTGTTAGAATTTTAAAAGGACAAAAATGGCTTAGGGGCAATTTAGGAATTTCACTTGTGATTTTGGAGTTTAAAGCTTTGAAGGAAGGTTACATGGGTCCATTTAAGTTTCATTTAAAACAAAAAGGAGAAGAATGTGAGGAGGAATCGTTTGTGTAAGAAGGAAAGGAGAAAATGAAAGTGTTTAAGTTTAAGAGGCATGATGAAACTACGTAGTTTTGAGTTTGGGGTTTAAGTATTAAAGGAGAAACAATTTGTTGGCTTATCAAATGAGTGAGTCACGAAAATTCTAGAAAAGGAGAGAGTGAGAGTTGGATAGGAGAAGAAGAAGAAGAAGAAGAAGAAGAAGAAGAGACTTGGGTTTTGTGTTTTCCTTACTTAGAGAAGAGTGGGAGAGTGTTTTAGAAGGATAAGAGAAAGAAAGGTTTAAGAGTTCATCAAAGCTAAGAGAGGGAGAAATTTCGTGGGTCTCCTTTCAAGGTAAGAAAAATGTAAAATTCTTTGGAATTATGAGTGGGTTTTGATGCTTATAGCTTGGGTAAGGTTTGGGTAAAGTTAGGTAGGTTTAATTCTATGTTTTCCTCTCCTAGGATTGTTTAATTTTAGGATATCTCTTGTTAATTGGGTTCTTACTTGCTTAATGAAGGTGAAGAGAGGTTATTTGAGCAAGAAAAAAGGCCAATTGATCAAATTCAAGGCTAAAGGTTTAAGGTGGGTAAATTTCTTAATAATTGAGTTAATGAACTTGTTAAAGTTCTATAACAAAGGCTATTGAATGTTTTAAAATGATTTATCAATGTTGCTTGTATGTCTTGAGATGGTTTAAATGTATATAAGACATGAAAATGTGTATATGATTTTTGAACAAGTGAAAAATAGATTTGAATATGTGATTTAGGCAATTATGTGAAAATGGATGTTGCATTGCAAGGTTCATTGAGGAATAATGTGTATAAAATGCATGAATGATGTGATATGCATGTTTATATGGATTTAGGGTGGTCCTTTATGTGATAGGTGCACCTATATAGGCTTCTCCCGCCTGCCCGCAAGTGGCTATGGAGTTCCTCATGGACTCCCTCATGTGTTCACGTTGGACCCACCCAAACCAACTTATGTGTGACTATATTATGTGTTTTTTAAGTTGTTCTTGTGGGATATATTGTTTTGTAATTGCCTTTGATCATTTGAGATTAATGAAAAAATTGCTTTATAAGAAAGATGCTTTAGTTCAATTGTTTGAGAATAAATTGCTAAAGGATTTTGGCATGTTTATTCTTAATTATTAAGTTTTTACTCACGGAGCCGTCGAGCTCACTCCCCCCCCCATTTTCCCCTCCACAGGTCATGAGCGAGAAACCGAGACATCGCATCAGAAATGAGGCTTTACTCCGATGCAATTTTTGAGTTTTGAAACTATATGTTTGAAACTAAGGCTTTAGATAGCATTTTAGAGCTATTAATGTACTTTGTATTTTGTCTTTGAGACTTTGATGTATTTGGGCTAAAATGCCCTATAAAGCTTTGTAATAACTTTAAATTTCATGTAAATGCAAGATTGTTGAGTTTCATTTGTAATTTATGTAATTTACACATGTTTTATTCACATGCATCATGGTATGGCTATAGTTGACAAAAATAGTGGTATGAGATTATATGGTTTTATGATTTGGAATGGAATAGATATCTAGGAGTGAGGTTGTTGCCTTTGAACTATGTTTGGAGATACTTTAGAATTGAAACATGTTGAATGAGGTTGGATATTGAGTTTTATGCAGGTGGTGGAGCTAGGATTGAAGTTTGACTAGTTGTATGTTCAAGGGAAGTGCTGTCAAATTTTCCTAAAATTTGATAGAAACTTCACTTGGGATTTAGTCCCTCTTAGGGCTTGAATTGGATCAGGGAGTCTTTTTGAAGTTTGTATTAGAGGTTCATATCTTTCCAATGACATATAATGTGTCTCATTTGGACTTGGGGTTAAGAAGTTATGAGGTTAGAAACACATTCAGTCATTGTTCAATTAGCTATGTTACTGTTTCATTGGACCTTTTATGGGCAGTGCCTTTGAGTGGCTTTTTACCTTGCTTAATGATGGAATTAACATTTTCATCCTTCATGAAAGTTTTAGAGCATCTTGTTATCTTTCCATTGAGGTATAATTTGTAAATTTTAGAATTTGGAGTAAGAAGTTATAAGAATTGGAAGATAACAACTAAAGTCATGCTTGTTGTTCATATAGCTTATGAAGTTATGATAACCTTGATGAAAAATGATTGAAATCCATGCTTTGATGATTCATTTAATCTAGATATTTTGAAGTTGGTGAATTAAACTTGAAGTTTAAGATGTTATGAAGTGTTTAGGCTATGGAATAAATAAATTTGGGAAGTGTATAAATGGTTAAGATGTTAGGTTGAAGGTGAGAAGTTTGAATGAGGCATTGAAGTTTTGGGATTTTGCATGTCCATTAAACGGATATAGATGTCCGTTAAACGGACAGCCTCGGGTGCAAAAACACCCCTTAGCCTGTCCATGTCCGTTAAACGGACTTGCATGTCCGTTTAACGGACATTTAAGGATCATTTGGGACACTTTCACCCGAACGTGTCCGTTAAAAGGACATATCTGTCCGTTTAACGGACAGCTACGAGAAAGATGCTTACTTTTGGAATGTTAGAGGCCGAATCGCGTTTTGTGGTCTTCATAAAAGTTGTAGATCTAGATGTCTACTTTCTAATGGTACAAAAACAAAAGAATTCAGATTTATAAATCAAAAGTTATGGTGATCGCGCCTAAAGATGTTGAAACTGATTTAGGATGTGAACATAATCTATTCTTTTGGACATAAATCCCTCATACGACCTCCAATTGAGGTGAGACTTGAACCATTAGATTTCTAAGACATATATCGTTCGCTCCACAAAAATTGGTGCCATTTGGAGTCAAATTGGAAAGGTTTGCATGAAAGTAAGTGAGAGGTCGGTTTGAAGATCATATTTTGAGTATGAGCTCTTTTAGGCTTTTTAAGCATAACTTGAGTTATATAACTCCGTTTGAGGTGATTCTTGTCACAAAACGAACTCGAGGCATAGAGCTACAATTTATATGAAGAACTTAACTTATGATTTTGATGTTTAAATAGTGTGCGCTCGCCACGAATGTGGAGTTACAACTAAGGACCCTGAAAGGTTAATAGCACAAGGTTCATGATTTTGCAGTTTTAATGAAGAAACAAGTTTTCCATCGTGGTGAGGAATCCCTCCCTCGTGGGATGCGCGTCCAGATGTCACGAAGGACGTCGGACCCGTGTCTCACCGGGGTAGGGTTCCAACACGGAGTAATTATTCCTTCTTCTAAACTCTATATAAACCATTGAAGTTGGCAAGTTCAGAAGTTTGAGAGGTTTGAAAGGTGTGAAATATAAAAAGCAATTTGCTATTACTCTGTGTTCAGAAGCGATACTCCAACTATAATATATAGTTCTCGTAAAATCTTTAACTGGGATTTTGGTCATGAATTTTGGATCACAGTAGCAATCGTTTTTCGTATTTGGTATCAGAGCAAGGTACGAACACTATGAGTACCTGAACAAATTAAGTTTGGTTGTCTAATTCTTGTATGATATATATGTTTTGATCTTTATCTCAAATAATCATCCCTGATTCTGTGTTCATGATACCTGTTATTATTTTATTCATTATCTGTGTTCTTGTCTTTTGTTGCGGATTGGGAGAGGATAACAGGAGGAGTACCCGTTTAGCTGATGAGAGCGTGTGAAGGGGAAAGATGAAACCAACTCTCAATTAGTAATTTAGGATAAGAAAATAGATTGATGAGTAAAAGATTTCAGCAATCAATAGTGGAATATTTTCAAGAGAGGCAACAAAATTTGGAATATTTATATTTATCCTCTAAACCTATTGCCAAAAATTTGTAAAGGAAGTACCATATGCTAAAATACCACAAAGAAAAACAAAAGGAGTAGCCGGATTTGATGTATATAGTATTGATTGTATTATGTTACCTCCTTTCAATAGAAAAGGGATTTCAACAGGAATACGAATGGAAATTGGGCAAGAAGGAATATATGGGCGAATAGCTGGAAAATCATCATTGGGCATAAAAGGAATAGATTTGGCAGCAGGAGTCATAAACTTGGATTACAGAGGTGCAATATATGCCCTTCTTGTTAATAATAGTAATGATGATTATTTTGTGGAAATTGGAGATGCAATAGCTCATATTATTTTTTAGCAATATTTTGTTCCACAAATTCAATCAGTAGAAAAATTAACTAGAACAGAAAGAATGTCAAGTTGCTTTATGAAAGGGAAAGAACAAACCTTGACAATTTGTGAAGAGGCAAAAGCTGGTATACCTAGAGAAAGAATAAATAATCAATTGTACAATTTCTCTGTACAAATAAGAATACCGGGGTGCAAGGAATTTGAAGTAAGAGCAATTTTGGATACAGGAGCTACTAAGTGCTGTATAAAGCAGGATGCAATTCCTAAAGAAGCTATGGAAAGGTCAAAATGGCCTGTAGCAATTCAAGCTATAAATACCACCTTTAAGTATGAGTATAGGCTAAAAGATGGAATGTTGATTATTGGAAATAACAACTACAGAATTCCATGCACTCTGATCAATACCATTCCTAGGTGGATATGTTGCATTTCTTCTTGCAGTAATTTCTTATATGAATCATTGGTAATCAATTTTATTTCTTCTTGATCTTTTAACCCAATGATCAATTTTCTTTCCTCCAAATAGTGCTGATATATTACACAAAAAAGATGTTGGTGTAAGGTGTTAATTGTGATAAGAGATACTAGATGGGGAGATGAAAGAGGTATTCTCGTTCAAATGGAAATATCATGGACAACATTCATAGTTCCTGATGGGTTATATGAATGGCTGGTGATGCCATTTGGTCTGAAAAATGCTCCAGTAATTTTTCAAAGTAAAATGGATCAGTGTTTTAAGGGACATGAAGAATATATTGCATCCTATATAGATGACATCTTAGTCTTCTCAGAAACGGCCCAAGATCACATAAAACATTTACAAATATTTTTTAATATTTGTAAACAACATGAATTAGTCTTATCCAAAGAAAAAATGGTTGTAGGGGTTTCAGAATTAGAATTCTTAGGTGCCATTATTGGTAACAGAAAATTAAAGTTACAACCACACATTATAAGAAAATTATCTGATTTTCCAGATGAGAAATATAGAAATTGTTGTAAAAACAAAAGGATATGAAACTTGGATTGGTGGTGATTCAAATCTCTTGATCACAAAAGCAGTAGTAGCCATATTAACAAACACTAGTTATGCAGCATTCAGATACAGAACAACAAATCTGGTTGAATATTTGTCAAGTCAAGGAGCAAAAGCAATAGCAGGAAAGAAATATTCATCAGAAATATTTGATGGTGAAAGATGGACTATTAAACCACCATCACAACAGATATCCAAAATACCAAAACAAGTGCAAACATGGGAAAATAATGATGGCTCAACAAGTATAAGATTCAATGACTATGGAATTAGAGGTCCAAATTCACCAATCAAAATAGATGAAAATGATGTGGAGATAGCAGAAGAAGAGGAAGAAATAAAAACAGCAAGAATGATGACTTATAAAGTTATCAAAATAGAAATAAGAAAACCTCAACGAATATTGCCTGATTACTTTATTGAACAAGAAATATGGATTAAGAAAAGCTAAAAGTTATAAAGGAAAACCACACAATACTCATGTTAGAGTATTCAAAAGAAGAAAACCACCCACACACAAATGTAAGTGTTTTATTTGTGGAGAAGAAGGACATTATGCAAGAAATTGTTCAAGACAGAAAGGTAATATTGCAAGGGTTGCAATGTTGGATGGATTAGCATTACCAAATGAATGGGATGTCTTATCAATAGACATGGATGAACCAGACAGTGAAGGAATTTTCTCAATCTCTGAAGGAGAAGGACAAGAACATACTTCAGTCTTAAGCCATTTAACAATGGAGCCAACAGATACCATGTATATGGTAACCGATGATCCATCAAAAATATTAAAATAGAAATATAATTGACTGGAAGAAGTAACTTTACCAAAGAACATGGAAGAATGCGCTCATCAATGGCAACATAATCAGCCAATTCCTGATATCAATCAGAGCTATTGCAAATTTTGCAAAGCTAAAGCAAATGAAAGAATGAGAATTCATTGTACAATATGTACAATAATTGTTTGTGCATTCTGTGCACAAATACAACTCATAATAAAAATAGAAAAAGTGTCTACCTTATACACACCAATGTTATCCGATAAGGATAAGGTTATTAAAGAAATTTCAGAGTATGTATCACAAACACTCACAGAAAATGAAAAATTAATCCTTGAAAATAAGAGATTAGACAGAATAGCTCAATCATTTTTGTCAAAAGAATTGGAATAGCAAACAGTATTTGATACTCGAATACTGAGTCAACATGAAGAAAAACTAAAAAGAGAATTAAGAGGATCAAATCGTGCTAATGCTTGTATCATATATGATACTTCAGACAATCCTTAATCAGAGTCGTAGCAGAGTGTGGTGATACCCTATTCAAATTTTGATACAAATTTTAAATTGCAATATTTTAATTAATGAATGAATTATATTTTAATTAATTATATTATAACTAATTAATTATTTTTTAATTAATTACAATGTAATAAATAAATAAATAATATTTTAATTAATTATATTGTAATTAATTATATTTTAATTAATAAATTTATTACAATATTTTAATCAATGAATGAATTATATTTTAATTAATTAATTAATTACAATATTTTAATTAATGAATAATTATATTTTAATTAATTAATTATATTTTATTTAATTAATAAAAATAAATAAATAATTAATTATTTCAATATTTTAATTAAATATAATGTAATTAAATTAATTATAATCTAATATAATATAATTAATTAAAATATAGTAAAATATTTCAATTATTAAATGAATTATATTTTAATTAATTATATTGTAATTAATTAATAATATCGTAATTAATTATATTTTAATTAATTAATTAATTATAATTAATTAATTATTTAAAAATCACTATTAAGGAATGAGTCCTCTATAAATTAGAGGTATGAAGGATTCCCCAAAAGTGAGATATCAAACTATTACTTCTATAATGATAATCAACAATCAATTACTCACTTTTTATTCCTTATTCATTAATCTCTGCCCAAACTCTTCAACTTAGTATCTCCTAATTATTCGATATTGACCGGTACTAATACTATACTATGTCATAATTAAATAAAATATCATGTCTTTACTGTAATATCGAGTTCTATCTTTAATTTTATTAGCGGACTAAAGGTTTTTATTTTATTTTGTATAGCTACTTGAGAGCAACACAAATAATGAACGTGCAACAGTGGAACAGAACGATGACAAACGCAGTACAAAAGCATCGACTGGAACTAGAGATGTTAATAGGTCGGGCCGAGCTAGGGGTAGCCCAGGCTCGACCTGATTCATTAACATCTTTAGTTCCAATTCGTGGCTCATGACCTAACAGGTTAGAATGAATTAGCCCATGGCGTAGCTTATAGCTTGACGGGCTATTGATGGATCGGGCCAATCCGAACCATCATTTGTTTTAAAGAAAAATTTCAAAATAGCATTATTTTTTAGAAATGTCAAGAAAGATAAAAAAGAAAATGAGGTCGTTTTAAAAATAATGGTCAGGCCAGGCCGAATTGAACTGACCGAACCCTTTTTGATATCTGTCGGCCCCATCTCTAGTTGGAACTTCTTCTAATTGGCAATTGCGTCGTCTCTCTCTCTCTCCTTTCTGTCTCGCTTGACAAGAAAAATAAAAACCTTTGGTCGGAAACGAAAATGGTTAAGTAGAGACACAATCCAAACATTACCTGGAACCGAAAACTACCCCCAGAACACCACTATCAACAACCACTTTCGTTTAAAATTATGAGTCAGCCCTCTCCGATTGCCCCTCATCCACCACCGCCCCCACCGCACGGCGGAGGGTGCCAGGTGCGGTGCGCCGGTTGCCGGCTGATCTTGACGGTGGGGGCGGGGATATTGGAATTCGTTTGTCCAACCTGCCAGATGCCCCAGATGTTACCTCCGGAGCTGATTAGTAACAAACAGCAGCTCCCCAAGACGATGTCTCCACACCAGCAAGTACCTGCACATGGTATCGATCCTACCAAGATCCAGTTGCCCTGTGCCAACTGCAAGGCTCTCCTCAATGTGCCACATGGCTTGTCTCGCTTTTCATGCCCGCAATGTCTTACTGACCTCGCCGTCGATTTGTCCAAACTCAAGAATTTCTTTCCTCCTCAGCCGCCACCACCTCCTCCTCCTCCTCTGCTGCTGACTACTACTGCTAGTAGCACTCCTCCTCCTGCCGACGATGTCAATGAGGTTTTTCTTTCCGTAGATTGGCTTCTTCCTCTTTCTATGATTCTAAGGTTTTTCTTTTACCTACAATTTTGAATGGAGGGGAAACATATTTGGTCCTAGTACTTTGTCGCTCTACGTTTTGGGATAAGATGAAAAGGAGTAAAAATGTAATATGTACTAGAAAACATTAAACAAAACATTTGTAATTTATAAACGAAAGCCAGTGCACGCATTGCTGTTAGCTCTTTTAAGTGTTTTAGTTGGTTAGGTTGTTAACTGACCTGGGAATGAAGGATGATCAAATTTGAATGGGGTCTGAATATCATATAATGTAGTTGAATATCATATAATTTAATGTAATGTATTGAGACACACTTTTACTTGCTCGAGTTTTTATCCATTAATTAATAATTTTTTAGCATGCTTATTTGGCCAAAGTTCATATGTTATGTTGTAAATCTATAGTAGCTCATAGCAAGAAAGGCATATTGTTGGATAATTATCTTAGATAAGTTTAGTTAGCTTAGGAGATTATCTTCTAGGAGATAAGTTTATCTTGTAGTAGATAAGATAAGATATACTATAGATAGGATAAGTTAGTATATACAAAAAAATCCGGTAGTTTAGTAGTATTAAAATATATTATACTCATGTATAAATTACATATAATCAAAGCAATAAAGTGGGTTTTCTTCTGATATTTTCTACACTCTCTTGTTTCATGGAATCAGAGCTTCTGATTCTGGTAGCCTAATTTTTCCAGCCACATCATGGCTGGAGTTGAACCAACCTTAGATTCCTTATCAGAGGTACTGATTCTGGTAGCCTAATTTTTCCAGCCGCATCATGGCTGGAGTTCAACCAACCTTCGGTTCCTTTGATGAGTCCCAAACCTCATCGCAAACACCTAGTTACGTAATACCTTCAGCCCAAACTCCAACTCCTTATGTTGATACTCTTTCATTGCAAATCATGCAACATAGATTAAATGGAATGAATTTATGAGAATGGCCCCAATTAGTCATGCTCGTAATCAAAGGACGAGGCAAGGCTGGATATCTAACAGGGGCAATTCCTCGACCACACGAAACAACAGTCACTTACGGTACTTGGGAAGCTGAGAATTCTATTGTCATGACTTGGCTTATCAATTCAATGGAGCCAAAAATTGGAAGAACCTATCTATTCTGCAAAACTGCTAGAGAAATCTAGGAGGTTGTGCAAGAAATATATTCTGATTTGGAAAACACTTTTCAGTGCTTTGAAATCAAATAAAAAATCAGAATACTCAACAAGGTAATATGTCGGTTATCGAGTATTATAACTTAGTCACTGAATTATGGCAGGAGATGGATCTATTTTATGCAGTAAATTGGGAGTGTTGCCTGATGCCGAGAAGTATGAAAAATTATTGGAGAAGGAGAGAGTTTTTAATTTCTTGCAGGGACTTAATGTTGGACTTGATGAAGTACGAGGAAGGTTACTCGGTTTAAAACCATTGCCATCAATCCGAGAAATGTCTGTTGAGGTTCGTTGGGAAGAGAGTGGGAAAAAGGTCAAGCTTACCTCACACATTTCTGAACAAACCTCTCAAGGCTCAGCTTTAGTGGCAAACTGTCGAAAGGAGTCTACTTACCAAACCCGAGAGCAAGAAACCAAGAACAAGTAGTGGTGTGACCACTATGATAAGCTCTACCACACTCGTGAGACCTGCTAGAAATTACACGGGGAACCACCAGATTGGAAACCTAAAAGCCATAGAGTTCAACAAAAACGTGGAGCAGCATATGTAGCAGAATTTGATATCAGCAGATCCATAGGGCTAAACCTGTCCTCCCAGCAGATTGAACTACTCCATCAACTCTTGAATCATACAAAAATTGCAATGAAAGACTCCCATGACCAACAAACCTCTACTGCAACACTAGTGCATAAAGGTAACTTGTGTCAATCATTATTATCATAGTCCCTAAGTCAAAATCTCTGGATTGTGGACACAAATGCAACAGGCCACACGACTGGATCTTTGAATGTCTTTGAAAAATATGAACTATGTAACTAGAAAATTAATGTCTGGGTTGCGAATAGAAAAGGGTCACCAACTATTGGTTAAGGGAGAGTTTGTTTGCCAAAACTGACATTAAATACTGTTCTCTATGTGCGTAAGTTAACTTATAATCTACTATCTGTCAGTCAATTAACCGAGGACATGGACTGTATTGTGATGTTCTTTCCATCTCATTGTGAATTTCAGGACTGGTGCTCGGGGAAGATGATTGGTAGTGTTGAGGAGAAAGATGGACTTTACTACTTCTATTGAATCCAAAGCACCACATAGGATTTCCCTTTCAGTTATGTCAAATTATGATGTTATGTTATGACATCAACGCCTTGGTCATCCCAATTTCCCATATTTGAAAATCTTATGTCCAAACCTTTTCATCAATAAAAATAAGATTTTTTTATAGTGTGAGCTATGTGTCCTTGCAAAACAAAGCAAAAATACTTATCCCATACGCTCATACATACCCCCAAAACCTTTCCAATTAATTCATAGTGATATATAGGGTACTGCTAGAGTTTCAAGTCTAACCAATGTTCGTTGGTTTATCAGTTTCATTGATAATCATACAAGGATATGTTGGGTATATCTAATGAAAGACAAATCTGAAGCCTAATCATATCTTTAAACAGTTCCACAAACTCATCCAAAATATATTCCAGACCTCTATTCAAGTAGTGCGTACAGACAATGGGAGAGAATTTTTTCAGCTGATTTAATTCAATATCTCAGTGGAAATGGGATCATTCATGATAGAGCTCTAGTCTTGGAATACTAGAGTTTCTCTATATTATTTCTATATAGCTGTATTGTATGTATCACTAAAGTGTAGAAACCTAGTGTTTCTCCCTAACCAGAGCAGATTTGCTCCTCAGAAGGTATGAATCCTTCTGTCACTCTCTTCGCTCAATTTTCTCCCTACCCCCCTCTCTCTTCTCCCCTCCTATTTCATCCCCGCTGCCCCTAGTACATTCGTTTATTCTAACTACTTAGCCACCTCAGTTGATAACCAATTTCCCTCCTAACTCACTGTCCTTCCTTCTAGAACAAATCTCTCTCTCTCCCCGTAGATCCTAACATTGCTGCCTCCTGGAAGAACAGCCTTGTCCTCAAGGATGAAGTGATGAAAATGACTCCAGTTTGCATATGCCTCCCCCCCCCCCCTGTAGCTTGTGCCACTGTTTGGCCCTTCCCTTTAACCAACCCCTGTTGTGTTGAGTCACCATCTTCGTGGTTCCCATTGCCTCTTCTTGATGTAATCCGAAGTCCTGCATTGCCACCAAGTTGGACCTTCTGTCCCTCATGTTGGAATTGCATGGACATCTCCTTCCAATCCACCATGACCTTTCCTAATGTTTGTAACCAAGCAACCCCTAAGATCATATCCATCCCTTCTAACTCTAGGACAAAAGCATCAATAGTCCAATCCCTTTTTCCCACCCGAATAGGGATGTCCACACACTTTCCTCGAGTAGTCTGATAGGTTCCAGAAAACAGGTATGGAGAAATAGGTATTTGCTATAGATTTCTGTAAAACGAATACAAAATAATCTAGTTTTGAGGACCAGCACCTCCAGCCTATGGTTCACTCACCCAACAATATACTCAATGCCCTCCTCTCCTCGTCTATTGCTTATTTATACTAAGAATCTATTAGGAATAACAAATTCGGTTAGTTGACAACCAATCATAAGGTTGTCAGCCCCCTTCTTGTAACTAACATCATATACGTGTATATATATATATATATACTATATATGTAAATTCATTTCTGTTTCTGAGTTGTCCTGGTTCTACCAATACTCCCCCCATCAGCTTCAACTTGTCCTCAAGGTGAAAGTCGGAAAATCTAGCTTTCATGTCTTCATATGCGGGTCTCCTCCCCCTCCAACTCCTCCTTCGCTCGCTTTCTTCATCCATGGTCGCCAAAGACTTGAGCTCTACCTTTTTGCATCGGTGGCCTGGGCTAAATTTCTCATCACATCGGAAACAAAGTCCCTTGGTCTTTTTATCTTGTAACTCACTCACCGTCAACCTCCTAAATCCTCCCATATTTGGATCTCTACTTCCTTCTCTATTTTTGTGCCTTGTGTTCGTAGGGACCCGATTATTAATTAGCTCCTCTCTTCGCTTTTTCGCCCCTGTGCTATCAGAGCTGGTCCCCATGTTTTCCCACCTGGTGCCTGTACCCCATCGGTGCCACCTTAGTTCATTCATGCGCCGAAACTTCTCCTCCACCTGTTGAGAGAGTTCCATCATTTCAGCCAAATTCCTAGGCTTAAGAATTTGCACTTCCAACCGAATCTCCTCAACTAACCCATTCATGAATGTACTCTCTAGGACGGCACTGGGTAGCTCCGTAAGAGGAGCGGCGAGTTCCAAAAATCTGCCGGTGTACTCCACCACCATGCCGGTCTATTTCACAGCTAGTAATCGTTGGCACTGGGTTCCCTCATGAGCTGGCCGGAATTTCTGTGTCACCAACTTTTTGCACTCTTGCCAGTCAACGATGGGTCGACGGCTCTCCACCCATCTGAACCACGTTAGGGCGTCGCCCTCCATACTCATTCCCACAAGCTCCATCTTCTCCACTTCGGTGAACCTTCCCACCGAGAAGAATCGCTCTGCCCTATAGATCCACCCATCGGGGTCGTTCCCGTCAAAAGTGGGCATCTCGATCCTTCTGGGTCGACAATCGCGCCGGAAATCTCCTGGACTTGCTACCCCAGGTGGCAGCTCGTCATGGTAGCTGGCTTCGTTGCGCCAGTTGTTACTCTCTAGCTGTTCTTCCGGCACTAATGGAGCCTTCCCTAAGTCTTTCCTTCTACTGGGCTCGGGTCGAGGTTCTTCGTGTGGGTGATCTCCGGGTCGGTTCGCTACAGTGCCTTCTTCAATCTTTTTCCACGTTTGCAACACCCACATCATCATACTTCTTATTTCGGACCTCAAACGTTCACCCATTTCGCGATTCATCTCCTCCATCTTCTTCTGGAGCTCCAAGCCATGATTGTCCATACACCTCTTCCAGTACTGAGTGGAGCGACTGAGCTGCTTCTGGAATTCTTGTTGGGCTTGGCTGATCGATTTTTGCATCTCTTCCCCATCTCGTCGCCTCTCCTCTCGCAATAACTCCAAGTCCTTCTCCAGCCCTTCCATCCTGTTATCAGCCTTCTTAGCAGCCATTTCTCAGGGTCGACGGCTCTGATACTAGTTGATAGGTTCCAGAAAACAGGTATGGAGAAATAGGTATTTGCTATAGATTTCTGTAAAACAAATACAAAATAACTGTTTCGAGGACCAAGACCTCCAAATTTATGGCTCACTCACCCAACAATATACTCAATGCCCTCCTCTCCTCGTCTATTGCTTATTTATACTAAGAATCTGTTAGAAATAACAGATTCGGTTAGCTGACAACCAATCATAAGGTTGTCAGCCCCCTTCCCGTAACTAACATCATATATATATATATATATATATATTTACTATATATGTAAATTCATTTCTGTTTTTGAGTTGTCCTGGTTCTACCATAGTCACCCTATGGTCAACTCCCAATCTGACTCCTAATGCCTTGCTTGATCCTACTGTCAACCCCAACACCTTGATCAGCTCAGAAGAAATGAAGTTATGGCTGGCCCCACTATCCACTAAAATCTCAATCGAAACTCCTTGTAGTTGACCTATCATCCGCTTGGTTTTTGTCATAGGTGTCAATGCCCCATTCACTTCAATTACCTCCATGGTTCGACATTCCAGAGCTATATCAGCCTCCTCTCCAACGTCTGCTTCTAAGGCTATGATTTCTCCATTTGCATCCAAAGTTTCATTGTCATCCAATATTAATAGTCTTAGCTGTTTTTCAGTGCACTGGTGAAGAGGATGGAACCGCTCACCGCATCGGAAACACAGGCCTTTGGCCTTTCGGTCCATGAGTTCTTGGTATGATAGATGGCGCACCCCTCTGTTCCTCTCCGCCGGTCCCCTCTTGTCACCTTCGGTTTGCCTGGTAGGAGTCGCCGTGGGTGAGACGACCATCCCACGCTATGCTTGGAACTCAGATGGAGCCCTAGAGAAATCGCGACCTCTCCTCGATCCGGTGCCGCTCTCAAATCGTCCCTAACCCATCGGGTCTGGAGGCTCCAAGTCGCGCTGGGTTGGGTTGACCCGGAAGTTACCCCTAAAAGGGCTTTGTTGAGACTCTGCCCTCGCTATCTTCATCAGCTGATGCCTATTAGCAGGTCCAAACGTTCGTACCTTCTCCTAATATCCTCTCTCAGCCCACTCATGAAATACCCATAAATCGCTCTTCCGTAATCGCCCCACTTGCATTTAAATAAATTCAAAAGCCTCAATATATTCCTCCACCGACTCTGTCTGTTTCAAATCCGACAACTCCTCAAAAGGAGTATCAAACCTTCTTCCCCCATATCGGTCGATAAGAGCTTGCTTAAACCTCTCCCAATCCAACTCTGGCTCGGTCTCACGCAGAAGGTTAAACCAATGGATGGTGGAACCTTCCATGCTTAGAAGAGCTAGCTTCATCTTGATCAGGTTCGAAGTATTATGAACTTCAAAATATACTTCCGCTCTCGTGATCCACCCTACCGGGTCTGACCCATCAAACATGGTTAACTCCACCTTACAGACTGACATCCTATATTCTTCCATGGTATCATCGGAGTGCTCCACCGGGTGGGCTTGCTCCGCCCCTGAGTTCTTTGCCCCACCAACATTCGGCCCCCTCCCCGACGCATCTCCACTCCCCTGTCCTTCCTCTGACCTCCTACCCAACATTTTACTCATCTCCAACAGCAAATGGCACTGCATTTCTCCCATTGCCATTCGCATGGAGGACTGAATTTCTTCTACCCCCGCTTCAAGACTGGCCATACGAGATTCCAACGCTTCGATTCTATCGGACATCTTAGGTGGCATTAAGGTATGTTACTCTGAATTTGTTTTTGTGTTTGTGAAAGTGCTCCGAAAGCTGATCCTCCCCTCTCTTCGAATCCGGCAGGTCGGACCAATTGATAGAGCTCTAGTCTTGGAATATTAGAGTTTCTCTATATTATTTCTATATAGCTGTAATGTATGTATCACTACAGTGTAGAAACCTAGTGTTTCTCCCTAACCAGAGTAGATTTGCTCCTCAGAAGGTATGAATCCTTCTGTCACTCTCTTCCCTCAATTTTCTCCCTACCCCCCTCTCTCTTCTCCCCTTCTATTTCATCCCCGCTGCCCCTAGTACATTCGGTTATTCTAACTACTTATCCACCTCAGTTGATAACTAATTTCCCTCCTAGCCCACTGTCCTTCCTTCTAGAACAAATCTCTCTCTCTCTCCCGTAGATCCTAACAATTCACCAGAGCTCTTGTGCTTATACCCCACAACAAAATGGGATAGCGGAGAAAAAGAATCATTATCTTTTAGAGGTAGCCCGATCTATGATGTTTACCAACTTTGTTCCAAATTCCTATTGTGGAGAAGCCATTCTAACTGCCTCATACTTGATAAATCGTCTTCCTTCAAAAACTAAAAAATTTCAAACCCTATTGGGTGTTCTTCTAGAACAATTTCCTCACATTAAGCTCCTTAATTCTCTTCCTCCTAAAGTCTTTGGGTGTACTGTTTTCGTACACAACAATCAACCCGATAGATGCAAACTTGACCTACGAGCTATTAAATGTGTTTGTTGGGTACGCTTCCATGCAAAATGGTTATAAGTGTTCCTCACCTTCTACTAACAAATTCTTTGTTTCATATGATGTCATTTTTTCAAAAAACAACCATACTTCACCAGTACCTCTCTTTAGAGGGAGACATCCAATGAAGAGATTTATTGGGACCTAAGCACATCACTTCCTATCTCACAAACCTTCCCACAAAATCCACAACCAATTCAGTGGGAGAATCAATTCCCAAAAAACCAACCTTAGTGTATTCTCAAAGGCCTAAAGCTCCTCAACAAGGCCAATCATTGGACCAGGAACCGGCTCCTAGAGAGACTATGGTAAGTGACTTAGATGTGCCAATTGCACTATGAAAGGGGGTAAGATCATGTACTAAATATCCTATTTCAAATAATTTGACTTACTCAAAGTTATCTTCAAAGTTTAAAGCTTTCACTACTAAGCTTGACAGTGTAAGAATTCCAAAAAATGTACATGATGTATTCCAAGAACCTAAGTGGAAGGAAGCTGGACTTGAAGAAATGAAAGCTTTACTTGATAAAAAAACATGGGAGATTGTGGATCTATCTGAGGGGAAAAAGGTGGTTGGTAGCAAGTGGGTGTTTACTGTGAAGTATAGGGCAGATGGAGAGATTGAAAGGTATAAGGCTAGATTAGTCGCTCAAGGCTTTACACAAACCTATGGAATAGATTATGAGGAGACATTTGCTCCAGTTGCGAAGTTGAACACGATTAGAGTCCTATCATTGGCTGCAAATTTAGATTGGGAACTCCATCGGCTCGGCATTAAAAATGCCTTACTAAATGGTACATTAGATGAGGAAATATACATGAGGATACCACCAGGTTTTGAAACCGAAGAAGGAAGGGGAAGTGATCACACAATGTTTGTGAAGTATGGAAAAAATGGAAAGAAATCCGTCTTGATTGTGTTTGTGGACGATATTATAATCATAGGCGATGACACTAGTGAGATCAATGGTCTTAAACAAAAATTGAGGCTGGGATTTAGGGTAAAAGACCTCGGAGCATTAAGACACTTTCTTGGAATGGAGATTGCTAGAAATAAGGAAGGTATTTTCATATCTCAACGAAAACACATTCTTGATTTACTGGAGGAAATAGGAAAGATGGGTTGTTAACCTATGGGAACTCCACTGGTGAGAAACTGGAAAATCAAGAAAAATGAAAAAGATCCTCCTGCTGACAAAGGAAGATACCAAAGGTTAGTAGGAAAAGTATCTATTTGTCACTAACCAGACCAGATATTGCTTATTCTATGAGTATTCTTAGCCAATTTATGCACTCTCCAACTCAAAGACATTTAGAGGCAGTTAACCATATTCTCAGATATCTCAAAGGCAGTTCAGGTCTAGATTAATGTTTAAGAAGAATGAGAAAAGAAGCATAGAAGGGTTCATGGATGCAGATTGGGTTGGTTGTATTGAAGACAGTAGGTCAACATCTAGTTATTGTACTAAGCTATGGGGGAATCTTGTCACATGGAGAAGCAAAAAGCAGTTCGTAGTAGCAAGAAGCAGTGCAGAAGCAGAGTTTAGGGCAATTGCACAAGGCATTTGTGAAGTTATTTGGTTAGAGAAGTTGATGTAGGACCTACAGATCTTCACTCTCTCTCCCACCAAAGTTTTCAGTGATAGCAAATCAGCCATCAGTGTAGTGAAGAATCCAATTCAACATGGTCGAACAAAACATGTTAGAATTGACAAGAGCTTTATCAAATGTGAAATAGAAGAAGGGGGCATTGATCTATGCTATGTCCCTATTGAAGCACAGGAAGCTGATATCTTCACAAAGATAATGCCTCGCCTAGATTCGAGACAATTCTAACCAAGTTGGGAATGTGTTAGGACTCTGCCTTTAGAACACTAGGATTTAACTATATTATTGCTATATATCGGTACAGTGTTCAACACTACCGAATAGTAGTATATCACTTCTTCCTAACCAGAGCTGATGCTCCTTACTAACCAGAGCGAAATGCTCCTCGGAAGGTATGAAGCCTTCATCCTTTCTTCTCTCAATTTTCTCCCCTTCTCTCTTCTTCTTGTCCCCCTTTATAGCCACCCTAGGTAATGATTACTGTTACAACCTAATGATTGTTGTCGTACCATTTAGCTAACTAACCACCCGAATATTCCTCTACCGATTATTCCTCTGCTCTCTGCTTATTCTTCCTATCATCTAATGATCCTAACAGAATGATAAATATCTATTCCTCAACTTGAGAGGGAGTGTTGGATAATTATCTAAGATAAGTTTAGTTAGCTTAGAGATTATCTTCTAGGAGATAAGTTTATTTTCTAGTAGATAAGATGAGATATACTATAGATAGGATAAGTTAGTATATACGAAAAATCCAGTAGTTTAGTAATATTAGAATAGATTATACTCATGTATAAATTACATATAATCAGAGAAATAAAGTGGGTTTTCTTCTGATATTTTCTATACCCTCTTGTTTCACATATCAACCAAAAAAAAAAAGAAATTTTGTGCATTAATTTTGAGCAATTTAGTGCCCAGGAAAATATATATACCACATGAAATATGTTTGTAATGACTTTCTAATGGGGTTGAAAAGGCAGAAATTAGGTTAGCATGAGCTCTAATATTGTGAAGGTAAATCATTGTTGGTCTAAATGCACCAATTCTTGCAATTTGGCATAAAATTAACTAGAGTTGAATGATACTAGGAGTCATCTCTTTTGAAGTATTCTTTTTCCATCTTCTTAGTCTTTACTCCTTGTAGGATATGAACTACTCATCGGTTTGTGATATGAATTTATACTTCTTCACACTTGGTGACTCGTGAGTTGGTCTCAAAAACCATACTATACACCTAGTTAGTGCCTTTTAGTTTCACAAACAAGTGTGGACTTACAAGCAACCCAAGAGTGGCCTTGAGCCCCATAAAAATTTGTGCATTTCTTTGCTAAGATGTGCTTAGTGCAATTCCTAATATTTATCATGGTCCCTCCCCTTTACTTTTATTCTCTCTATTTCTCTCCTTAAATTAAAAAAAAAGGAGAACTTTGCTACAAATTAATAATGCATAAATTTGATTGACTGGATCCTTGCACTTGCACTTGCACTGCACTCATGTTAATTACTAAAGATAGAACTCTGAATTAGGTCAAACAAAAAACAATGAAAATTAATTCTAGATTAAATTTTGGAAATAAGTTGCAACAAATCTTGCTTGTGTTGGCAATACTTTGGTTTTTTAGGAGCATGAGTAATATATAGTCACCATACAAGAGTTGGGTTCACTTTGATGAAATTTTTTAATCTTAAGATTATCGAACACCTTTTAAAATTTCACATAACCATATCCTTGAAACTTACTAAGGAAATGGTACACCTAGATCTTGACATATATTCTTGAGAGGCATAAAGATTTATTAATTTACATCGAAGGAAATTCTACTATATTGCATTACCTTTGTAATTAGTTGACTATGGATTAATCAAGATGGAAGCAAAGCATTTAATGATTTATTTTTGGTTTTTTACATGCCAGTTAAATTGCATCTCCAAGTTGGTGCTTTATCTTGTATACAATTTCTAGAATTTCTAATTTTTTTTCCTTATGCATTTTGCTTCTTTGATTTGATTTTGAAAATTCCAGGTAGCCATTGAAGTGGAGCAAGAAGAAGATGAAGGTGGCCATGTGGGCGAAACATTTACAGATTATGTAAGTATTTGATTTCGAAGGCTAAAAAGGTTTTTTCTCTATGTTTCTTAGATTAAGCTTCATATATGCATTTTGGTTTTTCATGGTTGAATTAAGTGTGCTAGTTAATTGGTTGTGGTTGACATACAGCGACCTCCTAAACTATCTATTGGACCACCTCATCCTGATCCTATCGTGGAGACATCTTCTTTATCTGCAGTTCAACCACCTGAACCAACTTATCACCTAAAAACCAAGGATGAGTTGGAAAAGACAAATGCTCTGTCATGCTTGCAGATTGAGACATTGGTCTACGCCTCTCAGGTTGTTCTCTTCCCCATAACTTATGGTTAATGATTATGAATTCTTAGACTTGTAAGACACTGGCTATTTGCATAACAGAGACATCTCCAACACCTTCCTAATGGTGCTAGAGCTGGATTTTTTATTGGGGATGGAGCTGGCGTGGGCAAGGGTCGAACAATTGCAGGCTTAATATTGGAGAATTGGCTTCTTGGGAGAAGAAAAGCATTGTAAGTGAGGGTTTCTTTTCCGTGTTTTCTTATTATGCAGTTATCTAATTTACACTTATTGTTGGAAGCATGCTAAATTTTGGCAATTATTTTTTCTTATGCTTTTCCCTCTTTCTTAATGATCTTGTACAGGTGGATTTCTGTTGGTTCAGACTTAAAGTTTGATGCAAGAAGAGACTTGGATGATGTGGGTGCACATTATATTGAAGGTAGTTTTTTTATTTCTTGATGCAAAAGAACATAAAGTCTATAAAAGAAATAACAGAGGAAAGATTAATCAATCACAAGCTTTAATTTAGTAGGATGATGATTGAGAATTGAGCTGAAATCAAAGATAAGGGCTGGATGTAGACTGTGTTAGGATTCCTTATTAGATGGGAAGTAGTCATGTTATTCTATTTTAGATATGATATCCTAATTAGAATAAAATTTAAATTTGTTAGAAACCCTTTTCTACTAGAATAAGGATTCTAAAAAAACTCTCTTTATAGGTGTATTCAGCTTTGGGATTTTTTACAAACTTGAGTTTTCAACTAGAAGGTGTGATGCTTTCTTCTAAGAGTGATTCTTAGACCCTAGGAATGATTCCCAGTTTCCTATTATCCATTCTTTGTGTTCTTTGCTAAATTCCAGCAAACCTAACCTACATTCTAGCCATCTCAAACCCAAATCTAGCCATGTTAAACCCCGAAATCCTAAGCCTAAATTTCCAGCAATTAAACCTTAAAATTCTAGCTATACAAAATTTGAAAATTCTACATGTTTGGCCTAAATCCAATTTTTCTATTTGTCCTACATCAGTTTGGTATCAAAGCTTTGGTTCCCAATGGCGACTCATAATAGAAGGATGTATAGAAGAATATATAGCGACATAGAGCAAGATGAAATACTGGTGAATATTACAAAAAGGTTGGGTATCGATGATCCTTGTTCACAAGTTGCACCAATAACCAACTTACACGTAGCAATGCCTATAAGAAAATATGTTCGTCAAATTTTGGAGTGGCTAGACAACCTTGACATACATTCCCTAAAAATCAAAACTCCCACAAGAAAAAACTATACCAACCAACAACCTATGCTTGATGTTGAACATGAAAAACATGGTAATAAGCAAGAAGAAGGGACTGATATTGATCAATAGCAAGCATTGTATGAGAAAATCTTTGCAAAAAAGTCATGTGTTGATTTTGATTCCTCAAATTTAGTAGATCAATTTGAATCTTCAAGCCTACATGTAGAAGGTACTCAAATATTAATGATATGGAGAGTTTGGCAAGGGAAGATGATCATGACATGGAGAGTTTGAAAATAGGAGATGATCAAATTGTTAATGATGAAGAAAAACAGAACGTCGTGGATTCTTTGACAACCCTTAGGGTTGAAACAGTTGAAAAACAAGTTCAAATACTTAAATAACTAGCTGAAACAGTAGTGCAAAAGGTTGAAAGAATAGTACAACAAGCAAAAGAAACAAAACATGAAGCTGAAAAGATTAACCAGCAACTACTTGGGGATCTAGAGCTTGTTGGTTCAAAACTAGATGATATCATTGGTGTTGTTGATGGAGATTGTGTTGGAGTAGTTGAAGAACGAGAAGTAGACTTGAATGAAGATGCACAATTAGTACAACATAGGAATAAAAGAGAAGCTATGAGTGCACTTGCAAAGTCAAAATTCAGCAATGATGACAAGCTAGTGCATTTGACTACAAGAAACAACAATACGTATGTTTTTGATGCCTATGTTGTAGAGAAGCCATGTGGTTTAGTTATGAAATAATTTGCAAATATATTGGTGAAGACTTGTGATGTTGTCCACACTGCTACACTATTCCTCTTTGACACTGCTACACTATTCTTCAAAGAGGTTGTACATCTCCATGGATCACCTTTAACATTCGTCTTTGATCATGACGTAAAGTTTGAGTTTTTTTTTGGAGACTTTATGGAAAACATGGAACATTAAGCTTCAATTTTCAAGTTCATTCCATCCCAAACTGATGGACAAACAAAGGTGGTGAATAGAACTTAGGGGACTTAATAAGATATTTAGTTGAAGACGATGTGAAAAATTGGGATCTATTTCTTCCTATGGCAAAATTTGCATACAACAATTCTATAAATAGGTCTACTGGTAAGAGCCCTTTTGAGATAATTTCAGGAGTTCTATCAAGGAAGCCTATTGATTTGGTTCCTTTACCACAAACAACACGAGTTAGTGTTGAAGCTGAAGGTTTTGCACAACAAATGCCAGATGTCTTCGATGAGATATGACGAAAGATAACAACCAACAATTTTTCTTATAAAGAATATGCTAATCAACATCGTTGATTAGTAAAATTCAATGAAGGGGATATGGTAATGGTTAGGATTCATCCAGACCGTTTTCAAAAAGGAAAATATAAGAAATTCCATTCACGAAGTAAGACCAAATTTTGATAGTACTTGGATTTTATGAATTTAGAAGTTGAATCTAGATCTATATGATCAATATTTATCACAACTACGTTGAGGATGACTTTATACAGGTCGGTGAGAATTGATGCAAAAGAACTTAAGGTCTATAAAAGAAATAAAAGAGGAAAGCTTAATCAGTCACAAACTTTAATTTAGTGGGATGATGATTGAGAATTGATCTGAAATCAAAGATAAGGGCTGAAATTTAGATTGTGTTATGATTCCTTATTAGACAGGAAGTAGTGTTATTATGTTATTCTATTTTAGATATAATATCCCAGTTTAGGACTTATAGAATTTTTATTAGAATAAGATTTAAATTTGTTAGAAACCCTTTTCTAGTAGAATAAGAGTTCTAAAAAAAATTCTATATATAGGTGTATTCAGCTCTTCAATAATAACAAGCAATCTGGAATTTTTCTGCAAACTTGAGTTTTCGACTAGAAGCTATTCTTGTAAGAGTGATTCTTAGACCTTATGAGTGATTCCTAGTTTCGTACTATCCATTCTTTGTGTTCTTACACTAAATTCCAGCAATCCTAACCCATATTCTAGCCATCTCAAACCTAAATTCTAGCCATATTAAACCCTGATATCCTAAGCCTAGATTTCCAGCAATCAAACCTTAAAATTCCAGCTATACAAAATCTGAAAATTCTACATGCTTGGCCTAAATCCAACCTTGAAACTTGTTATTCTAGCAGCCTAATATCAACCATATTTCTAAATACATGAGTTTTAGGTACTAGTTAATACTTCTTCTATTTGTCCTACATCATTTCTATTAGATAAAATTGAACCTAAAGTTGGTAGTAATAAGCTAATGGCTTGCTTTAGTGCAATAAGTTAAATTATTTTGAAGTGGAAAGTAAACCAATCTTGGGAAAGTAAGTGGATGGGAAATTAGTTTCTAGAAAAGGATTTCCAGTTTAGAACTTGAAAATAAAGGAATGAGAGATTAATCGCCTTTTTGGTTAAATTTGGTGGGTGTGTCACTTGAATATTTATTGAGTTTTCAATATTCTTCTGACTATGACTATTCTTTTAATTTTGAACTCATAGTTCTTTTTGGCTTTTATTTATGCAAGCTAATTATCTTCTTTGATTGAATAAATGGAAGTAAAAACAACTTTAAATAATTGGAAAATATTTCATTTTTAGTGAATCAATACAAAATATTAAGTTGTCTTCTTTCTGGAACTATAAATAAAAAGCCACCTCTGATCTCTCTTTTATGTTTGTTTGTGTAAAAGATCTATTCTAATTATTAGACTCATGTTAATTTCTTGTTCAAGTTAGTTTATAGTTATAATTGACATAAAATGGGTTGACATTGCCTGTGCAGTGCATGCATTGAACAAGCTCCCCTATTCCAAACTTGATTCAAAGTCTGTTGGGGTTAGGGAAGGAGTTGTGTTTTTGACATACAATAGTCTCATTGCATCTTCTGAGAAAGGTCGTTCTCGTTTGCAACAACTTGTGCAGTGGTTTGGATCAGAGTTTGATGGTCTCGTCATATTTGATGAGGTACTAGGTTATGTTTTTCTTTGGAAGTTTCTTCTTAACTTATTGCTTTAAAGATCAATCTTGCACTGCCATCTAATTAATCGAATAGTTTTTCCACTCTTTCTATATATTGGTATATCTTCCATTTTAATGGCCCTTGGCTTCATGGCAGTGCCATAAAGCAAAGAATTTGGTACCTGAATCTGGAAGTCAACCTACACGGACAGGTGAAGCGGTAGTTGAGATTCAGGTTTGTAGTTATACTTAATTTTTAAGAACTTTAACCTGTTGTCCAACTAATAGCTATTTTGGAATCTGAGTATGACTTTTGTGATTCTCCATACTCTCTCTTTGACACACATGCATATGGGAAGGCATCTCTACTTGTAGGCAAATACATACCCATTCACTCCCACTAAGTTTTGTGGATGCCAACAGATGAGATAATGTCTGGGTTGCATTACTGATTTGGGATAGAGTTAGGGCATCTAGGTTTCAATAAACCATGGTTATACCAAGGTGGAATTTGGATGGAAAGATGGAAAATAATTTGGTTTTAAAGAGAATCTTGTTGAATAGAATTTCAAAAATAACAAGTTCGTTGACTATTGTTGTACCATCATATTTATAATATATAGAGCAAATCCTTGTCACTGAGGGAAAAATAAATCTTGGTGTCCCTTTAAGACGTGTAGGAAAAGAAATCTTAACCGAGTATGAAAACATTGTGAAGCCTAAACTAAATGAAAAGGCATATTAAATATTATTCGGGATAACATATTAACACTAATTATGACTTGTATTGGATGCTGTTGCATCAATTACCCAAATGAAACCTCATGGATTGTATGAAATGTTTCTTCTCTAATTTACGTTCTTCTTTATTGCATTCTTTGTTGAGGCAAAGTGAAAAGAGGACATTTCTGTATAACACTAAACACTTAATGCTTTCATATATAACAGGCTCGACTTCCTGAGTCACGTGTTATTTATTGTTCTGCTACTGGTGCATCTGAGCCTCGCAATATGGGTTATATGGTGCGGCTTGGTCTCTGGGGTGTTGGAACGTGTTTCATTGATTTCCAGATGTTTCTAGGTGTGACTTATTTTCATTCATCTTATTGGTAGTTTACTTCGTTATCTACTTGTTTTAGTGTTCATTAGCACTAACTTTTTCTGTTTTTTTTGGCACATTTTACTTCATTTAATTTAGAATTGTAAGCAGTATTGAATGTTAGAATTGCATGATTATATGAATGATAACATTTCTCTTAGGTGTAATAGCAATGTGATGACTGCTTGATGGAATTTTTTCTCTCATTTTCTCTTATACTAGACACATATAATTATTGCATGCACACATAAACATAATTCATCGTTTTAAGATCGTGCTGCATTTTCACTTTTAGAATGTTCTCTTTTATCCGTTTGTAAGAGAGAATTTTATAGGTCATAATTTTTTAAACTTAATGTCTCATAGTGAGGTTAATAGCTGAAATTATAATAGTAAGTGATTTGCTATAACTTTAAAAATGTTAACTCATTTGGAAGGAACTGTTAATGAACCTGAAAAGATAATAAAAACATAAAAATTGTGATGCATCTTCTAACAGAAATGATAAAATTTGAAGGAGGAATTTTATTCATATCTGACTAATAGACACACATTAGCTTTATACACACTAACCCTAGTATAAAATAGGAAATAAATTTGTACAAAGTTGTTAGATCGCATGATTTATGGTATACTTTATCCTAATCTTATGGACATAATTAGTATTAGATTTTATGGAAATAATCATACAAATTATTTTTTCCCCCACTTGGTGAATAGGCATTAGCCATTCCCATCTTAGATACAATACTTTAAAACATTGGACTGCTTAAACCTTTGGTAAGTATGTTTGCGAAGAAGAACTTGGTAGAGGTGAAAAAAAATGATATGACTCTTTTGAATCTTACCGAAGACATGACCCTTAATAGAAAATTTAAGCATGTTAGGATAAAATGAAAGGATTTCACATAGAGTGGCCATTTTCTTTTTCATGTTTGAAATATTGTTTTCCAAGGCTTAAGTCTTGTTGTAGACTAAATATTTTCTTATTTAGCTTAAATAGTTTCTTATAATGGATTTACTTGTCTCCTTTCTTGTTTGTTTATCTATTATTTATTTTTATTTTTATTCTTAATCTTGTTTTATATTTATTTTAAAATATTTGTATTTATACATATTAATTTTAGGTCTATTATTATTTTTAATTTATTTTTAAAATAATTATTTTACTAATATTATTTTAATGTGGGTCTATCGGAAAAAAACCTCTCTAATTAGTTAGGAGTAAGATTGCATGCTTTTAGACCATTTTAGACCCTAAGACCAATGGGATTTTCATTGGTTGTTGTAGTTTAATTCATTTACTGTTTTGTTTCCTCGATTTGTATCCATATTCTTTACTTTAACTTCATATAATTGGGCTGGATTCCTAGCTTTAGAATAAGTTTGTTGAATTGTATCCTAAATATCCTTGGCAGTATTAAAAAATGAAACAAGAGGATTTTAGAAAAGGGGTCGAAAACTTCACTTTATTCCTTTGATTCAAGGAAATTTATACAAGGGTATTTCCTACTTTAATGCTACTAACTATGAAATTTGTGTATAGGATAAACTTATCTTGTCTATTAAAAGATAATCTCCTAAGCTAATAGACTTATCTAAAAATAAAGATAAATTATTATCCAACGCTCCCCCTCAAGTTGAGGAATAGATATTTCTCATTCGCAATTTGTTTAGAATTGTCTCGAATCTAGGCTTAGGCATGATCTTTGTGAAAATATCTGCTTCCTGTGCTTGAGTAGGAACATAGCATAATTCAATGCCTCCTTCTATTTCACGTTTGATGAAGCTTCGGTCAATTCTAACATGTTTCATTCGATCATGTTGAATTGGATTCTTCACTATGCTAATGATTGATTTGCTATCGTTGAAGATTTTGGTGGGAGAGGAAGTGGTGATCTGTAGATCCTGCATTGACCTCTCTAACCAAATAATTTCGCAAATTCCTTGTGCAATTGCTCTAAACTCTGCCACTGCGGACTGCTTCTTGCTTCTCCATGTGACAAGGTCCCCCCACAATTGAGTACAATAGCTAGAAGTTGATCTACTAACTTCAATACAACTAGCCCAATCTGCATCCGTAAAACCTTTTATGCTCCTTTTCTCATTTTTTCGAAACATTAATCCTCTGCCTAGACTGCCTTTGAGATACCCCAGAATATGGTTGACTATCTCTAAATGTCTTTGAGTTGGATAGTGCATAAACTAGCTGACAATACTCACAGAGTAAGCAATAGTTGGTCTGGTTAATGACAAATAGATAGTTTTCCTACCAACCTTTGGTATCTTCCTTTGTCAATAGGAGGATCTTCTTCATGTTTCTTGAATTACCAGTTTCTTTCCAGTAGAGTTCCCATTGTTTTGCAGCCCATTTTTCTTGTTTCCTCCAATGAATCAAGAATGTATTTTTGTTGAGATATAAAAGTACCTTCTTTACTTCTAGCAATATCCATTCCAAGAAAGTGTCTCAAGGCTCTGAGATCATTTACTTTAAATTCCAGCCTCAACTTTTTTAAGATCATTGATCTCAGTAGTATCATTTCCCATGATTATAATATCATCCACATACACATTCAAGATGGACTTCTTTCCATTTTTTCCAAACTTCACAAACAAGATGTGCTCAGCTTGTCCTTGTTTGTATCCAAATCTGCAAAGAGCGTCGCTGAACCTCTTAAACCATGCTCGTGGAGACTCTTTGAAGCCGTATCAAGTTTTTTCCAGTTTACAAACTCTCCCCCTTTCTTCTTTAGATTCAAAGCCTGGTGGGATCCTCATGTATATTTCCTCATCTAATGTACCATTTAAGAAGGCATTTTAATGTCAAGATGATGGAGTTTCCAATCTAAATTTGCAGCCAATGATAGAAGAACTCTAATTGTGTTTAACGTTGCAACTGGAGCAAATGTCTCCTCATAATCTATTCCACAGGTTTCTGTAAAACCTTCAGCTACTAATCTAGCCTTATACCTTTCGATCTCTCCTTCTGCCCCATACTTATAGTGAACACCCACTTGCTACCAACCACCTTTTTTTCCTCCCTCGGGTAGATCTACAGTATTCCATGTCTTATTTTCAAGTAAGGCTTTCATTTCCTTGAGTACAACTTCCTTCCACTTAGGCTCTTGGAATGCATCATGCACATTTCTTGGAATTCTTACACTGTCAAGCTTAGTAGTGAAAGCTTTAAACTTTGAAGAAAACTTTGAGTAAGTCAAATAATTTGAAATAGGATATTTGGTACATGAGCTTACCCCTTTTCGTAATGCAACTGACTTATCCAAGTCACTTGCAACAATTTCTTTAGGAGCCGGTTCTTGGTCCAATGATTGGCCTTGTTGAGAAGCTTTAGGCCTTTAGGAATACACCAAGATTGGCTTTTCGGGAACTAGTTCTCCTACTTAATGGGATTGGAGAGTTTTAGGTTCAATGGTGGGTGTTTGCGAGTTTTTTTGGGAAGATCTGGACAGAATTTTGTGAAATAGGGAGTGATGTGCTTGGGTTCCAATAAGTCTCTTTATGGGATATCTCCCTCTGAAGAAAGGTATTGGAGAAGAATGATTGACTTTCAAGAAAGTTGACATTATATGAAACAAAGAGTTTGTTCATAAAAGGTGAGAAACACTTATAACCTTTTTTAGTGGGAGAGTACCCAACAAACACACACTTAATAGCTCGTGGGTCAAGTTTGCTTCTATTGGGTTGATTGTTGTGCACAAAAATAGTACACCCAAAGACTTTAGGAGGAAGAGAATTAAGAATCTTTATGTGAGGAAATTGATCTAGAAGAACACTTAAAGGGGTTCGGAATTGAATAGTTTTCAAAGGAAGACGATTTATCAAGTATGATGTAGTTAGAATAGCTTCTCCCTAATAGGAAATTGGAACAAAATTGGTGAACATCATAGATCGGGCTACCTCTAACAAATGACGATTCTTTCTTTCTGTTATCCCATTTTGTTATGGGGTATAAACACAAGAACTTTGGTGGATTATCCCATTTTGTTGTGGGATATAAGCACAAGAACTTTGGTGGATTATCTACAGGCATTCTGTTTCGTGGTGTTAAAATGTAGTAAATTGATGCCCACTATCAGTAAAATGTGTATACATATAATGTTATTCTTCGTAGATTTTTTAACGAAAACCAATAAGGGAGGCCTTTTCATTGAGATATTGAATAAAATCATGTGAGAAATATTCTTTCCCATTGTTAGTACATACTACTTGAATAGAGGTTTGGAATACATTTTGAATGAGCTTGTGAAATTGTTTAAAGATGTGATAGGCTTCAGATTTGCCTTTCATTAGGTATACCCAACATACCAATGATCATCAATGAAACTGATAAACCAACTAGTACTTGTTAGACTTGTAGCTCTAGCATGACTTCAGATATCACTATGAATTAATTGGAATGGTTTTGCGGTTCTGTTTGAGTGAATGAGATGATTGTTTTTGCTTTGCTTTGCAAGGACACATTGCTCACAATATAAAGAAATATGATCTTTATTGATGAAAAGTTGTGGATATAAGATTATCAAATATGGGAAATTTGGATGACCAAAGCGTTGATGCTAAAACATAATATTAGAATTTGTGATAAATGAAAGGGAAATCTTATTTGGTCATTTAAGTTCAGTAGGAGTACTCTTTCTTAAGAAGTAGTAAACTCCATCTTTCTTCTCAGCACTGCCAATCATCTTCCCCGAATACCGGTCTTGAAATTCACAATGAGAAGGAGAAAACGTCATAATATAGTCCATGTCCTTGGTTAATTTACTGACAGATAATAGATTATAAGTTAACTTAGGCATATGGAGAATAGTATTTAATGTCAAATTTGACAAACAAACCCTCCCTTGACCAATAATTAGTGACACCTTTCCATCTGCGACCCAGACATTAACTTTCTATTCACACGATTTATATTTCTCAAAGCCGTTCAAAGACCCAGTCATGTGGTCTGATGCACCCGTGTCCATAATCCATAAATCGTGGCCTAGAGACTTTGATAATAATGATTGACGCAAGTTACCTTTTTGCACTAGTGTTGCGGTAGGAGTCTGTTGGTCATGTGAATTTGATTCAGTTGTAATCTTTGTTTGATTCAAGAGTTGGTGAAGCCATTCAATCTGTTGGGAAGACAAATTTAGCCCAGTGTATTTGCTGATATCAGATTTTGCTACATGTGCCGCTCCACGTTTTTGCTGACCCCTTTGGCTTTTAGGTTTCCAATCTGGTGGTTTCCCATATAAGTGCCCGTAGGTCTCACGGGTGTGGTAGGGCTTATCCCAGTGGTCACACCACTTCTTGTTTTTGGTTTGTTGCTCTCGGGGTTGTTGAGTAGACCCCTTCCGAGAGTTTGCCACTAAAGATGAACCTTGAGAAATTTGTTCAGAAGTGGGAGAGGTAAGCATGACCTTTTTTCTACTCTCTTCCTTACGAATTGAGGGCAATGGCTTTAAACCAAGTAGCCGCCTCGTTCTTCGTCAAGTTCAATATTAAGTCCGTCCAAGAAATCAAAAACTCTCTCATTCTCCAACAATTTTCCATATTTCTCGGCGTTAGTATGACACTCCCAATTTATTGCATAAACAGATTCATCTCTTGCCATAATTTAGTGAGTAAGTTATAATGCTTGGTAATAGACATGTTACCTTGGTGAGTGTTTCTGATTTTGGATCTAATTTCAAAACATTGAGATGTGTTCTCCAAATTAGAATATATTTCTTGCACAACCTCCAAATTTCTCTTGCAATTTTGTAAAATAGATAGGTTTTTCCTATTTTTGGCTCCATTGAATTGATAAGTCAAGCCATAACAATAGAATTCTTAGCATCCCAAACACCTTAAGTGATTGTTGTTTCTTGTGGTTGAGGAATTGCCCCGGTTGGATATTTAGCCTTGCCTCTTCCTTTAGTTGCTAGCATGACTGACTGAGACCGTTCTTGGAAATTCATTCCATTTAATTTATATTGCGAGATTTGCAACGAAAGATTATCAATAGAAGGAGATGAGGATTGGGCTGGAGGGGTTACGGAACGAGGTGTTTGGGAGGAGGTCTGTGTGGTGGAAGACTCGTCAAGGGTTGGTTGAACTTTATCCATGATGTGGCTGGAAAAAGATTTTAGGCTACTAGAACCAGTAGCTTTGATACCATCAAATAAGCGGATTTTAGAAAAGGGGTCGAAAACTTAACTATATTCCTTTGATTCAAGGAAATTTATCCAATATTATTTCCTAATTTAATGCTACTAACTATCAGACTTGCGTATAGGACTTATCTTATCTATTAGAAGATAATCTCCTAAGCTAACAGACTTATCTAAAAATAAAGATAAATTATTATCCAACAAAAAATATGCATGTGTTGCTAATCTTAGAATTCCATAACCATGTCATAATCATAGAGTCTTCTTGATCCCATGCTTCAAACCTAGGATCTTTTGTCTTAGATCCAGTACCTATGATATGACTAATTTTCACTTTTCCTTTCAGCACTTTATGAATAATTTGGGACCACTTTAGGTAATTCTTTTCCATCTAATCACTATGCAAATGCTTTGGAGTTCTCCCAGTTGTTGAGACCAAACAACTTCCTCTAATTAGGATGTAGCTGTTGTCTCTGCAACTTCCAACATCTCTAATGACTAAAAGACTTTTTAAAGGCAATTAAGGCCTTTCATGGGAAGTAGAAATAACCAATAATGAAGGCTGACAAAGATAATTTGTTTTGATATTAGAAAATAGAGTACAAGGAAAAGAATAGCTAGCAACCTAAGGTTTTTGTTCTAAGAAAACATACAGCTTTGCTACCATGACAGAAATGACAGAATTTGAAGGAGAAATTTTATTCATATCCAACTAATAGACATACATTAGCTTTATATACACTAACCCTAGTACAAAATAAGAAATTAATTTGTACAAATTTGTTAGATCCCATAATTTATGAGATACTTTACCCGGATTTTATGACATAATTAGTACCAGATGGATGTAATCATACAAATTACGTTTCCCCCCATCTTTATTTTAACTACTTATCCCTTTCTTGCTTGCATTTGTTTGAAGATGTCTTAAGAAGTTTTTCTTTTACTTTATTTTGTGGTTAATATCATTGACAAAACTTTTATAGAAATTCTTGCATGCATGTTTATATGGTTGGGATCTTTAACGTCTATGAGATGAAGGTCTAAACAATAAAACTTCAATGCTTTATTTCTTTTTCGCATTTGTCCTGTAACTAGCTCCTTTATACTGAAATGGTTTCCAGCCTTGTAACCACTTACTTGGGAGATTGAAATAGATGAAGGGAACACCAATCGTCTTTTTTCTTTATAATTGTATTATGTTTGAAATGAAAGAAATCAACAAAGATGTAAATATGTCAAACTGTAAGTGCTAGAATTGCCCAATACTTGAGTTCCTCTAGAACCTTGAAGTTCTACTCTATGTATATCTACATGCACATGCTTGATCTCGTTTTATCTTCTAGTTTATGCACTTTATTGCTTTATCAATTATTTATCCCATAACCCGCAAAGTGATTCTAATAACTCCTTTAAATCATGGATATATACTTCAGCTGCTCTTGAAAAAGGTGGTGTTGGAGCACTTGAACTTGTAGCCATGGACATGAAAGCAAGGTTAGAATGCTTAAGGATACATTAATCCTAAGTCATTCTAGAATGTCTATTTGATTACTCATCTTGTTCTGATTCTTAGAGGAATGTATGTATGTCGTACCTTGAGCTACAAAGGGGTAGAGTTTGAAGTTGTTGAAGCACCTTTAGAAGCTCGAATGATGGTAAGAACACTATATTTCCAATTGATGGTATAAAATCGATACTTGATTCCGAGAATGAATCCATTTCAATCAATTGCTATTTTAGAGAACTTAACTAGGTTCACTATAACCCTATCGATTGCCAATTTGAATTAATGTACATGAAATAGAAAACTATGAAAACAATTTTATATGGACAAAATAACATCACCATATCTCCTGAAGTTTGTTCACTAAGACAAAATAACATCAGCATATCTCTTGAAGTTTGTTCACTAACTCTTTCTATAGTTGGTGATTGGAATGTAGAATGATATGACTCTCTCATGCAGATGGATTTTGGATTGTGGTGTTAGTGATGAAGTCAGCATATGGTTCTGTTTCATGTCTTTTCCCTTTTCTTTTCTATATTTTGGCCAAGGGTGAGGACACCCTGAGAATGAGGAAGCTCTGAAACCATGATAGGTGTAAGTTTGTTGGATAGCAATCATGTCTTTATGATAGTAATCATAGCTAATGAAAGGAAACCTTTTGTTGTTGCGCTGATTTCCCAATGGTAATTATCAAGGCTTTTATCTTGCTGATGTGTCAAGTTCTTGTTGAAGTTTTATTATTAGATTAAGTAAATAATGTCCTTTTTAACATATGAAAAAATTTAGTGCCTAGAATTGCTTAATTATCAAAGGTCATGGGTTTAATTTACGATAGCATTCTCCCTGCAAAAGTGGGAAGGTCCCTGTATGTCTATCTATAGCTTAACTTGGCAATGCTGAAGTTTCATGCATCCAGATGCCCAGAATTATATTTGGTTTGAAGGAATATGCTGGCTAAAATTGGACAGTTTAGGCATAACTTGCATGTTGATCCATTTCATTATTTGTGATTCCTGTGTCGAAGAGTCTTAGTGTCCATATGTTTGTCTAGCATTATTTTTTTCTTGAAGGACTTAATCTTATTTCATTTCCTTCTCAAGATATTTAATGATAAAAAACTGAGTCAAAATCCCTCAAGAAAGGATAAATAACTTATAACTGTTCTCTATTATATTTATGTCTGATTTTTGTCATTGTCTACATTGCATCCTATGATTTTAGGAAATGTACAAAAAAGCTGCAGAATTTTGGGCAGAGTTGCGAGTGGAATTGCTTTCAGCAAGCTCTTTTCTTTCTCATGACAAGCCTAATTCTAGTCAATTGTGGAGATTATATTGGTCTAGCCATCAGGTGTGCAATTTGTTGGTTACTAATTGTAAGAAAGTTTAAATGTACTGCATGGCATTCAAAACAGCTCTCTTCATATCCTGAAGCAGTGTGATTTTGTTACTAATCTAGATAGTATATTGATTAATTTCTTTGACAGCGGTTCTTTAGACACATGTGCATGTCTGCAAAGGTGCCTGCGGCTGTTAAACTAGCTAAGCAAGCACTGGTTGAAGACAAGTGTGTGGTTATTGGCCTCCAGAGCACTGGAGAGGCTCGAACTGAGGAAGCTGTGACGAAATATGTGTGTATTTAATGCTTTGTTTGGTGTGATATGCATTTTCATTTTCTTTCTTTTCCCTTCCTTGAATTGTATGCTTTGGTCAGTTGATGCATACTTGTGCCTTGATTTTAATAGGGTTTTGAACTTGATGATTTTATTTCTGGACCTCGAGAGCTGTTGCTGAAATTTCTTGAAGAAAATTACCCTTTGCCTGAAAAACCTGAACTCCCTGGTATGAAAGTAGTTCGTGGTCTTTTATACTTTATATAATACCGTTATTGATACTCACTGTTTCATCTGAACAGTAGAGGAAAGTGTAAAGGAACTTCAGCGGAAGAGGCACTCAGCAACACCTGGTGTTTCACTAAAAGGGAGAGTCAGGAAAGCTGCAAGATGGAAGCCTGCAAGTGATGGAGAAAGTGATGAAGAATCTGAAAGTGAGTGTTGGAGGGTCAGATCGAATATAAAGCCATGTGTAAACCTTTCGTTATTTTCCAGCTAGATGATTTGCTACTTCTATTTTTGGTACACATTTTAGACATTCCAAGTTGTTAGTGTTAGCATGTAATACCCCTATCCTCGTTGGCATGACTATGTTAACTATTAATTATGGCAACCTCATTTGCAAGGCATTTTCCTATAGTGGTAAATTAGTGGAAACTGCTCTGAATCATTAGCATGAACCTTGTGTTGAAGCAGTTGATTCTGCACCTGAATCTGTCGATTCCGATGATGAGTTTCAAATCTGTGAGATATGCAACTCAGAGGAGGTAAAATTTCTACTTCTGTCTGTTTGATGTGTACATTCTGTAATCTGGTACTATCATTAGTTATCATTTTTGAAGGAAAGGAAGAAGTTGCTCCAGTGTTCATGTTGTGGTCAACTAGTCCATCCTGCATGTTTGGTGCCCCCCATATCTGAAGCAGTTCTTGAAGACTGGGCATGTCATTCATGTAAGGAGAAAACAGATGAATATTTGCAAGCAAGGCATGCCTATCTAACTGAACTTTTGAAAAGGTATATAAAAGAAAAACTTTTTGTTCTTATTCTTATCTTATTACTATTGATATAGTTTGAGATAGATGGTCCTTGTTTTTGTGAAGTCCATTAAGATTCTTCTAGGGAAGCTAAACTTTCTCTGGTCCAAGAGCTTGACCCTTTTAACCCCAAAATGACTGGGTGAAGGAAATGTTGAAGAGAGAGATTGGTTTACACCCTGAAGAACCCTTTGAGTAAACATTTTGTCTGCATATGATTGACAGTGAGGAAAGAGGTCCTTGTTTCCTGGCTGCTATTCCTGCTGGGGAATAGAATATTACTGTGCTTGGTTGCCACATTGCTCAAACCTCTCCAAAATCATAGTTGTAGTGCTGTTTGATTATCAGTTGCTAAAGGAATAATTCCATAATCTGTGAATTTGATTTTAGGTTTGAAGCTGCCTTTGAACGCAAGTCGAAGATTGTGGAAATTGTCCGCTCTTTGGATCTTCCAAACAATCCTTTGGATGATATTATTGATCAGGTGTTATTGCTCTTCATGACCTTATACTGTTTCTTTGATGTTGTAGTAGATACATCCTGGAGTGTAATGTAACCTTATCCCTGCCCATGTTTTTTCATGTGATTGATTTCTGTGAATGCATATTGAAATGCCGTATTACTTTGTTATTTGTCATTCTTACTCCGTTGTTTTTTTTATAATTTCTGTGAAAATGTTAATACACAAGAATTTGCCCCTCTGATTTTTTTGTTTGTTTTATTTTCTTTACATTTTTGGTGAGGAATGGGGAGTACTTGGACAAACTTAGTTTTCTAGTGTATCAATCTTCTGTGGCCTAAAGTGCCCTTGATTTTGTTGGTAGGATCAGCTTGGCATGTCATCCATAGTTTTCGCTGATTAAGCAATGAGATAGAACAATGTATGGATCAGTTACTAGGTGCTAGTACATCAAAGATATGTATAAGACCTATCATCCATCATTATATTTGGAAATTAGTAGAAGGAGATACAAGGTTGTGGAGCCAACCAAATGAAACTGGTTTAATTAAAAAAATTAATCGACAACATTAGGAACTGTTGTTACATGTCAACTTTGGTGGATCTACTCAATTGTCTTTTTAGTGCAATCAACGTTTCAGACTGAACATAATTTGCAGCTATAGAGATTCAGTGCTATTTTCCTTGTTGACATAATATTTGAACAGCTTGGTGGCCCTGATAAAGTTGCGGAAATGACTGGGAGAAGAGGTATGCTTGTTCGAGCATCTAGTGGTAAAGGTGTAACTTATCAGGCACGGAACACGTGAGTTGGTTTACTTTCTCTCCTGTTATATCATCACATGATTTTACATGTAATTTGGTTTCTTCTCTCTATATTGCTTTAGAAAGGATGTGACCATGGAAATGGTCAACATGCACGAGAAGCAGCTATTTATGGATGGCAGGAAGTTAGTTGCCATTATTTCTGAAGCTGGATCTGCTGGTGTGTCTCTGCAGGCAGATAGAAGAGCGATAAATCAGGCATGACTGATATTCTGCAATTATTTTATCCAACTGAAATTCATCTGACATTTTCTTTTTCATTTTTTTGTTTGCATGTTTATGTTCTATCAATGGTTATGGTATGTTGTATACACAGTTCATGCATTTAATCTTTTCTTCTCATTTTATTTCTGTTTTGCATATCAACTGACAGAGAAGAAGAGTTCATTTAACTCTAGAACTACCTTGGAGTGCTGATCGAGCGATTCAACAGTTTGGAAGGACTCATCGGTCAAATCAAGCATCTGCTCCTATGTACAGGTAGTCCAGACCATGTATATATCTAATATATTTAAGTTCTAGGAGCTTACTTGTGTGGTTTACTTGCTTTCTGGATTTATTACAGTTTTTTTTTTGTGCTATATTGATGGATCTCAAATTGTCATCAATTCTCTTTCCGGGACTTGCGCTACATCTTCCTCATGGTCCATCCCGTGTGCCTCACGTATTCTTCATTCTGATTGTTTCTTTTTATTTTATGCTTTTTGTTGGCATGAACAGCAAAACAATTATTAGTTTAGGAAACTAAATGTTATTTACCCCTACAAGATAAGGTTGGTTTTTTGTTTACAAATCCATTAAGTGTTCATTGCTTAGAGATGCTATACGTCATTATACTTAGTGCATGCAGTCCTTGACTTGTGAACCTTAATTTATCTTATCATCAACGCCAAAATTGGAGAAGGGTGGAGGGAATGATAAATACTTGTAATGTTGTAATAGATATTTTATAAGTTGTCATACATTTAGTACTCTTGAAATCATGTTCTTCGAATCTATTTGAGTAGCTAAAAATCACGAAATTAGGAAATATGGCTGATATTAAGCTACCAGAATATCATCAAGTTTCAGGTTTGGATTTCAGCTTTGGAATGCTAAAATTTCAGATTAGGTATAGTTGGAAATTTAGAGTTTGTTGTTGGGAATTTTAGGTTAGGATTTTAGGGTTTAATATGGTTGGAATTTTAGGTTAGGTTTACTGTAATTTAGTGTTTTGGTTGCTAGAATTTAGTGAGGAACACAAATAAGGGAGAGTAGGAAACTAGCAATCAGTCGTAGGGTCCAAGAATCACTTTTAGAAGAAAGCACCGCACTTTCTAGTTGAAAACTCGAGTTTGTAGCAAAAATTCAGGATCTCTAATTGAAGGGTTGAGTGTACATATATTTATAGGGTAGTTCTTAGAACCCTTATTATATTAGGAGGGGTTCCTAACAAAATGAATTCCTATTTTAGCAAAATTCTATACATTTATGTCTTAAACAAATAGGATAAGATATCTAAAACTAGAATAACATAGTTATCTTACTACTATTACCTATCTAATAAGGAACCTAATATAATATAAATTTCAGCCTTTGCTGTCAACTCAATTCCCATTCTTTATTCCACCAAATTAAGACTTGTGGTTGACTAATTTTTTCCTCTTTTATTTCTTCTATTGACTTTTAGGTTCTTTTGCATTACTATTACACCCTAAACTATTTGCTCTAGATGCTCGTGGTGGAAAGAGGATGTTCAAGACCAACAGCGTAGACAATCTTCAACCTGTACTTAGAAATAGGATGTCTTGAACAAGGATGTTGATATAGAGGAATGCCTTTACATAACTGTTTAGAAATATATACCAATTCATTTTGTTGGTAATCTAAGCTCTAACTAGCGAGATTATGAAGTATATATTACCCAGTTAACTAAGGACTTAAACAAAACTTGTTTGAGGACATGGAAATAAATTTTCTTATCAAAAAATTCAGGCATAAACTTTAGAATGGTTAAAATTTTGAAACCCTTTTTAGCATGTTTAATTATACATATTTTGGATGCTTATGTTAGTTATAGTGGAAGTGAATCACAACTAATCGAGAACATTGCATTTTCTAACGTTGGAAGTGAATCACAACTAATCGAGAACATTGCATTTTGTAACGTATTAATGATTTATACTGAAGATAAAGTTTCTGCATAGCTTATACAAGCATCTAAATTTGGGAAAAGAACACAATGCCCACTCTTTTATGCTTTTACAGGCTTATCTTTACTAATCTTGGTGGAGAACGTCGATTTGCATCAATTGTTGCTAAAAGATTGGAATCTTTAGGGGCCTTGACTCAAGGGGACCGAAGGTAAGTTGAGTATTTTTCCTTGTAATATTTTTCATTAATGACCTTAGAAAGATTGGTTGAAGTTTCTTTGTGCACCTTCTTTATCTATTGCCTGATTACACCTATCATTGTCTATCAAATGAATTGCAGGGCTGGACCATCTTTGAGTGCTTATAATTATGATGGTGCTTATGGGAAAAAGGCTTTGATGGTGATGTACAGAGGACTAATGGAGCATGTAGTCTTTTTCTCTTTCCTAATTGCTCAGAATATCTTCTTGCTAGTTATATGGTGGAAAAATCAATCCCAAATATCTTGAAGAATAATTGATATTTAATTTTTAGGATGACTTGCCGGTTGTTCCTCCTGGGTGTTCATCTGAGAAGCCAGAGATGATTCAAGATTTTATCACAAAAGCTAAAGCTGCTCTCGTGTCTGTTGGTATAGTTAGAGATACTGTTCTTGGTAATTGTTTTCTTCTGTTTCATTTATGTTTATACATTTCCATCTTGGTTAATCAGTGTTTATGATTTTACCTTCCAAATCTCTTGGTCCCACTAACATCTTGTATGCTTATTGTTTCCATTAGCATTCAAGTTATAGCATTCTAAGTCATTGTACAACACATAAAGTTCTGGCATTGTTCTATAGGTAACGGCAAAGATTATGGTAAATTATCTGGTCGTATAATTGATTCGGATATGCATGATGTTGGGCGATTTCTCAATCGGCTTTTAGGACTGCCACCAGAGATTCAGAATAGGTATCGTGTGCTTTTATTGATGTTGTATTTGCAGTTGAACACTATTATTAAGTTGTAAATTCACATGCAGGCTATTTGAGTTATTTGTGAGCATCTTAGATCTTCTAGTTCAAAATGCTCGCATTGAAGGGAATCTTGATTCTGGAATAGTTGATATGAAAGCTAACATTATAGAATTACAAGGAGCACCAAAGGTAGATTTTTTGTGCCATTCTCTCACTGGATTTGGAGTTACACTTACATTTGAAAATTTCAACTATGTAGATTGTTCATGTTGATCAAATGTCTGGAGCATCAACAATTTTGTTTACTTTCACTCTCGATCGTGGGGTCACGTGGGAGGTACCCTCTTCATATTTGTTTGTGGGCATGTGTATTCCTTTATTTCATGGTGCCTTACACCTTTGACAACAAATTGTAATAATTGTAAACTTTCTGTGATTTTAGTCTGCTAGTACTATACTCGATGAGAAGCAAAAGGATGGGTTTGGTTCTTCTGATGAAGGATTTTATGAATCTAAAAGAGAATGGTTGGGAAGACATCACTTCATTCTAGCATTTGAGAGGTACAATTACTATTTTGCCTGTGCTCAATAAATCAATCATATTTTTCATTCTAGTTGTATACTGATGTGTTACAAGCTAGTTATTTTCTTTTCCTAATTTCTTTGGTCGATTACACGGTAATCAATTTTCAATTGTTTGGTATGTGGTTATTGAGGTTTTTATATTTAAAAAAAGAAATAAGATTTTTAATAAGTCTAGATAATAGGAATAACTCGTACTTACAATTCATTATTTCTATAGGTGTGTATATATATATATATATATGCACACAACTATGAGTATCTTCTGAGATCCTTTGAAATTATTATATTCGTAAAACTATAAATTAAATATTTTACTTCCTAAAATAGTAAAATATGGATCTCTATAATTTAGGCATTCAGATTATTTAAAACTTCTATCACCCCTTTAAATTGGTGATTAGATGCCTACCATTACCAGCTTGCCAATGCCAATCAGTGATTCAAATCCCAGTCTTAGCATTGCCTCAGTGAATGCATATGCTTCTTAACTTAAAGGAAAATAAGTGAGCTTTATTCTTCCATTTCTGATCTCCCTTTTTATGAAACTTCGGTGAATCCTTACATGTTTCATGCAATCATGTTTTATGAATTATTAATAATACTTATCAATATACAATATTGTTTGGTAGGTAACTGCCACTTGTAGGTCCTCCATCAACCTCTCTAACTAGATTAGCTCACATATTCCTTGGGAAATTGCTTTCAATTTTGCCTTTTCACTACTATGTGCAGCCACATATTGCTTCCTCTCCATGTAACCAAATTGCCCCATAACTTGGTACAATATCTTGATGTTTACTTGTCCATAGAACTAGCCGAATCCTAATATGAAAAAAAAAAAATTTCTTCTGCAAGTTAATTTTTGAGCTATGATACCATATAAGAAGGTACAAGTCTAGAGAATTGGAATAACTCGGAGATCCAATTAACTATTTCTATTAGTATGTATATACGACTATGAGTATCCTCCAAATTATTACATTCTTAAGATTTTAAATGGAATATTTTATTTCCTAAAGTAGTGAAATGTGGATCTTATAATTTAGTAATTTAGATTATTTCAAACATTCTATCAAATTCAAAATGAAAACAATTTAGAGATACAATGTAGTGTGCTAAATTTGTAATAACTCAAGATCCAAATGGATATACAACTGTGAGTATCCGCTGAAATTATTATAAAGAATTTGAGTGGAATATTTTACTTCTAACATAGTGAAATATGGATCCTTATAATTTAGTAATCAGATAACAAAATTCAAAATGAAAACAAACTTTCCAACAAAATTCAAAATGAAAACAAACTTTCCAACAAAATTCAAAATGAAAACAATTTAGAGATACAATGTAGTGTGCTAAATTTTATTTAAAGTTTATAATTGAAATTGATAACACATTCTTTATAGTATTTTCATTCTTGGTCAACCTTGATAAATATGTTGATATTATAGTTATTTAGTTACTGAAAAACAAATTAACTTGAATTATAATTTGCATTAATTGTTTCAAATTGAAGAACTAGTAAGTATTCTATTTTGTTAGTATGAATGTTAATACTTAGCAGAGAAGTGAGCATAGTGATTTTTTAAAATCATGCTCTCATAAATGTAAGAAGCACTTCAATATACTCAAATGTTAAAATGCTAAAAAGTAGGGTCAGTTTTGTTGTTAGGTGTGCATTATTCTTGTAAAGTGATCATCTATATAGCGTGAATATAGCGTAATGAACTGTTTTGGGTGTTTTTGATGTAGGGAAAATAGGTTAGGGCAGAAAATTCAATAAAGTAAGCTAGAATTCGGGTAGATTGTGGTTGGAACAATTAGGGTTTATGCAAAATCTCCTTAATAGTAAACTTGAATTCAAAGGTTGTATATTTCTCAAGCAAAGCTCTTATTTGTTGAAGTGTTACTAAAAACCATACCCAAAATAGGAAAACCTAAGTCCTAGAAGGATTTTATTTTTAATTGGAATGATGAAGTAATATCTTGTTAAAATGGAAATCAAACCTAAATAGGAAATCCTTGTTTAGCCTAATTAAATAGAAAAGGAACAAATTATAAATATGAAAATTTCTCCTCAGTTATTTCTTTATATTATGCTTTAATTTATTTTCTTTTGTGGGTTGTTTTGGGGATAATACTGGGCCGAGTTGGGCCCTATCCCCTAATTCACAACCTACGCTCTAGCCCAATTCATAGTCGATCAAATTGGAGTCTACCGGGCTACTCACCCCCTAGGCCTGAGCTCAACTTGAGCTTGATCAAATTAGGCCATGTCGGTTGACTTTAGGCAGAGCCAGGCCAGGCAGTTTCTGCTATCTCTGGTTGTTTACCTTGTTAGGTTGTTTTTAGTTTTATATTTTTGTTTCAAATTCAATAAAATAAATTTGTTTGTTTAAGTTTTTGATTTCTATTTTCTCTATTTTTATAACTTATGAAATCATAAAACTAGTATTGATTTTTTGTTTTCTTTTCATGTTTATTTTATTATTATATTGTTTATTTAATATTAATTACTAATGAGAATTATGAATAATATAATTTGTTTTAAGAATACTTAAAATTTTAAATATTTATTTATGAACTAATTTTTAACTATCAAAATTTTAATTCTAAATAATAAAATTAGTTTTAATTAGCTTGGAAATAAAATTTCACTAATTTAATTATTTATTTTAATGAAACAAAATAGATTCTTGTTAATATTTGTTAGTAAATAAAATTGTCTATTTAATTTATATATTACTTAATGTTTAGTTATTATTAATAATAAAAGTGTAAATACATTGACATTAACAACTAAACAAGTTTTTATTTTGTTTGAAATAAAAACAAAAACCAAAATATGAAAAACAAAAACTAAAAGTTGCAATAGCAAAACAGAAGGGAAATGAAACGACCCCTAAGCTTATTTTAAGGTTTTCTCTTTTAAGGTAGGATTCAATAGCTATTAGGGAAAATAGAGTTGATTCCTTACTTTGATATCATTAATAGGAAATTCTATCTATATATGGATTGTGCATTTAGTTTAAAAATAGAGTTAGAGAGTTATAGGCAGCATTCATAAATTCCAATTTGGAAAACTTTGATGCTTTAGTTCTAAAAGTGATTATTAAAATTTCCAGATGTTTAACATTTTGGAAGTGACTTCGAAGGACCAATCTATCCAGGATTTTGATTCTTCATTACAACAATTTGGCATGTAAAAGTGCCCTATCAGATATTAAAAGGTGTCATGAATCTATTGCTTGTCATTCAGCAGTAATTGGTCTGCTACTAATAATTTGTTTGCTTCAAACCCTAGGAAAGGTTCCTAGTTCTCCTAACAAATCCTAGAAGTGATACCTACGCCTATCTTTTTCTTGCAATTTTAAATTCCATCACCCTAAAATCACAGCTTATATGCTATTATGAAGTATTGTTGGTATGTTCTCTATCTATCCTACAATCATGAAGTCCATTAAAAATCATTTTAGCTTTGAAGTTTTCGTTTCATAATTCTAGTTCAAGTCGTCAACATATTGTTTACTTGTATTTGTTCATATGTAATCACAGTTGACCATTGTAAGCTTTATTGAATGATGGCCTAAGGATGCAAACCTATTTGTATAAACTCTTAAGGTTGAGGTCTTGTTTGCATTTAAAAGCAAAAGCATGATGTGGCATTATGAATTGGTAGTTAAATTAGGGATCATTTGGTTTAACATTTGTTAGGGATCATTTGGTTTAACATCTGTTCTTTTAGTTTTGAATTTTATTATATGTTTCATGATTTTGGTTTTTGTTTTCCTTTTCTAAGAAATAAATTTTTTATTGTTAATATTGATGTAGTTTTACTTTTTTAATAATAATAATAAATATTGTAAGCGGTTGTTGAAGATAAATAAATTTATTAATTATTTGAGTAATTAATTTTATTCTAACTTAACGTAAAATATTTATTTGTGATTATTAATTTTTAATTGATTTTTGATCTTTCTTATTTTAGTTACTTTGGTAAGTTGCATGCAATTTTGTCGTAAAAACTCCTCATCTTATGCTCACACCCAAAGTTGAACCACGATGGATGTGGAGATACTGTTTTTGCTCCTTACGACAATTCTAAAACTGTTTTTTTTTTAAATATTTATATTAGTAATTGTTACTAAAAGTTAAGTAGTCACATTGCTAACGTAAGTTTTTGAACTGTTTTTGTTATATTTATATTAGTAATTCTTACTAAAAGTTAAGTTGTCACATTGCTAACGTAAGTTTTTGAAAATTTGCATTCCTAAAACTTTCAAGATGAATATAACTAATCATTGAAAATTTTTATGGAAATTAAATAAATAACATTGATGGAAAAGCTCCAAAGGTGATAGAACTCTAGTCTTAGAGTACTAGAGTTTTACTGTATTATTGCTATATATCCGTAATATATTGGAGTCATTACAGTATATCAGTGTGTAATAACTCACTACCCAGAGCAGAAATGCTCCTCAGAAGGTGATAGTATCCTTCTGTCACTCTTCTTCACTCTATTTTTTTGCTTGCCTCCTCCCTTCTTCTTTTCCCCCTTTTATAACCTCCCTAGGTACATTCTGTTATGCCTAACTAATTAGCCACCTCAGCTGATAGCTAACTCCTTCCTTCGCCCACTGTCCTTCCTCTGGAATAATCCTCTCTCTCTCTCCCGAAGATCCTAACATTGCCTCTTCCTGGAAGAGCAGCCTTGTCCTCAAGGCTGAAGTGAGGAACCATGGTGCGGCATTCCAGAGCTATATCCCCCTCCTCCGTTTCTGCTTGCAAGGCGATAATTTCTCCATTCTCAGTCAAGGTTTCATTGTCATCCAGTATTAACAACCGGAGTTGTCGTTCTGGACATTGATGGAGGGGATGAAATTTCTCCCCACATCGGAAGCACAACCCCTTGGCCTTGCGATCCATCAGCTCTTGGTACGAAAGGTGTTGCAAGCCTCGATTTTTCTCTGTGGATAGTCTTCGGTCCCCTTCCCCTGGTCTAGTCGGCGTCGGAAGGTGAGAACTGACGCCTCGGGTCGGCGATCGGGGCTGGAAACTATGACCCGTCGCATTTCGGGTTGGACCCGACCCGTCCTCTGCGCGACCCGCTTCATAACCCACAATATTAGAGGACCCCGTGTGAATTAGAGCTTATTTGCTCTATATCTCTTTTATTAGAGACTGCAGTATATATATATACATGAATAGGTTTACAGAATAGGATAGAAATCTGTATAGATATGGAAATATAATCCTAAGATACTATATATCTACAAGATACTGCTATCTAATCTAAATGATCTGATTATGATCAGATCATAATATTATGAGATATGCATATCTTTGACCACACTCCCCCTCAAGTTGGATCATAGATATCTATCATGTTCAACTTGCTAATACACTCTTCAAATGCTTGTCGTTGGAGTCCTTTGGTAAACACATCAGCTGTCTGCTTCTTTGTTGGAACATATGTTAGGCATATTGTCCCATCTTCTATCTTCTCTTTGATGAAATGTCGATCAACCTCAACGTGTTTTGTTCTTTCATGATGGACTGGAACTCAACTTCTTTTATGAAATGTCCAGTGAGTTTATCAGATACAATGTTAACTAAAACTCCCTCACCAGAGATCATTGTTGACTGACCTCCAGTTAGGATTGTCGTGGAGGATCCCTCAATATTGGAAGTCATTTCTTGACTTTCTAGGGTTGTCTCCTCGGTTTCACTATCACGTGGCTCTGATACCATGTGAATTAGAGCTTATTTGCTCTATATCTCTTTTATTAGAGACTGCAGTATATATATATACATGAATAGGTTTACAGAATAGGATAGAAATCTGTACAGATATGGAAATATAATCCTAAGATACTATATATCTACAAGATACTACTATCTAATCTAAATGATCTGATTATGATCAGATCATAATATTATGAGATATGCATATCTTTGACCACACCCCGACTCTGTATAAGGAGCTTGACCCCGACTCTGGCTTCTGAATCCAACCTCTCCTCGGTGATGCCAGTTGCGATGTCGTGGGTTGGATGATTCAAAGCCCCTTTGATCCTCGTACAGCTCCTCCTCCACAGCTCTTGCTACTCTCATCATCTGAACCCTATTCATTGGACTGAAGGTTCGCACCCTTCGTCGGATCTCATCGCGCAACCCACTCATGAAGTACCCCATGAGCTGTGCTTCGGGTAAGCATCCTACCTGAGAAGACACGAACTCGAAGGCCTCGATGTATTCCTCCACCGTACCCGTTTGCTGCAAATCAAAGAGCTCCTCAAATGGGTTCTCAAATCTCCTTCCACCATATCTGTCGATTAAAGCTTGTTTCAACTTCCTCCATGTGAGCTCCACTTCAGTCTCTCGGAGGAGATTGAACCAGTGAATGGTAGCTCCTTCCATGCTTAACAAAGCCAATTTGATCTTCACCTCTTCCGAAGTGCCATGAACTTCGAAATAGATTTCCGCCCAGGTAATCCATCCTACTGGATCAGACCCGTCGAACATGGGTAAGTCTACCTTTCTCACCGACATCCTATACTCTTCCATATTACCCAAAGATTGCTCCGACTGAACATGCTGGTGAGTACGCTGAGGATCCCTATCTCCCGCCATATTCGGACCCCTTCCTGAGGCATCGCCACTACCTTGTCCCTCCTCCGGTCGTTTGCCCATCATCTTCCTCATCTCCAGCAGCAAGTTTCGCTGCATCTCCATCATGGCCATTCGCATGGATGCTTGCATATCTTCTACCCCAGCTTCCAGACTTGCCATACGAGATTCCAATAGCTCAACTCTGTCCGACATCTTCGGTGGCATCAAGGTATGTTACTCTGAATCTTTTTGTGTTTGTGGAAGTCCTCCGAGCGCTGATCCTCCCCTCTCTTCGAATCCGGCAAGTCGGGCCAATGATAGAACTCTAGTCTTAGAGTACTAGAGTTTTACTATATTATTGCTATATATCCGTGTGAGAATCTGTTTTATAGATATTGTATTAGGTAAATATCAGATGTATGATATGTATTAGGATCCCTGAAAATAAGGGATCCTCAGATAGGGTTAGATTCCTAGTTCAGTAAGGATTAGGAGATTTAGGGTTAGATTCCTAGTTCAGTAAGGATTAGGAGATTTGTTTCCTAATCTATGTTGTACTCTTTATGTATATATATATCCTATGAAGTTTCAATAAAGAGGGCACCTTGAAACCCTAAATTTTGATATGGTATCAGAGCTTTAGGCTCGAATTTTCCTGGAAAATAAAGAGAGGATTGAGCCTTGATTGCTATTTTCTTCTTCTTCTTCCTTCGAATTCTTTTTCCCTTTCTTCCTACATCAGCCTTCATCGCTGATTAGAGCTTTTATTGCTGTCCTATTTGGCTGTATCCAAAACCCTTGTTCCTTTGTTCCACCCTCATCATCGATTAGTTTTGATAGAAACAATGGCGAAACCAAGGAGAGTGGTTCAATAATTGTGGCTTCATCGGATCAAGCACCCAAGATTCAATCTTGGTAGAGTTACAGATCATTCAATCAGCCTACAAATTGGATGGAAAAATTATCTCAAGTGGTCACAACTTGTTCGAACAATTTTGAAAGGAAAGGAAAGATCGGTCACTTGTTAGGAGCTGGACCAAGGCCGGAAGATCCGTGTTTTGAGGCATGGGATGAGGAGGACTCAATGATCATGGCATGGCTTTGGAACTCAATGATGCCCGAAATAAGTGATACGGTGATGTTCATGGCTACTGACCAAAGATATTTGGGATGCAATTCAGCGAGACATACTCAAAAGCTAGGGATGCATTTCAAGTGTATGAGGTGAAAGTCAAGACTATTGCCTCTAAACAAGAGAATAAATCTGGATCGAATATGCTAATCATTTGAAGTCACCGTGGCAAGAACTTGATCATTATCGAGTAATTCAAACCAAGTGTCCGGATGATGTCGCTATACTAAAGGAGTTCATTGAACAAGATAGAGTCTATGATTTTCTGGTTGGGTTAAATTGAGTTTGATCAAATAAGGATCCAAATCCTCGGAAGGCGAAAGTTCCATGCTTTAATGAGGTAGTGGCTATTATCCGGAGTGAAGAGAGTAGGAGGAATTTAATGCTTAATTCTCAACCTTCGATGGTTCAGCTATGGTGGCTAGGAGTGAAAAACATGCTGGAAAAAGATTTGATGCAGAAATTGAAAAAGGAGTCAATCCAAGACCCAAAACCGTGATGATCTATGGTGTAGCTACGCAAAAATCACGTCATACAAGGAAAAGTGCTGGAAGTTGCATGGAAAGCCTCCTAGCCGTGAATGGGGACGAAGGGATATCAATCTAGGGTAATGGACAAGTGCAGATTGCTGCAAGTACATCTCAACAGAAGACAGACCAGACACAAAGGGTTTTAACCGGATGAAGTGGAAAAGATGAGAGCATTTGTCAAGAACAAAGAGAAATTGCAGTACATGCACCTTTGTGCATTCGGTATGTGTTCATTTGGGTTAAATGTTTCAGATCCGGTTTTCAGCAATCTTGGATTATGGATTTTGGAGCCATCGACCATATGACCTATTCCTCCAAACTCTTTACTACCTATTCCCTTGCCCAAGCAATAAGAAGATAACCACGGTGATGGATCCTTAGCAGCGATGGTGGCATAGGAGATGTAAAATAAACCCATAACATTGAGAAATGTTCTCCATGTCCCTAAACTAGCCACAAACCTAATATCGCTCGTAAACTCACACTTGATTTACTTTGCAATGTTACATTTCACTCAAGTCATTGTTTATTTCAAGAGAGGGATTCGGGAAGATGATTGGAAGTGCTAGAGAACGGGATGGCCTCTACTATCTTGAGGAAACTAACGGATCAAGCCTATCCAGAGCAGATCTCCTACTCATTCTTATGCGAATCGGTGCTAACAAATAAAGAAAAATATTCTTACATCATCGTAGGTTAGGTCATCCATCATTTAGGATTATTAGGTCTTTGTTTCTGCTTTGTTTACAAAGTTAGATCTTGAGAGTCTTCATTGTGAGGTGTGTGAGCTTGCTAAACACAAGCGTATACCTTTTCCTATTAGCAATAAAAGAAGCACTTTTCCTTTCTATCTTATTCATACCGATATTTGGGGTCCCTCAACTGTTTCAAATGTGTCAGAGCAAGGTGGTTTGTAACTTTTATTGATGATTGCACTAGAGTTACTTGGGTTTTCTCGCTCAAACACAAGTCCAAGTGAGTTCTGTCCTTCCACATTTCATCTCCATGGTAAAAATCAGTTTGGTATAAAATCAAGAAACTTAGATCCGACAATGCCAAGGACTACTTCAACCAAACTCTTACTCGCTTTTGTCAAAAGAAGGATAATTCATGAGTCTTCTTGTGTCAAAACACCTCAACAAAGCGGGGTGGCGAGAGAGGAAAATGGACACCTTTTAGACCAAACTAGAGCATTGTTATTTCAGAAAATGTACCAAAACACTTTTGGGGAAGCAGTCCTAACACCACTCATCTCATTAATAGGTTACCCTCTAGAGTCCTAGGATTCAAAAGTCCAATGGAGATACTCTCTTCATTCTACCAGATATACCTACTTCAAACAATCTTGTACCTCGCATTTTGGGTGTGTGTCATTTGTTCATATTCACACCAAGACCGTGGGAAATTGGATCCTAGATCATTGAAGTGTATTTTGTAGGGTATTCCTCAACTCAAAAAGGGTATAAGTGCTATCATCCTCCTTCTAAGAAATTTCATGTGTCCCGAGATGTTACCTTTAATGAACAAGAAGCCTATTTTGTCCAACCTTATCTTCGGGGAGAATCTCAAGGAAGATAAGGAGTTCTTCTTGAGTGTCGGAAATGATCCTTTCCTTCTATCTAAACCTAGCCAAATCAATCAAAACTTTCAGCTCAACCGAATCAGCTCAATCGAATCTACTCCAACCTGAAACTCTACCCATGTACGAACCTAAATCGCTTCGAGATGTTAGATTTGGAAAGGTGTACTCGAGGCGGAAAGAGGTTAATCCGAATCGTGCATGTACATGAATCAACTAGATTCCTCAAATGAGGTAACAAATTCTGATACAAACTCGATTTCCCTACTTTGCAAACCGACATGAAGTGCAGATTGGTGAGGAAGATGAAGATCAACCTATTGCCATTAGAAAAGGAACGAACATGTACTAAAGGCCATTATACCCACTCTCCCACTACATGTCCTTTCAAAATTTCTCACCAACTCAGTAAAGCCTTTCTTGTGAATCTCAATACCACCACCATTCCTAGAACCTTATCTGAAGCATTGTCCAATGAGAAATGGAAACAAGCCATGGATATGGAGATGGAAGCACTAAGAAAGAATAAAACCTGGAGTTTGGTGGAATTGTCATTGGAAAAGACCAATGGTAATGCAAGTGGGTGTATACGGTAAAATATAGAATGATGGGTCGATAGAAAGGTACAAGGCAAGATTGGTAGCAAAAGGATATACTCAGACTTATGGGATTGATTACCTAGAGAGATTTGCTCCTGTGGCTAAGATGGATACAGTTAGAGTAATTTTATCTCTAGCAGCAAACCGTGGCTGGGAACTACAACAATTTGATGTAAAGAATGCATTTCGCATGGGAGTTAACAGAGGAGATTTACATGGAGGTCCCACTGTGGTATGAAGCAAAAGTGGCTACTAATCTCGTATGTGTTTGAATAAAGCTTTGTATGGATTGAAACAGTCCCCACGGGCATGGTTTGGCAGATTTGCAAGAGTTATGTTATTTATAGGATATAAGCAAAGTCAAGGAGATCACACCTTGTTCATTAAGCATTCGGCCCCAGGGAAGGTAACAGTATTACTAGTCTATGTGGATGACATCATACTTACAGGAGATGATGAGATGGAGCAGCAGATCTTGAGTAAGTGTTTAGCCAAGGAGTTTGAGATTAAGACCTTGGGAAAGTTAAGGTATTTTCTAGGAATTGAAGTTGCACACTCCAGGAGAGGAATTTTTATATCCCAACAGAAGTATGTTACTGATTTACTTAAGGAGACAGGGAAGACTGCATGTAGACCCGCAACTACACCTATGGAGCCGAACCTTAAGCTAGGAAAGGCAGAGGAAGATGTTCCAGTCAATAAGGAAATGTATCAACGACTTGTAGGGCGACTAATCTACTTGGCTCATACCAGACCCGATATAGCCTATGCAGTAAGCATGGTAAGCCAGTTCATGAATAGTCCTAAAGAAGTTCACTTACAGGCAGCACATAGAATTTTGCAATACCTTAAGGGAACTCCAGGAAGAGGGATTTTGTTCAAAAGAAATGAGGATATGGCACTTGAAGCATATACCGATGCTGACTATGCAGGATCAGTGGTGGATAGGAGATCTACATCAGGTTATTGTATCTTTCTTGGAAATCTGATCACATGGAGAAGTAAAAATAGGGGTAGTAGTACGATCTAGCGTAAGCGAAATTCGTGCTATGGCACAAGGTATATGTGAATTGCTTTGGGTAAAAATCATCCTAGAAGACTTAAAGATTAAGTGGGATGCTCCTATGAGGCTTTCTTGTGATAATAAATCAGCAATAAGCATAGCTCACAATCCAGTTCAACATGATAGGACCAAGCACATTGAGGTGGATAGACATTTCATCAAGGAGAAGTTAGGCGGTGGTTTGATATGCACTCAGATCTACCAACACAAGGACAACTTCACGACATTTTCACTAAAGGATTGAGTAGCTCAATATTTGAGAACATTGTATCCAAGCCGGGAATGGAAAATTCCTATTCACCAGCTTGAGGGGGAGTGTGAGAATCTGTTTTATAGATATTGTATTAGGTAAATATCGATATAGGATATGTATTAGGATCCCTAAAATAAGGGATCCTCGATAGGTTAGATTCCTAGTTCAAGAAGGATTAGGAGATTTAGGGTTAGATTCCTAGTTCAGTAAGGATTAGGAAATTTGTTTCCTAATCTATGTTGTACTCTTTATGTATATATATATCCTATGAAGTTTCAATAAAGAGGGCACCTTGAAACCCTAAATTTTGATAATCCGTAATATATTGGAGTCATTATAGTATATCAATGTGTAATAACTCACTACCCAGAGCAGAAATGCTCCTCAGAAGGTGATAGTATCCTTCTGTCACTCTTCTTCACTCTATTTTTCTGCTTGCCTCCTCCCTTCTTCTTTTCCCCCTTTTATAACCTCCCTAGGTGCATTCTGTTATGCCTAACTAATTAGCCACCTCAGTTGATAACTAACTCCTTCCTTCGCCCACTGTCCTTCGTCTGGAATAATCCTCTCTCTCTCTCCCGAAGATCCTAACAAAAGGGAGTTACAAGAGAAGCATGAAACCTTAATAAGTCCATTTAATAAGCAATTTAGTACAATCAAACCTGAAGCAACAATCATGTCCAGAATAAATAATTGAAATTGTTATAATTTTCTGTTATTTGTTGTTTAATATTGGAATGAATTGATTTTCTTGTTCAGGGGATAGTTGTAAATGCATGTGTAAGATTTATATTTTTTTGTATATATGAATTCCAAGCAATGATTAGTTGGTCTTACTAATCATATGATGACTTTCCAGCTAATAATCATCAGTCAATAGTTATTGACTATTAACTATCGGCAGAATTAAACCATTTGAACTAAACATACGCAACGATGTGCTGAAAACTACTTTTTGATTCAAGTTGGTGGTTCATGAGCATATTGTCTTCTTTGAACAGTGAATTTAATCGTCTTTTGGGGTGTGCATGTCTTTTTCACTGCCGTGAGAAACATTTTATATATTCTGAATCAATGTAAGGATGCACACAGCTCAAAAGCATTCCATGAGCTTTCCTTAATGTGTGAAACAGGTTTGTTACTTTGGTAGGTTGCTGTAGCTTAGCAAACGATATAGTTTGTGAGCAAATGATCTAGAATTTCACATAACTTTGGTATGTTATATCACTTTAATTGGTCTTGCAAATGAAGATTCATAATATAAAAGGCTTTGGTGACAATATTTTTATAGTTGTTAGGTTAGATAAGTAGTCTTTTAGTGCTGACATCTTTGAACGAATTGTATGATCTCCATTTTCATACTATTATGTTTATGCACTTCAAATTCATATTTAAAATTTGGTGTTTTAAACTTCTCAAAAATGATTTTTGTCCCAGTGCTGCTTCTGGAATGTTTAAGATTGTAAGACCTGCGGTTGGGGAGTCAGTAAGGTAGGAAATTGGTGATTGTTAGTTAGGATTTGTGTGACCTATTGTTTGTGCTCAACCCCTTCTATGTTTCATCAGGGAAATGCCACAGGCAGAGTTGAAAAGCAAATACCGGAAATTGTCATCTCTAGAAAAGGCCCGAAGCAGTTGGGAAGATGAATATGAAGTTTCATCTAAACAGGTAATGGAGTAGGCATAAATGATTTTATTTCCTGTTAGTATACAACCCAACATGAAACAGTGATTCTAGTTTTTCTCTTGACAGTTGTAAAAAGTGGGTGAATGGGTTATGTACCCTAATTCTCCATTGGTATATTGTTATATATAAGTATTGCGTAATTATAAGATTGACTAAAAGACACTATAAATACTCCTAATGTTTTTGCATATATATTATTGATGTATATCTTAGAAAAAACATATGAAATTGTCAAACTCACTAATATTCTAACTCATTAGGTATATTATATTCTAACTCACTAATGTTTGAGGGAAGAGGATAACATAGACTACATGATGGCTTTTTTCTGTCTTATCTTGTCTTGAGTATTTCTTTATATCTGTTCTATCTAAGTGCCTACTTCGATCCTCCTTAACCAAGTTAGTTTTCTCCCTCTGAATTGTTCTCTCCCAAGATTACATTATCAAGCAACACCTCTTTGCTCTCATTCTCCCCCTAAAGAGGAGTATGATGTGTGGTGAAATAGGGCTTACATTCCAAAAAGGTGATGTCCATACTTAAAATGTTCATGATGGCTTTTTCTGTCTTATCTTGTCTGAGTATGTCTTTAAATCTGGTTTATCTAAGCACCTACTTCGACCCTCCTGAACCAAACTAGTTTTCTCCTCTTGAATTGTTCTCTCTCCCTAGATCACTTATCAAGTAACACCTCTTCGCCCTCATTCTCCCCCTAAAGACAAGTTTGATGTGTGATGAAATAGGGACGTCCATACTTACAATGATTTTTCTTAGACAGAGGGTGATAACACTTATTTGTGGGGAGAATATCCAACAAACACACACTTCAAAGCTCTAGGCTCCGACTTGCCTATATTTCAAGCATGAACAAAGGAAATACTCGCAAATTCTCTTAGAGTTACATTATAAGAATTTTTAACTAGCAATATTTCTATAGGGCTTTTAAAGTCTAGAATCTGAAATGGCATTCTGTTGATAAGATAAGCATTTGAAAGGATTGCATCACCCTAATATCCTTTTGGAAGGTTCATGGTGAACATGAGTGATTGAGCTACCTCCAATAAGTTTGTTCTTCCTATGCGCAACTCCATTTTGTTCACTATTATAGGCACAACTAGTTTGATGTAGGATTCCATAGGAATCTAGGTGAGCGCAAAATTTTCTATCCATATACTCGATTCCATTATCAGATCTTAGGATTTTAACTTTAGCATTATGTTGGGTACAAATCATTTTATTAAAAGATTGGAAGTATGAAAAAACTTCATTGTTGACTTTCATCAAATAAACCTAAGTCAATCTTGTGCAACAGTCAGTAAAGGTCCCAAACCATCTATGGTGAAAAAGAGAGGGATTTTGAGTAGGACCCCAAATATCAGGGTGAATTGTCATACAAGAAACAAAACTCTTATTATTAGATAAATGATAAGAACTTTTCATGTGCTTAGCAAATTCACATGCTTCACAAAACAAAGAATTAAAAGTTCTTTTAAACAAGCTTGGATATAATTTTTCTAGAACAAAAGCAAGGGATGTCTTAGTTGCCTATGCCATTGTAGAATATCCTTATTAATCTCATCATTCCCAAGAAACGCTTGATGAGAAACTGTCATGTGATTTTCTTCCACGACATATAGGCCATCCTGCAATTTACCAGTCCCAATCTCTCCCTTGTATGAAGGCTCTGAAGAACATAATAATCAGGAAAAAAATCAACTTTGTAATTAAGATCTTTAGTGATAGAATTGACAGAGAGAAGATTAATAGGAAAATAGGGTATGTGAAGAACTGAGGATAAAGTGATATTAGAAGTACAATTAACAAAGCCTATACCAAATACGGAGATAAAAGACCCATCTGCTATTCTAATATTATCCCCTTTTTTCCATGAGAGTATTTTAGAAATTTCTTTTGAGAGCCTATCATATGTCCGTTAGCTCCAGAGTCTATAATCTAAGGATTATCTTTAGAGTTTGAGTATAAAATACTTGATTTTGCAATATTTGATGTACCAATTATGGAAGGGGAGTCTAGTTTTGAGAGAAGATGTCTTAAGTTCATAAATTCCTAATTGGATAAAAACCCAATTAACGGTGTTTTAGATGCTTCATTCCCTTCAACCAAGTGGGCCTAGCCCCTTACCACTAAACCGCCTCATTTTCCATGACTCTGATTTGGCCTCCCATGCAGTTTCCAGCAGGTTTCTTTGGCGTGCCTTTGTTTTCCACAATAATCACAGTGCAAATGATCCTTATTAGATGAAGTATTTGCAGGTTTTGGCTTCTCAGTAGAACTAGCCACTAACCGTACTTTCTTAGCAATGGTTGTATGTAGCATGACATTTCTTCTACTTTCTTCTTGCTGAATAAGAGAATGTGCAAGTTGTACTAAAGGGAAAGGATCTTTTCCAAGCATAGTACCTTGTATATGATCATTTTCTAGCTTGAGACCCCCTAAAAAGTCAAATACCAGATCCTCAATCATTTTATGGAATTTAGCAACATCTTTTCAGCATTTTGCTTGAAAGTCCTAATAATAATCCAGTTCTTGTCACCCTCCACATAGCTCTGCAAAGTACCGTAATACATTCATATCTCCCTGCTTCATGTTGTGCAGTTTATTAAGAAGATAAAAAAAATTAGGCTTTATTACCTATTTGATAGTAAGTTAGAGAAGCAACTTTCCATATCTTTGTTGCTATGTCAAGTAATAGATATGTCTGAGCAATCTTTGGTTTCATTGAATTGTTGAGCCAAGAAATCTCGAGGGAATTCTCATACTCCCATTGATTATAATCAGGATTATTGACATCGAGTCTTTTACTATCATTGGTAATGTAACCCTATAAGCCTCTAGCTTCGATGAACAACAAACAAAATCTTGAGCAAGCAAGATAATTAGTTCCATCAAGTTTCACAGGACTGATTTGAAATGAAGGATTATCAGAATTCAAAATGGTTACCTTTTTTTCTATGCATCTTCATTAGAATCACTTACGACAAACAAAGAAATACGCCAACAGTAGTAATAGAAAGAATTCAGAGACAATCAGAGACTTCTGGTGTATTTCCCAACAGGCTATCGGAGTTCAGACACCTCAAGGAAGATGTACAGGAGCTGGCGAGACTGGTGGACCAAGAACCAAGGTGAAAAAATGATTGGAGGGTGGTGCGTGGACCTCACATGCGGTGGAGATTAACAGTCTGTGGCAGTGCGTGGTGGAGTGTGGCGGCGCTGGTGATGTCAAGTCTGTCACAGTGAGGGTCGCTAGTTGATTCTGAAGCAAGTTAGGCGGGCAGTGAGATTAAAATCACCTTGTTTTTGGGCGAGTACAAACTCAACTGTTACTGTTCCGAACGGGGAAGAACAACTAGAAAAATAATTTTGAGAAGAAAGTATAGGCCCTTAAATCAGACAAGACTTTGACACCACGAAGAAAACAACTTAGAGAGAAACCAAAAGTGTTTCTATTCGTGAATTGAGATGATTTGTACATAGAAATCCTATGGTTTATATACACAAGGCCTAGGACTATTTAGGAATATCAGATCTCTCAATTATAGGAGGAAATCACTACAGCTATCAATTCTAAGTGTACACAAGGAAATACAATCTATTATAATAACTCTAGTCAACAACAATGGTCATTGATAATTGTCTATATGGATGACATTGTATTCACTTAGGTGATTTAGGGGGTATTGCTGAGCTAAAGACCTATTACAACAGCATTTGTAGACAAAAGACCTTATTCCTCTATAATATTTTTTGGACATTAAGGTAGCATGGTCTAAGTTATTTATTTCTCATAGAGAAAATACACTTTAGATCTGTTATAGGAGACTGGATTATTAGGGCCAGAGCTAGTAGGCACTTCTATGGTGTGAATTTTGTACCTAATCAAGGAGAGCTTTTCTCCAATCCAATGAGTGGTCACTTAATTCTTGACTAGTCCTTGTGTTGAACATTGGGAGATAGCATTTAGTATTGTTCGATACATCAAACATGCTCCTTGATAGGATCTTTTGTATTGTAATAAGGATTTCTTAATATATTAAGATATGCAGGTGCAAATTATGCTGGTTCACAATTTGATCATTGTGCCACATTGGGATATTGTGTATTTGTGGGAGAAATATTGATGTCATGGAAAAGTAAGAAGCAAAATGTGCACATTCTTGTACAAAAGATAAATATAGAGTTATTTTGAGGGCCACTTGGTAGCTGCTATGGCTATATCATCTCCTTGAAGAAATTAAAATGTATCCATCAAGACCTAGATGAAATTACCTAGATGAAATTAATCTGTGACAATCTAACAGCACTACATATTTTATCCAACCCAATTTATCACGAAAAGACAAAGCCCATAGAAGTGGATTATCACTTCATTCAAGAATGGATAGTTTCTAAAGAGTTGATTACAAAAGTTGCTAGCTAATCTTTTTACCTAATCCTTAAGGGATTCAAGAATTTCATACCTTTGAACAAAGCTATGCATGGATTATATATGTATATATATATATATATACACACACACCAGCTTGAGGGTGTTGAGTTTATATTTGTGTATAATTTATAATATATTATATAATAACATCATTACTATTGAATTAGGGTTAAGCACCTATTCACTCATTTTTAGAGTGAGAGAGAAGAGAGAGATAAGAGGGATTGGTCCAATGTAAGCATATATTGAAATCATAAAGAAATATCATTATGTACTTAATATGGAATATTTTGTGTACTTTTTTTGTCAACAAAATTGCTATTCCTTTACTCTTAGGTTTGTTTTCGTTTAGTGCTTTTTTTATAAAAGAAAAACCCAGCCAGCCAAAAGAAAGAAAAAAGAGAAAGTGAGAAAACAAAGAATCATTTGTTTATTTTACTTTATTTATTTGAAAAGTACTCTATTTGCATATTCAAAATTCATATTCAAGTTGAACATGAAAAGCATCTACTTACCAACTCAATGATAACGTTGAATAGAGATTAACTATTCAATATATGAATATTTTCTTGTATATAATAATATGAGAACATTTTGCATAGCTGATAATAGAATAGTACAAGAATTATTTAAGAATGTTATATTATGTTATTATTGAATATTGGATTACCTTACTAGTATAAAAATGAATTAGACCTAATGAATAATGTACTTTAGAACTTTTTATGTCTTTATGATGTAGTCGTATGCTTCAAAAGTGAACCATGTTAAACCTTTATATATATATATATATATATATATATATATATCTTTTCTCCTTTATCCCTACCTTCACATAATATAAAAGCTAATTTAACACAACAATTAGGCCCATTCTATTTCTTCGTTAAGCCCAAATTTTCTAAACAAACCTGACATTTTTTTGTGGTTGTTCATGTCTTTTCTTTTTTTACTGCAGTGTATGCATGGTCCGAATTGTAAACTTGGGAACTTCTGTACAGTTGGCCGAAGACTGCAGGAAGTAAACATTTTAGGTGGACTGATTCTCCCTGTCTGGGGCACTATTGAGAAGGCATTGTCTAAGCAGGTAAAGTGGGTCTTTCGATTAAGTTTATATTTCCTTGGCCTTTGGAGCTTGATCCTGTAGTGATGGTTGGATAGTGCAGCAGAGCTTATTTCTTACACTTTTGGGGGGAGTGAAGGGTCTTTGCTAGATATAGTATGTTTTGTCTTTTTCATTAGCGGCCTTCTAAAGAAATAGTACTAAGACAACTGAAGATCAATGGAAAAGCTTTTTCAAGGTAGCCTGTCCTGGAGTAAAAATGTATGTGAAAAAGATGTGTCTATGGAATAGGTAATCATCTGGGTTCCACTTTGAGAATCACTAACAGTTAAACGTTTCAATATCAGTTATTATTCTTTGCATGAATATTTCAAAAAAACGTTAATAGTCTAACCAAATCCTATGATGATAGGTCAGGAAAAAAAAAGGAACTAATTGAACCACAGGAACTTGATCTGAGTTAGTGTCTAATTCCTTGGGTTGCCTTTTCTTATTTAATTTTTGGTAAATCGTCGAGCATGAAGACTACACTATTATTTGAATTTTGGTGAAGTTTGAAGCATTCTCCACCAATCAACAACTAGCTCATCGGAATATGCATATTGGATAAAACTCATGTATAAGTACAAAAGCCCTGATTTCAATTGTTAGATTCATTTTACCGGTAATCCTAAATATAACTGTGCATTATATGGACATTTCTAGGGATCTTTTCCTACCATATTAAACGCCCCAAACTCACATTGTTGTCATCACTCTCCCACAATTCTACATGAAACCTCCATCCTGGTCCATCCTGGTTTCTTTCTACATAAAATGTTTTTTGCTAGCTAAATTTTAGGTATCTGCATTTAAGTTTCAGAAAAGTTTGTATATTTCAGGATGATAAAAAGTAACTCCAGCCTGTCAGTATTGCTTTGGTGTGAATCTAATGTATTCTTATCCCCCCCACCTAAATTGCTACTTATCCTGGAGCTTGATGTTTTGGGTACCATATTAAGAGTGTATAAATTAATCAAGTGTGTGCTAAATAACTTTCTCTTGCATGTGCAACTTAAATGGCAGCTCATCTTGGGAGTATCAAGATGAAGGCCTCAGATGCTTGTCTTGAAATGGCATTATAACTAGATTTTCGGTTATTGTCCTTTGTCAGTATGTACTGATCCTTTTTTTTTTTTTTTGATGCCTCTATCTTCATAGGATTTTATACGAGTGACATGTATCTTCACAAAATTTCTTCTGATCTTTGATTTTGCTCGTGTTACTGCCATCTTATATTTATACATTTTGAAATATCACCGCAATTATCTTAAGATGTGCACATTTTCAGGATATTGAAAATCAAATATTCGCACTTTCCACTATGATTGAGGTCGTCTCTATTAGTTTTTATGTATCTAAACGAAGCCAAATAAACTATTTTTGGTGGAGAATTGCCTTTTCTGGACAATTGCTTTTTAGAGGAGATGGAAAATGAAACTTCATTTTGCATTTCATACAGGCTCGTCAGAGCCATAAGCGGCTCCGTGTTGTGCGCGTAGAAACTACCACAGATAACAGGCGGATTGTTGGGCTCCTTGTTCCAAATGCTGCGGTGGAATCTGTTCTTAAAGGTCTTGCTTTCTCTCAACTAGCTTTTCTTGCCACTGTAATGGATATACAGTTACATAATGTCAGAAAACATGTAATATCCTCTAATAATTCTGATTAGATTTGTTTCTGAACACTTTCTGCCACAACCATTCGTTGTTACTGATGCCCTTTCTAAGCGAATAGGCTATTTCTAGATTAACCTGATTGCTAGTTGATATCATCGCAGATCTAGCATGGGTACAAGATATTGACGATTAGGATGCAGCAGTCATTTATTCGAGGTTGACTAAATTAAATAGAAAGCTACAATCTGTATCATATCAAGACGCCTTATTGGAAACTTCATGATGTTCATGTTCAGATGATACAAGCAAAAAGTAGTGAAGATGAGAAGAACTTTCTGCACAGTGTATTGAATTTGTGCAGTCTCATTCTTTTTGTTTATTAGCTCCAATTTTTGCCATAGAACTTTGTATATTTGCGGCACCCTTGCAGATGCCAGAAAGACAATTTTAGGTTATTAGGCTGTATTTGCCACGGTTATAACTCAAAATAATTCTTGTAAGTGGCACACCGTCATCAATTCAAGTTAAAGGCTGAAATATAAATTTCTATTTTTCTTTCAATGGTTCTAAACGTGACTGTAGAGACTTTTAGACATTATAGTTGCAGGCAAGGTGCGTATGGCTCCTCGTCCTAACTTCTATCCTTTTTTCAAGAAAAAGAATGTCATCTTTGCCCTTTTATAATTTTCTAATTTATTCATGAGGAAAACAATGAAATTTTAAGGATTAAATAAGAATTATGAGTAATTTACTTTTTAAAATTTTTTTATACTGATACATTATATTGGTAATAATCTAATATTGGGTTAAACACAATCTGGAATGCTTTAATTCAACATTTTATTAGATAAAAGCAATTTTATCATTATGTTTTTGACTTTATTTTTAATTTAATATTTTCTTATTAAAATATTTTAACAAGCCTCTCTTCAACCAAAATTTTCTTAAATAATCGAAAAAAATATTTAAAATGACTATGTTAATATGATATATACCAAATCACCTTGCGATTTAATAATATAACTTTTGTCAACTCTTTACAAACAAATATGATATTTATTTGGGTCGGTCGTGCTAAGTTCAAGCCCAGACGCAGAACGACGCATGGGCCGATCGGCCCATCCCTTGGGGATTGACCTAATTCTCACAGGTAATAATCATATAAATTCGTTACCTCATCATGAAAAATGTACAATTTTCAAGAACCCTATTTTTCATTATTTACTAGCCACCAAAAACTCTCACAAAAAATACTGACTTGAGTGTCGGAGGGGCTTACCGGAAATCAACCGCTGGCGTGCCTTTATTATTTTGCAGGTATTTCTGAACCAAAACCAACCGATCTCATGGATCCAAGTAGCAGCGCCCAGCCCCACCAGAATCCGAAGGAACCAATTGGTGCCCACCGTGGGGTCGGACATCAAGGCACCACGTCTAGAAACACTCAGATCAGTCAGGCGGTGGCGACAAATCCCGATGTAGCCGCTGTTGCGGCACTTGCATTGCAGCAAATGGGTTTGCGGCTACCCGCCGCCCTTCCATCGCCGCTCTCTGATCACTAGACACACCCTCCGCCCTACACCAAAATCCTAGCATAAACAAGTCACCCCCTCAACACTCACATCAGCATGATCAACCACAACAGTCCCAAAACTAAGACCAAGAAGCACAAAGCGTGGCCCTAGAGGATGACACTCGAACCAGTTCACACCCTCACATCCAATACCCCCTCAACACGAACCCTCATGCAGCACAACCAACCTTCCTCACACAGAGACAAATACAAGAAGCGACCGATCTATTGATTCGCCAAGTCTTACAATCTCAACCGGAACAGCAACAAACCCCCGCTCGGCAGATTAGTGTGATGACCGATCGACACTCGGCTGAAGCCCTGAAAAAAATCGTGGACCAAAGAATCAATGTGGCCATGAATTCCTGTCCCAGTCAACCATCAACACAGTACAACTCTCTTTTCATTCCGGAGATCTTGGATAGCCTCCCAGTGGTCGGTACTAAGATACTGACACCAGAAAAGTATACTGGAAAGACCGATCCTCTCAACTATCTCGCAGATTTTCAATCGATGATGAACTCAGATTATGTTCCAGACGCCATTCAATGCAAGGCTTTCGCGAGCCTTTTCAAGAAGGGTTCAAGATGGTTCAACAACTTGCCCCCACTGATAACGGTTTGAGGATTTTAAGCTGCTATTCCTCAACCAATTTGCTACAAGGAAACGGCCACAGAAGACTGCTTTGGAAGTAATGCAGCTGACCCAAGGAAGGAACGAGAGTTTGCGGGAATTCATCACCCGATTTAACAATGAAGCTGTCGAAGTTCCTGACCTTACTTGCTCGTCCATGTTGGTTGCTTTGATGAGCAATACAAGGGATGGAGAGTTCAAGAAGTCGCTGGCTCTTGATCAGCCCAGGTCCATCCAAGAGATAAGAAATTAGGCAAACAAGTACATCCAGCTGGAGGAAGTGTTGAAAAATACAAAATTCAGAGCAGATGACCACTGGCCGAATAGTAGGACCGATGATTCACACAAATGGAAAAAGGATCGGTCTAGCTGGAGGAAGCCGATCGATCAAAAAGACCAGAGGCGAGAGTCCTTCACTCTGCTCAACAGGCGATATGCAGAAGTACTGGAGGTTATGAGAGTAGAAGGGGAATCCCTCTGAGAACCCAATAAATTGAAAACTCCTCTCAAGAAAAGGGATTCTTCTTTATACTGTCGCTTCCACATAGATGTTGGTCATTACATGGAGGATTGCTGGGACCTAAAGAAAGAAATCGAACTCCTCATCCAGAGGGAAAGACTGGGTAGATTTTTGAAGTATGGTGGAAATGCCGATCGGGGTAATGAGGGCAGAAGCGGTCGGTCTGACAATTGGCGAAGACCCTGGAGACAAAACATAAACGATGGAGGAAGGTAGACCAAGAATATGGACGACCGACGCGACACGAGGGGACAATCCAGGGCTAGAGATGATAGAAATACGGGGCAGCAAGATGACCGACCGGTTAGGGTCATCAATATGATTTTTGGCGGCAGTGCGACAGGGGGGTCCACCGTTAAAGTAAGGAAGCAGTATGCCAGGCAGATCGCTGAAGGTCAGTCAGCAGCGAAAAAGCCGCAAGTTAATGAGGCGATCTCCTTTGACAAGTCTGACCTGGCTGGCGTCAGCTATCCTCATGATGACGCACTCGTGGTTACTTTGAATATGGACGGTAGTGAGGTGAAGTGCATGATGATTGACACAGGCAGCTCGGTCGACCTGCTATACTACGATGCTTTTAAGCAGATGGAGATTCTGAAAAAACGGCTACTACCGATAGAAGGGCCAATCAAAGGGGTAACAGGAGTGTTTGCCTATCCATTCGCTCGAGTCTTGTTGAACGTAAAGTTCGGACAAAAGTCGCTCCAAGTAGTGAAGAGTGTTGAATTCTTAGTGGTGAAGTTTGCAGGAGCCTATAATGCAATAATTGGAAGAGCCACACAAAACGCCCTCAGAGCTGTCGTCTCAACTTATTATCAGGCGATGAAATTCCCAACACCCCATGGCATCGGCATTGTCAGGGGTCAACAAAGAATCGCTCGGGAATGTTACTTGGCAGAAACAAGAACCCTCGAATGAGCGGTAGTATTGACGAGTTCTCTGGATGTAAGACCAGATGAAGAAACCGAGAGGATGAACCCTGCAGAAGAAACTCAGCGGGTCATACTGGATGAAGAAGACCGATCCAAATTCACAAATTTGGGTGCCGAACTCGAACAAGGGTTGGCCGCAGCAATCACAAGTTGCTTGGTAGAGAACCGATCGGTTTTTGCTTGGGTACCGAGCGACATGCCTGGAGTCTCCCGATCGGTAACATCCCATTCCTTGGGTATTCAGAAAAACTATAGGCCGGTCAGACAGAAGAAGCGATGGCATAGCAAGGAGCGATAGGGGGTGATCGAGAAAGAAATAGAGAAGCTACTTGAAGCCGGGTTCATTCGGGAAGTCAAGTACCCCAAATAGCTAGCCAACGTGATATTGGTGAAGAAGAAGAACGGGAAATGGATAATGTGCATTGATTTCATCGACCTGAACAAAGCATGCCCGAAAGACAGTTTCCCACTGCCCAAGATCGATCAGCTGGTAGACTCTACGGCGGGGCATGAGCTCCTCAGCTTCTTGGATGCCTTCTCTGGTTATCATCAAATAAAAATGAGCCTCGAAGATGAAGAAAAAATGGCTTTCGTAACTGACCAGGGCACATATTGCTACCAGGTGATGTCGTTCGGTCTGAAAAATGCAGGGGTTACTTACCAGCGGCTCGTCATGGAAATTTTTAAAAAACAGATCGGCAGAACAGTCGAGGCGTATGTGGACGACATGGTGGTCAAAAGCAAGACAACTGTCGAACATATGGAAGACCTTAGAGAAGTCTTCCTGACCCTCAGTAAATTCCAAATGAAGTTGAATCCCGAGAAGTGCATCTTTGGTGTAGCGTCTGGGAAGTTCTTGGGATTTATGATTACTCAGCGGGGGATCGAGACTAATCCAAAAAAGATCGAAGCCATTGTCCAAATGCCCTCACCACGATGCTTGAAGGATGTACAGATACTGACCGGGCGGATAGTTTCTCTGAGCAGATTCGTCTCCAGGATGGGGGACAAGTGCCTCCCTTTCTTCAAAATTTTGAGGAAGGCAGATGTGACCCAGTTCTAGTGGCTGGATGAGTGCGAAAAAGCATTTCAGCACTTGAAGCAATATCTGACAAGTCCACCCATCTTGCAGAGCCCAGTTGAGGGGGAGAATCTGATTCTTTATTTGACAGTCACAGAAGAGACAATCAGCGCAGTCCTTGTTTGATCGGATGGTAAGGAGCAATTCTCGATCTACTACGTCAGTAAGGTACTGAACGGACCAGAAACACGGTATGCACCTATAGAAAAGCTGGCTCTCTCCTTGATAACTGTGGCACGGAAACTAAGGCCCTACTTCCAAAGTCATACCATCGAGGTATGGACCGACCAACCCCTCAGGCAGTGCCTCCAAAAGCTCGAAACCTCCAGACGGTTAATAAAATGGGCAGTAGAGCTGGGGGAGTTTGATATACACTATAAACCGCGGACGACGATCAAGGCCCAAGTGTTGGCAGACTTCGTTGCTGAAATGAGTCAACCTGACTCGCAGGGTGAGCAACGCCCTGCCTGGAGCCTATTTTTGGATGAGTCGTCGAACGCTGAAGGATGCAGAGCAGGAGTGGTATTGATCAGCCCGCACTGGGAAGAAAAGGTGGAGTATGCTCTCCGGTTAGAATTTAGAGCCTCCAATAATGAAGCAGAATACGAGGCTTTGATAGCCGACCTCCAATTGGCAAGAGAGATGGGGATAAAGCATCTAAAGGTGTACAACGATAGCCAAATAGTGGTTGGTCAAGTCACTGGGCAGTATGAGGCCAAGGGGAATAACATGATCAAGTACCTAGAATTGGTGAAACAGGAGTTGAGTAATTTCGAGCGATACTCGGTCAGCAGGATAGAACGGGTTCAAAATGCTCGGGCAGATGCACTTTCCAAGATGACTTCCGATCAAAATTCCAGGAACAACATCTTGGTCGAGCGGCTCGACCAACCCAGCATCCAGAAGGCCACTGAAGTCCTTCAAGCAGATGATCGGACAAGTTGGATGGAGCCGATTAGGCAGTACCTTCTCAAGGGAATACAGCCGGCGGAAGCTTTGGAGGCCAGGAAACTAAGGGTAAAGGCGGCCGAATATGTGATCATCAATGACATTCTGTACAAGCATTCTTACGACTGGCCGCTATTACGTTGCTTGAATGAAGAGGAGGCAGAACAAGCAAGGCTGAGGTTCATGAAGGAATGTGCAGAAATTATTTAGGAGGCAGAGTGTTGCCTCATAGATTGATCAGACAGGGGTATTACTGGCCGAAAATGAAGAAGGATTGTCAAGGGAAAGTTAACCGATGCGAGGCCTACTAGAACAACAACAACTTATCTCACCAGCCGATCGAGCATCTAAAAATTGTGAGCCATCCCATTCCCTTTGCTCAATGGGGAATGGACATACTAGGCCCTTTTCCTCTTGGTCCGGGGCAGAAGAAGTTTTTGATAGTAGCGGTCGAATACTTCACTAAGTGGGTAGAAGCGGAAGCGGTCGTCACCATCACTGAGTAGAAAATCGAAAACTTCGTATGCAAAAATATACTGAGTCGTTTTGGTATGCCTATGGTTTTGGTGACAGACAACGGGCGACAGTTTGATAATGACAAGTTCAAAGATTTCTACGAGCGACTGAGGATAAGGCTCCAGTTTACTTCAGTAGCTCACCCTCAAAGTAATGGTCTAGCGGAGAATACTAACAAGAAGATAATGAGTTCTCTCAAGAAGCGCTTAGACGGACGCAAGACCTGGGTGGACGAAATAGATGAAGTGTTGTGGGCGTACAGAACAACCCCAAACGGGACACCGTTCAGAATGACCTTCGGGGCAGAGGCCTTAGTCCCAGTAGAAGTAGTGCTGCATAACCAACGGGTTTCGAGTTACGAATAAGAGAGGAATGATGAAGCCCGCAGAGCAAAACTGGTACTTCTCAGCGAAGACAAAGATAGGGCGGCCGCTCCTTCGGAAGCCGTCAGACAAAAAGCAACGAAGTTTTACAATAAAAGGGTAAGGCCGAGCGACATAAAGATTGGTGGATACGTTCTGCGAAAGGCCGAGGCGGCTGGAAAGCATCCTGAGAAGCTCGGTCAAACATGGGAAGGACCCTATCAAGTGGTCAAACAGGCCGGACATGACTCTTACGTCCTGCGCGATACGAGCGGGAAGATTCTACCAAGGTCCTGGAATTCTCAAAACCTGAAGACATTCTACCAATAGATAAGCTTTATTTTAGTTCTTATTCCCTTGTTTATTATTGTTTATTGTACACGCAACTTGTGGGTACCTTTTTCCTAGCCCTGCCAGCCAAGTTTTTTAACGGCCCACACCCTTGTCATCGTTAATAAAGGGATTTCAAATTTATTGGCAAGAAAAATCTCACTAAATTGGGCAAGAGGAGAAAATTCTACCAACTGATCGCCGACGACATCGCTCGGCCAGGTTGTCAAGACGGGATCTTGGAACCAGGTGATGCCAAGAGCCAAAATCTTGGATCACTCGGCCTCTACATCGGTCGACCAGGTTGCCAAAACGGAATCTTGGAACCAGGCGATGCCAAGATAGGATCTTGGATCGTTCGACCTCGACATCGCTCGGCCAAGTTGCCAAGACGGGATCTTGGAACCAGGCGATGCCAATACAGGATCTTGGATCGCTCTGCCTGGACATCGCTCGGCCAGGTTGCTAAGACGGGATCTTGGAACCAGGCGATACCAAGACAGGATCTTGGATCGCTCGGCCTCGACATCGCTCGGCCAGGTTGGCAAGACAGGATCTTGGAACCAGGCGATGCCAAGACAGGATCTTGGATCGCTCGGCCTCGACATCGCTCGGCCAGGTTGGCAAGACAGGATCTTGGAACCAGGTGATGCCAAGACAGGATCTTGGATCGCTCGGCCTTGACATCGCTAAGCCAGGTTGCTAAGACGGGATCTTGGAACCAGGCGATGCCAAGACAGGATCTTAGATCGCTCGGCCTAGACATCGCTCGACCAGGTTGCCAAGACGGGATCTTGGAACCAGGCGATGCCAAGAGCCAAAATCTTGGATCGCTCGGCCTCACAATTGTTTGGTCAAGTTCTATTGCCTCAGTCGACCATGATTCTCTCAGACCCTACAACCGATTGATGCACATCGAGTGCGTTCGTTCACTACATGCTATTGGGAAAGATCGTCCAATCTTAACACGACAGATGAAAGTGATAAAGAACAAAAGAATTCTATTTCCTTGAATTTATGTTCTGGTCACAAGCCCGACCAGATGAGTGAAAAAAAATCAAAATCAAAATCAGTTTGATCTTTCGGGGGGAGAGGAAGTTCCAGCAGTTGGATCGGCAGGAGAAGACGATGGAGAGACATCCTCTTCCTCATCTGAACTCAGGTCCAGCATCTCATCTGCCAAGACCTCTCTTTCCTTTTCAGCTATCTCTCTCATCTCTTCGAGTGAAAGGCCGAGCTCGGAGGGAAACATCGACTCGGCATAGTCCTCGAATGAAGGACCCTCCTACCCGTCAGGGACAAAAACGTTGTGGCAGCTCCTCAAGATGGAAAGAGCCAAGTCACAGGAAAACTCCAGACACTCCTCCTGTAAATACCGCTCCTTCCATCGCTTGATCGCCTCAATCCTCTGCTCCTTGACGGAGCCTTGCAGCTTCAGCATTTTCTTCTCGACCTTTATCTTCTCTGTCACCGCCTCGTGACACTCTCAGAAGGCTTTCGAATGAAGCTCTTCCTCCAGTCACACCCTTGAAGTGGCATCGAGCACCTTTTTTCTTAGGTTCTCAATGCAGAGCTGCGACACTCGGTATTCACTCTCCAGCTCAACCCTGGAAGCAATCACTCTACTCCTCTCCTCCTCCCCTGAAGCGAGCTGAGCCTTCAAAACGCTCTTCTCCTCCTCCAAAATGCTCTTCTCCTCATCCATTGAAGAGAGTTGAGCTCGTAAGACATCCTGTCCCTCCTTCGCCTCTGCAAGTTCAGCTCTCAGAGTATTAACTTGCTCAAGAAGGTCATGAACCTCTCGGTCCATTGTTTCCCTCACTTTATAGAGCTAATCAAGATGTTGATACATCGCAGAGGCGAACGCCATATCCCTGGCACAGCCGCGGACGAGACTAGCCATCAGTTCTTTATTGTTCAGCGTATCCAAAAACCTCTCGTCCGCAGGAGGAACAGTCCTTTGGGCAATGTGCAGAGCGACGTTGACGTCCCTAAGCGATACAGTCTTATCAAGATTGATCGTGGGCTCCCATTTTCCACCACTGGAAGCTCGCTCTTTCCACTTGCCCTTATCCAATCAGGGCACTTGCTTTTCCCCCATTTCTCTCCCCATCTGACTGGATGATCGACCAGCACTCCAAGCGGTCCTCTTCCTTTTGAGTGGCGGCTCCACCTCTTCCTCCTCTGAATCCGCTCGGTCCGCACTCATCGACTGGATTGACAATGACACTGACACGCCAAGACGGTCCTCAGTGGACGGAAGGGCCAGCAACGCTGTAGATTGGTCTAACTCCGTTGGCTGAGCGATGTCTTCGCTGGCCTCTGCCTCCTTCCTCTGCTTCTTCACCTTCGAAGAAGCTCTAGGCCCCTTGGCCTGCCTTTTGGATTTAGGGAGACGGGAGGACCCGACGAACTCCTTGACCTTCACCATGACTGCACAATTATAGAAGCAGGTTAGAAATCGAAATTAATACTTGTGAATACAGCAGATAAATAAACTACGAGGAGTTAACCAGGAGGGGCGGTCTCCTCTTCCAACCCTCTAATTCGAGGAGGGGGATCAATCAAAAAGGCATCGACTGATGCCCCTCCACGATACCCCAGAATGAGACGGTTGAAAGAATACCGACTAAGCGTCTTGATCCTACCGATCACTTCCCACTCCTCCTTGGATATATGTAGGTCGGCAATGTCATTCCATTGCTCGGCCAGGGGATACCTCCATGGCCGGGACTCAAAAGTGGATCCTGGAGGCCTCACGAAAAAATATTTCGTTTTCCACGCTTTGATCGATCCTGCTATTCCAGCGGGACGATACCTCGCATCGCTATATTGGAGGTGAGGAATCCCGGCCACGACGTTCAAGCTCTGGTTCATTTTTAAAAAGTGTCGCAGAACATCGACCGATGGAGGACACCTGAAATTATGGCATAGCAGAGCCAGACCGTTGATGAACCTCCAGCCATTTGGGGGAACCTGGCTCGGCCCTAAGTGGTAGGCGCGCCACACTTCATCGATGATCGGGGCGTACAGAAGCCTCATACCACCGACCGAGAAAAAGCTCTCTGTCATAGCAAAGTAGCCGCACCCACTGCTATAAATCCTTTTGTTCTGGCCAGCCAGCCTAGGCCCCCAAGACGAGGGGATATTATGCTTAATAACCGACCGATTCAACTCCCTTTCGGTCATTGTCGAAGGGTCGCTCGGTGGTTTCTCAACAATTTGCCTATCCTTCCGGGCACTCGCTCCGACCTCCTCATTCCCCCTTAACTCCGACGCCTCATTTCTGTCGACTTCCGGCACCTCCACCATTTCCGCCGCTATCTCCACCGACCCGACAACCTGTAAAGCTCCTTCGGCAACTAGTTCCTGATGGAGCTCCCTCAGAACCGTAATTACTTCCCCACTAGGACTCGGGGATGCCGGTGGCGAAGGCTGACGAGCAGGCGACCGAGAAGGAGAGGGGAAGCTAGATTCGTTCCTAGAGCTAGTTGACGACATAGTCACTAAAAATCACACTTACAGGCGAGGAAAGGAAGAAGGACGTACCTAGTTTAGTGACTGGAATTAAGAATTGGGACGACGGTGAAAAAGGGAACTCCAATGGTTGCAAATAGGGAGATGAAGAGAGAAAGAAAAGATCGAAGAATCAAACACACAGAAAGTGAAGAGGTATCAATTATGAGCATTTATAACAAGATACTGAGCAGGCGTATGGATGGGACTTGGATGCGCGGCGAAATCTGGGTTGTCCAAATTAGGGTTACCTGATGACCCATAACGGCGCAACAGCTGAAAAGACGACCATGACAGCTGCGCGGCAATTAAAAAGATGCCTCGTTTTCGAATTCCTGATGATCCATAACGGCGCAACAGCTGAAAAGACGCCCATGACAGCTGTGCGGCAATTTAAAAGACACCTCGTTTCAAATTTTGAAAGCCTGTCAGAGGGCACGTGCCATTAGTAATGATTAAATCAAGTGCCTTCACGCGCTCGGTGACGACATTTAACCGACCGATCCTAGCGCGAGCTATCATGCACTAAACATCAATGTCGACCGATCGCGATATTCAACCGACCGATCCCAGCACGAGCTGTCATGCGCTATAAATTGATGTCCGACTGATCGGGCCTATCACGAGCTATCTTGTAGACGAGCTGCACGATCCTCATGTACTCCTTCGACCCTTCTCCTTGGTCAGACTCGAGGAGTAGGGGGCTTATGGTTGGGTCGGTCGTGCTAGGCCCAAGCCAAGATGCAGAACGGCGCATGGGCCGATCGGCCCATCCCTTGGAGATTGACCTAATTCCCACAGGTAATAATCATATAAATTAGTTACCTCATCATGAAAAGATACGATTTCCAAGAACCCTATTTTTCATTATTCACTAGCCACCAAGAACTCTCACAAAAAACACTAACTTGAGCGTCGGAGGGGCCTACCGGAAATCAACCCCCGACGTGCCTTTATTATTTTGTAGGTATTTCTGAACTATAACCAACCAATCTCATGGATCCAAGTGGCAGCGTCCATGTTGGAACCCGATCCGAGAACCGGATCCCAACCGAAAAGCAGACACGGATACGAAGAACGAGGCGAAACGAAAGCGAATGGAAACGGAAATTGAATAAAACGAAAGCGGAAGCAATAACTAATCGAACCAAACGAATGGATTTCGAAGCAAAACAAAATACAAAAGTACCGAAGCAAAACGAAGCGGAATCTTAAACGAAGCAAAATGCAGAAGACATAATGCAAAGCGAAGCACAAACTAACGGGAAGACGAAGCGATCAAAAGGGAAATTACAAACTGAACCTAATCGAATCGGAAAATATAAAGCGAACGAACGGATCAATTTGAACTGAAACATATCCAACATCTGAAGACATATAACGAAAACGGAATCGATACTTAACAAATGTCCGACATCTGTGCAAAAATCATCTTAAAGAAGCGTCGCGTTGGAATTCCTTAGACTCAAACTATCCCATAATCCAATATGAGAATCCGGTATAAATTTTTTTTTCTTTCTTTCTTTCTTTACTCACCTTTATTCGAACTAAGGCAAATCAAATACGATGAATTCCCACTTTTGGAAATTCATTCTCATGCAAATCTCAAAGCTTGAATCATATTCTTATATATTGGTATTAATCCCAAAATTCATATTCGTACTAATTTTTTTATCGAAAATTCGGCAGCATAACGACTGCATTTATCCTAAGCCAAACCTGCAAAGTATTCAAAAATACACTTCTAAAAATTTCCAATCAATCACACAAACATCAGAATCCACCGGACCCTCCATCCGGGATCTCAGCAGATAAACCCAAACCTATTTCTAAAACACTTTCACAATTGTAATTCAATCTACTATTCTCATAGTTCAACTCATTTCCAAACTTATACACAATTTCATATACAATTTCGTACTCTCATACATTCATTCATAATCTTTATACATTCTGAAATACATCATAATCACTTAACGACAGTTCAAGCCATTTACAAATTATTCCAAATCTCAATATTTACATAACAATACAAGCGATGCAAAAACGGACCAAACGTCTTCACATTCTTTCATCCGATCTCCTGCTCGAAACCTGGAGATGGGGATGAAAGGGGGGTGAGCTCGGAAGCTCGTGGATAACACATTTATAACTTGACAAATAACCAGAAATCAATTTTTCATAAGCTTTTTGCCAAAAGGGCTAATTTTTCAAACTTTGTAACTTCCTCAAATCTTTCAATTTTTTTCAAACGTTTCAGAACAAAATTCACTTTTTCCTTTCTCAAAATTTTAACATGAATGCAGCAGCACAGAAACAAATCAAAGCACGTAACATATCAGAATGGTCTGGTTCGGTCCGGAATAGAGCGTCTTGCACATTCGCGTAAGCGGTCATATGCGGTAAGTGAATGTAAACGTATTACACTTTTTAGCGTAGCGATCCAAAGATTAATAGCCGTGAAGGAGTCTGAAATCGGACTCCGTGCGCTAGCAAGCAGCACTGAACAAGGCTATAAACGAATAGAGACAAGTAATCGACTCACTAGGACTGACCAAACCCACTTAATCACATAATTCAAAACTGAAACTTTCGGATTGCCCTAAGGCACAAATCGAAAATTTGATTTTCATACGTTCACATAATGCATACAATTCAATCAATTCATCATTCAAATACTAATTTCAACACTCAAATCATTCATTCAATGTTTTCAACAATGTGCATAATTCAATAATGCATTTATAACAAATGAATTTAAGCAAGACTAATTTCTCGAAATCGTCGAAATCATATTTTCAAACATTAATCAACATTGTTTCAAACATTTACAAAAACAATAATTCATCAAAAGTCCAATTTTTGCTTTCTTTAAATCCTTCAAAATTGCTTTCTTTAATTTTTCTAAATTGCATGTATAGCTTACAAATCAAAATATAAATATGCTACCCACCTTTAAATGATGCTAGGAACTCGTCCGATCATCAATTTGATCCTCGCTTCTTTCCTTCTTTCAATTAAAATTGACCTAAGCCATAATCATTCAAATTCCACATCATAATTTGCATAATTCTCAAAATTAACTATAGGGAACCCAAATTTATCATTTTTCCAAGCTTTCTAAAGCAAAAATTTCTAAAATCCCCAAATTCAAACTTTGACCTAAACCAATTCACTCAAATTCAATCTCATAAATAACTTAATTTTCAAAATTGATGTCACAATTCATCAATTCACACTAATTTCAAGATATCTAAACCATCAATTTCAAAAATCCCCAATTTCTAAAATTGGCCTAACCCAATTTACACAAATTTCATATCATAATTCACAATTTCTTCAAAATTGATTTCATATATCACCAATTCATAATCTCATATATAATTCTACACCAAAATTTCACAAAATTCTTAATCACAAAATTAAGCCTAAACCTTAAACAAATTTTCATCCAAAATTAAACACAACCTAAGGCATATATATCAAAATCAACTTCATATATCACATACCCATGTCATTTTTCATATTTCTCAACCAAAAATTCATCAAAAACTCAAAGCTCAAAATTTTCTCTTACCTCTTTTCTTCTTCATTTTTGAAATTTCTGTAAAACCCATGGGAAGCTTTCCTCATTTTCCTTCTTTTCCTCTTGATATAGGCACGAAAATCATCTTGAAACCCTAAAATCTTCGAAATCTCCAAGCTTTTCTTCTTCTTCCTTCTCCACGGCAATCTCGTTTCATTTTCTCTTCTTATTTCTTCTTCTTTTCTCTATCATCATCGTGCTCTACTCTTTTTATTTCTCTTCTTATATTTTCTAGACTCTTCCAACGACACTCATCCCATTGCTTGATGCCATGTCATTTAAAATTTGATTAAAAGACCAAAATGCCCTTACATTTACCTTATGCCATTCTCACTTGCGGGTTTGATTCTCACTATCTAGTTGAAGGAATTTGTTAAAACTTCCTTCTAGAGAAATGTTCCTCTCAATCATACGAATCCAACGCCACTGACCGCGCTCAATTCAGATCACTACACCAAAAGTTATGCACAAAACAGTTCGGGTATGTCCATATTCTAACACATTTTCCATGTACGATTATTTCCTTCCAGAAATTTACATTCTTAATCCCAGAATTGAAACTCGATGTCTTCATAAAAATTGTAGCCTTATGCTCTAGTTTAATTCAAAACAAGAATCATCTCATTTTGATTCCCAGATCAAAAGTTATGCTCAAAATACTCTCAGATGTTCCCAATCCAAAAATTACACACAATTCCGAACTTCCATTCATAATTTGAAGGTCTTAGGGGCAAAATTGACGTTTCATTTCTTCATATGATTTGTAGCCCCTTGTTTTAAATTTATTTCGACTCAAGAATCGCTTCAATAAGATCTCTGTAGATCCCGAATTTCTCAAAATACTGAACTATGTTCAGAACATTTCCCGACTCAATTTGATTAAATTAATCACCATTAATTTAATCTAAAAAATTCACAAATTTTTATGAGGATGTAGAAAATTGTCTTAGAAATCCAACGCCGCAAGAATCAACTCAATCGAATGTCGGACGGAAAAGATATGAGCAAAATAGTGAACAAAGGTCGGATTGGAAAAAGGAAAGTCAAGAAAACCAAAAGAGCAAAACGGCGTCGTGCAAGGGCGAAACGCCCGCGTTTTGGGCGAGGCGAGGGCGAGGTCGCCCTGGCGACGCGTCGCCCTAGCGACGCGAGTTGGACGCTATCATCGCTATGGCTATGCGTCGCCCTAGCGACGGGGATGCATCAATTTCAATTTTTTTTTTCACATGAAAAATCCGAAACTTCCAAAATTCATAACTCTTAATCTCGAACTCCAATTTTGACAAACTTAGTCTCTATAGAAAGCTTGAGAGAAGCTCTACATCTTCCACGAAGGACATAAAACTCAATTCGACTCCTAAGGGAGTCCATTTTCCAGTCAAAGGTTCTGTCTTCTAATATTCATTCTAAAACCATAACATAAACTTGTAAAAATCATAACTTATTATTCCGAGATCGAAAAATTCCATACTTTATATCGAAATAAAGATTAAAGAAAATCCTTCAACTTTCATGAAGAACATCAAAGCTCAATTAACCTCTACCTAGGTTAATTTCTCAGTCAAAGTTTTAGTCATAATTAAAGTCAAAAGTCAACCCTATCACACATAAACTTTGACTGATCATAACTTCCTCTCCCGATATCGAAAAATTGCAAACTTTTTGGCTACAGAAAGCTCTTAACATAATCTACAAGTTTCTAGAAGACCATTTTATCAAATTTTGCCTAAATCAAAAGTCAACCCTCAAGGGCCAAAAAGTCAAACTTTTTACATTTTTTTTTTCATATTTTCACACTTTTTCTCTTTATTTCTTAATTTTCAGCTCAATTTCAATCAACTCATCCACTTTAATTTTATAAACCATAGCAAGCTACTCCAAATCCGAAGGTATCAAAATCAAAATTATTTCTTTTCTTATCAAGATCCTTTAAGTATTAAGTCATCTATTGCACAATGCTTATACAAAACACTCCTTAAATTTCATTTTACTTATTCTAATTTTCACTCAAAGATCGGGGTCCAACATTTCTCCCCCCCTTAAAAGAATTTCGTCCTCGAAATTCATACATAAGAAATCACCAAGTAACACATTCTTTGATCTAATTGCTTTCCAAGAGCTCATAATTAATAACTTTTCCTTGATCACACATTTTTCTCAACTTATTTGCACTTACTCACTTCTTGTGTTAAATGCCTATCTCCTCAAATCAGATATTTCTTAACACATTTTCACAAATCATACGGTTCCATTGTTTAAGAAACCCAATAAGGACCAATAATCATTTCAATTTAACTAATGGATCTTCCATACATATTTCTTTCCTTCATCTCATCTCATAATTGCATGTACAAAATCAAATCGCCATTATGAACTTCAAAACTCAAGTTCATTAACACACACTTAAAATCAATCAAATTTCTTAACCTCAATCAATCAGTCACTAAATTCAATCTCGATAATCATATTGCCCAAGTATGATCATAATACTGGGCTCTGATACCATAAATGTTGGAACCCGATCCGGGAACCGGATCCCAACCGAAAAGCGGACACGGATACGAAGAACAAGACGAAACGAAAGCGAATGGAAACAGAAATTGAATAAAACGAAAGCGGAAGCAATAACTAATCGAACCAAACGAACGGATTTTGAAGCGAAACGAAATACAAAAGTACCGAAGCAAAACGAAGCGGAATCTTAAACAAAGAAAAATGCGGAAGACATAATGCAAAGCGAAGCACAAACTAACTGGAAGACGAAGCGATCAAAAGGGAAATTACAAACCGAAACGAATCGAATCGGAAAATATAAAGAGAACGAACGGATCAATTTGAACTGAAACATATCCGACATCTAAAGACATATAGCAGAAACGGAATCGATACTTAAAAAATGTCCGACATCCGTGCAAAAATCATCTTAAAGAAGCGTCGCGTTGGAATTCCTTAGACTCAAACTATCCCATAATCCAATACGAGAATCCGGTATAAATTTTTTTTTCTTTCTTTCTTTACTCACCTTTATTCGAACTAGGGCAAATCAAATACAATGAATTCCCACTTTTGGAAATTCATTCTCATGCAAATCTCAAAGCTTGAATCATATTCTTATATATTGGTATTAATCCCAAAATTCATATTCGTACTAATTTTTTTATCAAAAATTCGGCAGCATAACGACTGCATTTATCCTAAGCCAAACCTGCAAAGTATTCAAAAATACACTTCTAAAAATTTTCAATCAATCACACAAACATCAGAATCCACCGGACCCTCCGTCCAGGATCTCAGCAGATAAACCCAAACCTATTTCTAAAACACTTTCACAATTGTAATTCAATCTACTATTCTCATAGTTCAACTCATTTCCAAACTTATACACAATTTCATATACAATTTCGTACTCTCATACATTCATTCATAATCTTCATACATTCTGAAATACATCATAATCACTTAACGGCAGTTCAAGCCATTTACAAAATATTCCAAATCTCAATATTTACATAACAATACAAGCGATGCAAAAACGGACCAAACGTCTTCACATTCTTTCATCCGATCTCCTGCTCGAAACCTGGAGATGGGGATGAAAGGGGGGGTGAGCTCGGAAGCTCGTGGATAACACATTTATATCTTGACAAATAACCAGAACTCAATTTTTCATAAGCTTTTTGCCAAAAGGGCTAATTTTTCAAACTTTGTAACTTTTCAAAACGGTTTCCTCAAACCTTTCAATTTTTTTCAAACTTTTCATAACAAAATTCACTTTTTCCTTTCTCAAATTTTTAACATGAATGCAGCACACAGAAACAAATCAAAGCACGTAATATATCAGAATGGTCTGGTTCGGTCCGGAGCGAGCGTCTTCACATCTCAGATAAGCGGTCATATGCGGTGAAGTGAGCGAACGTACTACACTTTTCTCGCGTGGCGTCGAAGGTAGCCGTGAAGGAGTCTGAAATCGAAGCTCCGTGCCGCTAGCAGCGGCTGAACAAGGCTATAAGCGAATAGAGACGAGTAATCGACTCACTAGGATCCGACCAAACCCACTTAATCACATAATTCAAAACTGAAACTTTCGGATTGCCCGAAGGCACAAATCGAAAATTTGATTTTCATACGTTCACATAATGCATACAATTCAATTAATTCATCATTCAAATACTAATTTCAACACTCAAATCATTCATTCAATGTTTTCAACAATGTGCATAATTCAATAATGCATTTATAACAAATGAATTTAAACAGTACTAATTTCTCAGAAATCGTTCGGAAATCATATTTTCAAACATTAATCAACATTGTTTCAAACATTTACAAAAACAATAATTCATCAAAAGTCCAATTTTTGCTTTCTTTAAATCCTTCAAAATTGCTTTCTTTAATTTTTCTAAATTGCATGTATAGCTTACAAATCAAAATATAAATATGCTACCCACCTCGAAATGATGCTAGGAACTCGTCCCGATCATCAATTTGATCATTGCTTCTTTCCTTCTTTCAATTAAAATTGACCTAAGCCATAATCATTCAAATTCCACATCATAATTTGCATAATTCTCAAAATTAACTATAGGGAACCCAAATTTATCATTTTTCCAAGCTTTCTAAAGCAAAAATTTCTAAAATCCCCAAATTCAAACTTTGACCTAAACCAATTCACTCAAATTCAATCTCATAAATAACTTAATTTTCAAAATTGATGTCACAATTCATCAATTCACACTAATTTCAAGATATCTAAACCACCAATTTCAAAAATCCCCAATTTTCAAAATTGGCCTAACCCAATTTACACAAATTTCATATCATAATTCACAATTTCTTCAAAATTGATTTCATATATCACCAATTCATAATCTCATCTATAATTCTACACCAAAATTTCACAAAATTCTTAATCACAAAATTAAGCCTAAACCTTAAACAAATTTTCATCCAAAATTAAACACAACCTAAGGCATATATATCAAAATCAACTTCATATATCACATACCCATGTCATTTTCCATATTTCTCAACCAAAAATTCATCAAAAACTCAAAGCTCAAATTTTTCTCTTACCTCTTTTCTTCTTCATTTTTGAAATTTTTGTAAAACCCATAGGAAGCTTTCCTCATTTTCCTTCTTTTCCTCTTGAGATAGGCACGAAAATCATCTTGAAACCCTAAAATCTTCAAAATCTCCAAGCTTTTCTTCTTCTTCCTTCTCCACGACAATCTCGTTTCATTTTCTCTTCTTATTTCTTCTTCTTTTCTCTATCATCATCGTGCTCTACTCTTTTTATTTCTCTTCTTATATTTTCTAGACTCTTCCAACGACACTCATCCCATTGCTTGATGCCATGTCATTTAAAATTTGATTAAAAGACCAAAATGCCCTTACATTTACCTTATGCCATTCTCACTTGCGGGTTTGATTCGCACTATGGAGTTGAAGGAATTTGTTAAAACTTACTTCTAGAGAAATGTTCCTCTCAATCATACGAATCCAACGCCACTGACCGCGCTTAATTCGGATCACTAGAACAAAAGTTATACACAAAACTTCGGGTATATCCATATTCTAACACATTTTTCATGTACGATTATTTCCATCCAGAAATTTACATTCTTAATCCCAGAATTGAAACTCGATGTCTTCATAACAATTGTATCCTTATGTCTTTAGTTTAATTAAAAACAAGAATCGTCTCATTTCGATTCCCAGATCAAAAGTTATGCTCAAAATACTCTCAGATGTTCCCAATCCAAAAATTACACACAATTCCGAACTTCCATTCATAATTTGAATGTCTTAGGGGCAAAATTGACATTTCATTTCTTCATATGATTTTTAGCCCCTTGTTTTAAATTTATTTCGCCTCAAGAATCGCTTCAATCAAATCTCTGTAGATCCCGAATTTCTCAAAATACTGAACTATGTTCAGAAACTTTCCCGACTCATTTTGATTAAATTAATCACCATTACTTTAATCTCAAAAATTCACAAATTTTTATGAGGATGTAGATAATTGTCTTAGGAATCCAACGCCGTAAGAATCAACTCAACCGGATGTCGGACGGAAAAGATATGAGCAAAATAGTGAACAAAGGTCGGATTGGAAAAGGAAAGTCAAGAAAACCAAAAGAGCAAAACGACGTCGTGCAAGGGCGAAACGCCCGCGTTTTGGGCGAGGCGAGGGCGAGGTCACCCTAGCAACGCGAGCTGGACGCTCGCCATCGCTATGGCGATGCGTCGTCGTAGCGATGGTGGCTGGACGCTCGCCATCGCTATGGCGATGCGTCGCCTTAGCGACGGGGATGCATCAATTTCAATTTTTTTTTCCACATGAAAAATCCGAAACTTTCAAAATTCATAACTCTTAATCCCGAACTCCAATTTTGACAAACTTGGTCTCTATAGAAAGGTTGAGAGAAGCTCTACATCTTCCACAAAGGACATAAAACTCAATTCGACTCCTAAGGGAGTCCATTTTCTGGTCAAAGGTTCTGTCCTCTAATATTCATGCTAAAACCATAACATAAACTTGTAAAAATCATAACTTATTATTTCGAGATCGAAAAATTCCATACTTTATATCGAAATAAAGATCAAAGCAAATCCTTCAACTTTCATGAAGAACATCAAAGCTCAATTAACCTCTACCTAGGTTAATTTCTTAGTCAAAGTTTCAGTCATAATTAAAGTCAAAAGTCAACCCTATCACACATAAAATTTGACTGATCATAACTTCCTCTCCCGATATCAAAAAATTATAAACTTTATGGCTACAGAAAGCTCTTAACATAATCTACAAGTTTCCAGAAGACCATTTTATCAAAATTTGCCTAAATCAAAAGTCAATCCTCAAGGGCCAAAAAGTGAAACTTTTTACAATTTTTTTTTTCATATTTTCACACTTTTTCTCTTTATTTCTTAATTTTCAACTCAATTTCAATCAACTAATCCACTTTAATTTTATAAACCATAGCAAGCTACTCCAAACCCGAAGGTATCAAAATCAAAATCATTTCTTTTCTTATCAAGATCCTTTAAGTATTAAGTCATCTATTACACAATGCTTACACAAAACACTCCTTAAATTTCATTTTACTTATTCTAATTTTCACTCAAAGATCGGGGTCCAACAGTCCAGCTCCACCAGAATCTGACAGAACCAATATTCAAGCCATGTATAACTTTCTTAACCTAACTTGACTTATAATCAGTTTTTTTTACCCATAGTTTGTTCTGGTTTTGCTTTGGTCCTAAGTCTCTTTCCCTATTTACTTCAGAACTTTGTTTTTTTGTGGAGCTTTCCTTTGATTCCATTTCTTACAATCTTAGTGTCTCACTTTATTCAAGATCACTGATTAGTCAAATGATCATCCTTAAGTTTCCTTTCAACTTCTTGTCCCATTTGGTAGTTGGTATTTTTCGATGTAGATCACTGTTTAGCATCTTCCAGATTTTCTTAAATGAGGAGACTATCCTGCAATTAATAGTTTTCTTTTTTGGAATGATTTTTTAAAATTTCAATTGCCTAATTAAATCCCTTACCCTTTCTAGCATTTTGTTTAACTATGTCTATTCCTAATTAGGGGATTTTGTTGGATTGCTATAACTTTCCTCCTTTTCCTCCTAGTCCTAACTCCCTCCTCTCATACTCTCTCTCTCTCTCCCTTCGTCCTTAGCTTTAATCACCCCATTCCTTACTCCTTCTAATCACATCTCTACTTATCAAATTTGATAAACCTGCTTCCTCAAGCTTTTATCATGCTCCCTCCTACTTGGTTTTAGGCCTACTTGGAGATAGGTTGTGGGGGGATTCCTCACCTATTTTTAGTCTTCATGACTTCCCTCCCATAGTTACAGAAGGAAATTTCATCATCACTTTTTTGTTAGATGTTTTAAGAGATGGAGCTTCCAAGTAGGTATCCTTTTTAGTAGGATTCTTCTTAGAAAAGATACCTACATTCCATTTGATGAACGCATGGACTCAATACCACTAGAAAAGAAAGAAACTTCTAGATGTGATAGTCAATAAAAGAAATGTTTAGTTTTAAGTTTGAATCCAAGGCAAATGCTCAAAGATTTATTGAAGTTGGACTATGACATGTGTATAGCAAAAACTATCTTTTTACAGAAGTAAAAACCAGGTCTTTGAATGAAAAAACTTAGGCAGAATTAAGTACCAATCTGGATTAATATATACAATATTCTATTGGAGTATTGTTCTATTAAGGGGTATCTATATAGGAAGCTAATTTGTATGGATGAAGTCACTATAATCATGAAAAGAATAATATATGCTAGAGTAGGTGTTACAATTGATCTACATCATAAGTTGCTTGATCTGATACCCCTTATGAGATTAGATGAGATGGAACAATGATAGAAGATATTGTAGCAATTTCTTATTAATGGAGATGAAACCTAAACCAATAGGAAAAAATTGACCCTAATATGCAAGATTTTTCAACGAGGGAACTATTATATCCTTCTTTCTTACATATAACTAGTCATAAAAAATTATTGATATCATCCTTCTTCAATTAGATCCAACTACCCATACTTATTTTATCCTATCTAATTTCATGGAGTTCTTTCTTCACCAAGACATAAAGAAACGATATTTCCACTTCTATAAGAACAACACCTTTACTTTGGTAGACTAATAGGTGTTTACTCTAGAAAATGTTATAATCCTCATACAATAAGCATGAATGTGTATAGTATTTTATCCTATGTAATTTAATGGAGTTCTTTCTTTACTAAGGCATGAAGAAATGATATTTCCACTTCTATAGGAAGAACACCCTTACTCTAGTAGACTAATAGGTATTTACTCTAGAAAATGTTCTAATCATCATACAATAAGCATAAGTGTGTAACATGTATATAATCACCATTTTAAATGATTTTCTATATGTTGCTATTTATGAATTTTAATGCTACATTCATTTAAGGTTTATAAAGCAATGAATTTAAATGTTTGATTTTGAATGGTTCACACAAATTCTAAATTGGTATAATAGTTAAGTTGGGAACACTCTCAGTAACAATCTTATTATATAATACATAACATAAATTGATATTCACTCAAAGGAATTTCTTAAAGAATCTTTGCATGATTTATGAGTATCAAGTGACCTCAACTCATTTGGTAAAATAGTTTGGAACTAAGATTAAATTGTGACCATTTGATGCTAGTGGATTAATTAGATTGATGAAATAAATTTCTTATATTAACATAACTCAGATTGCTAACCACCTCAATCTCCTGAGTCAGTATCACATGTGTCGGATCTGATCGGTATCTCTGGAGCATACTCACGTGAAAGACATTATGTAACTAAGACATCTCACTCGGTAAAGCCAGCTTATAAGCCAAAGGTCCTATCCTCTCAATGATCTCATAAGGACCAATGTACCTAGGGCTTAACTTGCCCTTTCTACCGAATCTCAGTACACCTCTCCACGGTGACACACGTAGAAAAACCCTATCTCATACACTGTATTCCATATCCCTCAGATGTTGATCCACATAACTCTTCTGTCTGTCTTGAGCCGCTTTAATTCGGCTCCGGATCAATTTTACCTTATCCACTGTATCCTGAATCAATTCTGGGCCCTCAACCATTCTCACACCCTCTTCATCCCAATACAAAGGCGATCAACACTGTCTTTCATATAAGGCCTCATACGGTGCCATTCTGATGCTACTGTGATAATGGTTGTTATAAGCAAATTCAATCAAGGCCAGATACTGATCCCATGCTCCTCTAAACTCCAATACACAAGCTCGAAGCATATCCTCAACAGTCTTAATCGTCCTCTCACTCTGTCTGTCTGTCTGAGGATGAAAAGCTGTGTTAAAACTCAACCTGGTACCCATAGCAGACTTCAAACTCTTGTAGAACCTCGAAATAAATCTGGGATCCTGGTCTGATACTATAGACACTGGAATCCCATGTAGTCTCACTATCTCAGTCACATACTTCTGGGCCAATTGATCAAGTGAATTAATCTCCCTCACTAGCAAGAAATGGGCCGATTTAGTTAACCGGTCTACTATGACCCAGATAACATCATGTTGCCTCGAAGTCTTAGGCAACCCCATGATAAAATCCATAGTAATTCATCCCCATTTCCACTCGGTAATAGGCAACGAATGGAGTTTCCCCACTGAAGCTTGGTGCTCAGTTTTAACTTGCTGGCACGTCATACACCTGGATACATACTCTGCCACCTGCTTCTTCATGCCAGGCCACCAGAAATGCTGCTTTAAGGTGTTATACACCTTGGTAGTACCAGGATGCATAGCATAGGCAGCCATATGAGCTTCCTCCAAAGTCTCTCGCCTCAAATTATCCACATCAGGAACACTTAGCCTCTGTCCCAACCATAATGTCTCATCTCTCAACTTAAATTCAGAATTCGGATCAGTCTTCACTTTCTCAATCAGCTTCACCATAGTAGGATCCTTGTCTTGAACTCTCCTGATTCTATCATGTAGCATCGGTTTGAGCTTCAAAGTGGCTATAAAAGCCCCATCCTGCTCTAGATTTAACTGCACATTCAAAGCTCTCAACTGAATCAAATGAGGCAACCTCCATACCTGAATCTGAGCTGCACTGATGTGAGATTTTGTTGGACCCCGAACCTTTCTCAGATTTGTGAATTGTAATTTGACATTAAACGAGGAAATTGAGGTGACTTAGTCATGTGTAAATGTAACACCCCACTCTCGCATGACCCAAACCCGACATCGACGGTGATATCCGAGTCTGTGCCCTGTGAGGGTGGCGTGCTACATCACTCAGTTAAAACTCAATATAAAACTTTTTTTTTGAAACGCAAACATGCACAATGCGGAAGACAATAAACATACAATCATTATTAAGTACATTGCCACGAGGTCCTTTTATAAATACAAAGTTATTTGGTTTGTGGACTTTACAAATTGACCTACTCATTAATTCGAAAATAAAATACACTAATGCGAGCGCTTGAATCGATCCCGACCCTTTCTCACTAATCGCCAGATGCCATATGCCCGTTGCTAACGGGTATTCTTCGAGTCCTGAAAAATAATTGCAAATTTTGGGTGAGTTTTATGAACTCGGTGAGAAACCATCATCGATGGTTCACTCAATTCATGCAATCAAAGATTTCACATAACATATATTCACATTGTTGCATATTCGATCACATTTCACAATTTCACTTAAGCAGTCCATTTATACATTTCATTCTATTCTACATACATAACCAAATGAATTCATAACCCATTCAAGCATGTCACAATTGCATAAGGCATTTTGCCTTTCACTCAATCAAAGAAAACAATCCAATACATATGTAATGCGCATGAGACCTTTTTTCTAATTTATTACGGTATTGTGACCAAGCACTAAAGCGTCCCAATATGGGCGATTAATCGGTGAGCTCGAGGCTCGAATCATCCCAATATGGGTGCATTAATCATTGAGCTGGAGACTCTGAATCACTGTGAGCTCGAGGCCCAAATACGTTTAGCTTTTAGCTCTCGATGGCTGCTCCGGTCACAACTCTCATTAACTGAACATGCATTCATGTATGAACTGCATATATCCCAATTTAACAGTAAATGCATCACAATTATCCACATGTTACAAATAGGCAGTAACTGTATCACAACCAATTCCCGTATCACAATTTACCACATCACAATCGACCCAATTATTACATTCAAACAATTATTTCACAACTATTCACAATATAATCACAATCACGATGGAAACACGAAGGTCTCAAATTCTCAGACAAATAACACTTCTATGTCATACTCTTCCAATACATCGGACCTCTTGTCCGGAATCCAATCATAAACAAACGCAATCGTCCCACCATTATTCTCCACAGAGTTATACGTGCAGAATTATAAACACTTACTAATCGAGGAACCATCTAGGTTACTCACCTATCACTTCCGAGCTAATGCTAGGAAGTCTCTGCCACGTCGGTCGAATGACGCTCTAATTGGGCCTCTATAAGAATCAGAGAAGAAAACGATCACTAATGGTCCAATCATTACTATGTAATAAGGCACATGTAGGTGTATAATGCATGTTCATGATATTCCTGGCCCTAATCCCACTTTTTTCATCAGAAAAATATGTCTAAAAATTAGAAATCTAATGACGCTGACAGTGCGCAATTCGGACCTCTATAGGTCCCCAATTAAATAAAACAGTGGTTAAGGACTCCGTTACCCAGACCCACGTCAATTTTCCATCTAAAAACATTCTCAATCACTCAGAAAATGAAATTAAATATTCTATGAATCCGATGCCTAAAGAATCAGGTCAATCGGATGTCGGATGGAAAAGTTATTCACGAAAGAAACCAAAATTCAAATAAAAAATTATTATATATATATATATATATATATATATATATATATATATATATATATATATATATATATATATATATATATATATATCCTTCTCTTTTCCTGTTTTCCAACCAAATTCAATCTATCATATCTCTTTCTACACGTTTCAGAAAATTACAAACTATACCTTGTTGGAAAGATCATGAAAAAATCTACAAATTTCATGAAGACCCCAACAAGCAATTTTACCCCGAAGGGTATCAAAATCCAATTGAAACTTCTGCCCATGCACTACCTCTTAAAACAGAACAGTATTTGTAAATTCAATAACTTTCATTCTCTTCAGTCAAAAATTGCACCATAAATATGCTCAGAAAGATCACAATGTGATCTACAACTTTCATGAACAATATGAAATCAAATTCAATTGTTAACTAGGTCAAATAATTCAATCAATGATGCTGCCCCAGAAATCACCCAATCTGGACAGTAATGCTCTATCAAGCATAACTCCCTGTACACAAGTCAAAAAAATCACTACCTTATATCATTGGAAAGATAAAACCACATACTTCAAGTTTCATGAAAATATTAAGAGTCAATTCCATCTCTAACCAATTCAAAACTGCCAAAAAAGTTTCTGCTGATCAGGGCAGTTAATAACCTAATGCAGATTCAGTGTTTGAAAACTCATAACTTCCAAATATGATCTCCAAAAATCACATTCTATATACCATTTTTAAGATCAATGTTTCCTCTACAACTCTTCAGAAGGTCACTCAAGCCAATTCAATTCAAAAAAATTGATAAAATTGCTTCCAATCAGAATGCTCACGAAACTGACATTTCAGCTAGGTTTCACTAAAATGCATTTTACCAGCCAATAGTCATCAATGCATATCTCCCAATATACATATAAAAAAATTACAAAATCAGTGGTAATGGAAAGATAACTTGATAAGCTTCAACTTTAATTTAGACCATTTTCCCTAATTCCTTCTCAATTAATTTAAAAAAATCATCAAAACTCCTAGGTCAACAATCCGGATACTGTTCACATAAGTCCCAGCAGTAACTTTCGAAGCCAAATTTCAACCCCTTAAGGCTAAAATTAGACAATACCTATTTCACACAAAAATGTAGCCAACAAACCAAAGTTTCATTTGGCACAAACCGCACCTTATTTGCACAACCACTCAATTCGTTATAGCAAAAACACTAAACCATGTACAAATGACAATTTCCAGCTTTGATTCTCAATTCAATTCCTTTCTTTCCAATGTCAATTCTACTTCACTTAGCACTCAATTTACCTTCCTATTCAACCAAAATTTCATCAAACACTTCACCTCAACATAACCTATAAAATTTCAGCATCATATTCAATCATTTTCTTTTAAGTATTAATCTTCTAACCTTACTCAAATCACTTCAAAAACCACAATTCACACACTAATCATCTTAACTTATTTATGTCTTACACAAACATACCCAACAATTCAACCCATAGGTTTCATGACCTTCATGCATCATACATCATATATAATGAACAATAACTTCCAATCAAAGCAACTAACTACTAATTCATTCATGAAATACATAAGTAAAGTTTAAACCATACACTTACCTAATCAAAGCTTCCAACTCTTCAATTCTCCAACTATTTTACTTCCTCTACTTAATCCTCATGCATGGTGATTATGGAAAGAAGATAGAGGGCTTAAGCTTTCAAGCATGAAAGGGAAGCACTAAGGTAGGAGAAGGGTGATTTAGCTAAAGCCAAAGGAAAAACCCAATGAAAAAGATGAAGGGAGAGTTTCGGATGTAATGAAGAAATAAACAAGAATTTGATCTTTTTCATTCCTTTTATCAATGAAGTTGCCAAAATCATGGCTAGGAGCAAGAAAAAAACATTAAAACTCTTTAGGACACTTGGCAATTGGAGGAGAAGTGAGGAAAAGTCAAACCATCATTCCAATTTTTGAAAAAAGTACAACAATTACCAAGCAATTCAAGCCAATTTCGGTTCCAACAAATTTTAAGGGTCCACTTTTGGGTCCCACCAAAATAATTAATAGTTTAGTACCAAATAACAGTAGAAAATCAATCGGTTCGCCACTTGGCGATTTTTTTCCGGTCAGGAATTTTCTCCGAAAAATTTTAGAAAAATTCCTAAAAATTCCTTAAAATATAAAACACTCAATGGCGCACTCAGAACAATTTTTCAAACCCAATAACCACGTTAATCACAATTGCAGTAGGCACATCTATCGGGAATGTCAAGTATGCATGTACCGAAATTTGCATGTGCACAAATGATACTGTGTACCAATCCTATTATGCATGAACAGTCCTAAGTCATTCCGATCCATCTCATCCTATGCCAAATTTACTATTTTACCCTTCCAGTAGAGAGTGGGATGTTACAGTAAAGGAAGAGGAAATTCATGAATTTGAGTGATTATGTTTAAGGTTCGATGTGAACAATGCTAGTTTGAACAAATTAAGATGATATGTTGGGGTTAATACGTGAAATGGGTGTTTTGAGTTCAATAAAATTGATGTGAGGTTCTGAGTATATTTTGTGTTGTATCATGAAATTTATCAGAAAAAGTTAAAGTGAATGAGTGGATTGTAATGGAGTTGAAGAGTATGGAACAAATAGTAAAAGAGTGAGAATCTGAGGAATTGAGGAAGTTGACTTTTTGGAGTAGAGAGTTGACTTTTGATTTAAGCAGAATTTGAGAAAAAGATCTTCATGAAACTTGTAGCTTCTGTTGATAGCTTTTTGTCGTCATAAAGTTTGATAATTTTCGATGTCGAGAACGAAAGTTATGATCAGTCAAAGTTAAGTATTTGACAATGTTCATAAGTGTACATTTAGGTGTGAAAGACGAATTGAGGCAAATTATGGACAGATATGTTTTGAATTGAGTTCAGTGATTTACATGAAAGATATAGAAGATGATCCTAGCTTTTCAATGATGTATAATTTGTTATTCTGGTTATGGAAATTTGGGAGATATGAAATTATAAAGTTTTGGATGTGATATAGGATGATAAATTCTGGCAGAACTTTGAATGAGAAATTGACCGAGTTAGAGGTTGCTATTGCTTTTCAGTCCTTCATGAAAGTTATAGAATATGTTTTGATTTTTCCATTGACATAAAGTATGAAATTTTTGGAGCACGGAATAAAAAGTTATGAATTTTTGACATTTCGGTTATTTGTATGCCGTTTTGACTCCTCCTGTGTTGGATCCCATTTCCGAGACCCAACTTCTTACACTTAACCTATGAACCCCACTGCCTAACTGCACATGATCCCTCCTAAAATGAATCCGAAACGGAACGAAAAACAAACTGAATCGGATCACATAGCGAAATGGGAATCAAACACATGAATCGGAAATGAAAAGCGGATAACGGAAAAATCGAAACATATGAGACAAGTGGGTCGAAACTAGTTCGAAACAAACGGATAACACATATCCGACATCAGATATCAAATGAATCCAGAAGCAAATAGAAAGTGAACTTGAAATTAAAGCATACGAACGATGGTTTTGATAGAAATATAGGACAAATACGGATTGAAATCGAAGCAAAAAAAAAACTGAAATCCGACATCCGATACGAATATCTTAATCAATACAATTGTATACAAATCCAATATATACCATCCATCGTCAAATACATTTCTTATTCCCATAAACCAAGATCTTGAACAATTGCATAATCCAAAAATACATTAGGAACTAAAATGCTTACAATATTCTAATGGCATTGCAAGCCATACCCCAATACCAATACTCATAAATCAAAATACACAATTTACAAACACATGCACAAAATAATGTTATCTTGACGTCTTTCATCCAATCTCCTGTTCGAATACCTGGAGATGGGGATGAAAGGGGAGGTGAGCTCGGAAGCTCGTGGATAACATGTTTATTTAACAAATGATAAGCGAAAATATTTTCAAACCTTAATTCCAGTTGATCGAAAACAACGAAGGTTTATTTCTCAAAACTTCACCATTGCAAAAATCTTTCATAAACATTTACAAACAGTTTTGCAAGACTCTCTTTAGTTGAAAATCCCAATTTCTCATTTGTCGAATTTTCATACCATTGCAAACATGAAATGCTTCACATCTAAATGTAGCACATTATAAACAAAGCAAAAACATATAACACATCAATCGGTTTGGGTTGGTCCAAAACACATGACGTACTGCACATTCCCGCAAAGCGGTCCTGTGCAGCAGTGAAACACATGGGAAATCCGAAAACGGAACTCCTATGCCACTTGCGGGCTGCCGGGAGAAGGCTTTTTTTTTTTAAAAAATGAGACCAGTGCACTGACTCCACATGAGGGGACCTAACCAAACCCATATTACACGCATTCATGCTTGAAAAACCATATTGCCCGAAGGCACATTTTCAAAATTGAACTTTTCATGTCATCTAATATTCAATGCAATACCTATCAATCACAATATCACCCAAGTTACAAACAAACACTCATGTGATAATTCTCAATTTTTCCCCAAACAAGGAAATGCACACTTTATAATCTTTCAAGAACATTCCAACACCATATCACACTAATTCACATACTCAACTTATTAATCAATAAAACACAATGTACTCAATGAATATTTCATCTTTATCAATTTACTTAAAAATCCATTGAATAGACAATTCAAGTCATTTACGGAGAATCGTCCGAACCATTGCGGAATTTTTTTGTAAATCATTTTGAAACAATGACTTTCACATTTTATAAACCTTTTCAAATGCAATTGATTCAATCATTTGTAAAACAATATCTTATAAAACCAACAATTAGAATTAGCTCATAATTTGAAAAATAAACGTATCACCCTCTTTATAATCCATGCCTTAAGTTTGTCCAATGCTCAAGTCTCCTTAGCCTCTCCTCAATTTTCCTCATTCAAGACAAGAGCCCTAAATCATAAGCATCCCCAATTAAATTCAATTGAACCATAAAAATTCTAAAATTGGCTTGAGAATCCACAAGCCCATACCAAACTCAAGCCAAAACAACCAAAAACTCATCAAAACTCAAAGATCAAGACTTATCTCTTACCTTTATCTTCTTCATTTTCGAAATTCTCCTAGCTTGAAAAGAAACTCTTGACTTCTTCCATCACTTCCCCTTGGAAACAACTCAAAAACACCTTTGGAAGCTCACAAAATCAGAACCCTAGCTTCATCTTCCTCCTTCTCCTTCATCTCCACGACATCTCCCATTTCTCTCCTCTTTCTTTCCCTCTTTCATTTTAATTTCGTGGGTCTCCTCTAAAAAATGACACTCCTCCTTTTTATAGTGCCTAATCACTTAATGAAGTGTAATTGACCCTTTTGTCCTTTACTTAAAAGCCTTAAGTTTCACATCTTTAAGTTAACTTCCTAATTTGCCCCTGAACATTTCTCCTACTTTAGAACATTGTTTTCACCATCACTATGAAGGAATTAGTCCAAACTTCCTTCTAGAGAATTATTCCTCTATGTCTTAATGTTATTATGGCTCAAACATCGCTTCAATCGGATCTCCATAGATCCCTAACTTTGCAAAATACTGAACTATGTTCAGAAACTTTCCTGTCTCACTTTGATTCAAATAATCTTACTCAATTAAATCTCTAAAATTCATAAATTTCACATAAAATGAAATTTATTGTCTTAGAAATCCAATGCTTCGAAAACCAAGTCATTTGGATGTCGGACAGAAAAGATATAAGCAAATGATTTGACAAAGTCGGATGAGGAAGGAAATTTAGCAAGATCCGAATGGAACAAATCAGTCCGATTATCATAAGATTCAATCAAACACTTTCAATTCAACTCCAACTGATACAAATTTTCATGGAGAGAAAGATACATGTGTTAGGAATTAAATGCTTCAAGAATCGCCTCAATCCGAGGTCGGATGAGTGAGTTATGATCAAAAGAGTATAACATGTTCATTCCCCAAAATCAATTTGACCATATTTTGGGGCGATTGCCATAAATTTTTCTACAAATATCCAAATTCCTTCGTTATTGTTCCATTGGAAAGATAACATCAAGCTCTACAACTCGTATTAGAGGCCTCAAAACGAGATTCGGCCTTAAAACTGGTTTAAAACGCATTTTCCACAACATACGACCCAAAATGTATCAAACCATCCGAGAAAGTCCGTTTAACGGACACCTATGTCCGTCTAACGGCCATAAACATAGCAAGGGGTCCTTTTGACCCGAGGCTGTCCGTTTAACGGACTCCCATGTCCGTTTAACGGATATGCGCTTTCCAAAACCTCTTCAACCTTTTTCCAATGCTTCTTACATCCAAACTAACATCATATAAACTTATAATCTCCACAAATTTACTTATTCAAAAGCCTAAACACTTCATAACAATTCAAGCAACAAATTCAATTCATGAAATTCTCAAATCTCAACTAAATTGGTTCATCAAAACCACAATTCTCAAACATGCATCAAAGCTGTCACTAATATCAATCTTATATAACATCATAACTTGTATCAACTATAACTCTTAACTCCGATCTCGAAATCTTGCATACTTGATCTCGTTGGAAAGATAAAAGAGTAAGCTACAACTTCATAGAAGACAACTTTGGCCAATTCTATTTTGATCATTCCTTAATTTCCCTTAAATCAGCATATACATTTAACATTCATCCTAACTTCACTTTCTTAATTGCACAACATTTATAATAATTCAACTATCATTTGGAATTCATCCAAATCTCAGCCTCAATTCATATGATTTCTTACATTTAATAGCATCATGTCATTCACAATCTCTTGCTTTTCCATAATATCTTACATACCTAATCATGATTCATGCTTAAGGCTTCTCAACTCATTTTCCTTACTTAAACCCATATCTCATTAAGGCACAAATAACATCTACAATACAATTTATACACCAACACATTCATTTACTTTCATATTCATATTTCTAATTTTCGCTTCAAGGTTCAGGATCCAACATTTCTCTCCCTCTTAAAAGAATTTCTTCATCGAAATTCATACTTAAGCAAATCACCATGTAACACATTCACTTAACTAATTTCTTCCAAATGATCCTAGTCATTCACATATTCAATTCCTCACCACACGTATTCGTAATATTTTTCACCTCCTATATCATATACCATCTATATCTTATTCACACTCCAAGAGTTCTTATCATATTTTCACAAGTACATAGATTTAACTTATCTTTCAAATCTTCCTTAGTTTTCTCACAAATGCCTATATTTCTCTCACAAATGCATATTCAAAATCAAACTAACCAATTCATCATCAAATGCTAATCTCAATGATCTAATTTATTGAAAACTTTACTATGGACCAAAACCATTCAATCTCAATCTCTTTTAACTTCTATACACGTATTCCTATCATCAAGCTCATCTTTAAGAATTCATATTTGCATCTCACATATATTCGAAGTCACATCCTATAATTTCATCATGAAAATTTCAAATCTTCATTTCCAGTATCATAATCCTAAACTCAATCATAATTCGTTACCTTAATCAAACAATCACATAGGTCCTTCAAATAATTCTTGCAAATTTATTCACATCACTACCACATTTTCACAAAATCAAACTTAGCCTTACAAACTCTTATCAACTCCTCATGCAAATCACTCATACACATACGCCTCAGTAAGATCATATTACTGGGCTCTGATACCACATATGTTGGATCCCGTTTTCGAGACCCAACTTCTTACACTTAACCTATGAACCCCACTGCCTAACTGCACATGATCCCTCCTAAAACGAATCCGAAATGGAACGAAAAACAAACTGAATCAGATCACATAGCGAAATGGGAATCAAACACATGAATCGGAAATGAAAAGCGGATAACGGAAAAATCGAAACATATGAGACAAGTAGGTCGAAACTAGTTCGAAAAAAACGGATAACACATATCCGACATCAGATATCAAATGAATCCAGAAGCAAATAGAAAGTGAACTTGAAATTAAAGCATACGAACGATGGTTTTGATAGAAATATGAGACAAATACGAATTGAAATCGAAGCAAAAAAAAAACTGAAATCCGACATCCGATACGAATATCTTAATCATAGCGTTGGAAATCCTGTACTATTCCTATCCGAAACGGATCAATGCCGGGTAAATTTTTTTTTCTCTTATTCGTTTCTTTCATCTTTCATATAAATCAAAACAATTTTCCCTCTTTGGAAACTTATCCATTGACTCATACTAATCTCAAATTATTGAAATTTCCCTTTTTGAAATTTCGTCCTTAAACAGTCTCAAATTACTTGATTCATCTTATTCATCATGTTCTAATTCTTTACCATATAACAAATTTTCTTATCGAAAATTGGGTAGCATAACGGCTGCACCTGCAATAACCCAAACCTGCAATTAACTTGAATACACTTCTATATGTATCCAGACAATTACACATACTTCATGATCCACCGGACCCTCCGTCCGGGATCTCAGCAGAAACGCAAACCTAATTTCTAAAACACTTCGAGTCATTTTTCATATTCAATACATAATTATCACATTCAAACTCATAAACAATTTCCATTCACTCATATACAAATTAATGCTTTCATCAACCCCACAACCAATGATATTTATAGATCATCACAATTTATATCCCAACATCAAATACATTCATCTATGTCTATACATATAGATCCCAAATACATTCATAACTCAATACAATTGTATACAAATCCAATATATACCATCCATCGTCAAATACATTTCTTATTCCCATAAACCAAGATCTTGAACAATTGCATAGTCCAAAAATACATTAGGAACTAAAATGCTTACAATATTCTAATGGCATTGCAAGCCATACGCCAATACCAATACTCATAAATCAAAATACACAATTTACAAACACATGCACAAAATAATGTTATCTTGACATCTTTCATCCAATCTCCTGCTCGAATACCTGGAGATGGGGATGAAAGGGGGGGTGAGCTCGGAAGCTCGTGGATAACATGTTTATTTAACAAATGATAAGCGAAAATATTTTCAAACCTTAATTCCAGTTGATCGAAAACAACGAAGGTTTATTTCTCAAAACTTCACCATTGCAAAAATCTTTCATAAACATTTACAAACAGTTTTGCAAGACTCTCCTTAGTTGAAAATCCCAATTTCTCATTTGTTGAATTTTCATACCATTGCAAACATGAAATGCTTCACATCTAAATGTAGCACATTATAAACAAAGCAAAAACATATAACACATCAATCGGTTTGGGTTGGTCCAAAACACATGACGTACTGCACATTCCATAAGCGGTCACATGCAGTGATGAAACACATGGGAGTCCAGCGGAACTCCTATGCCACTTCTTGGGCTGCCGGGAGAAGGCTTTTTTTTTAAAAAAATGAGACCAGTGCACTGACTCCACATGAGGGGACCTAACCAAACCCATATTACACGCATTCATGCTTGAAAAACCATATTGCCCGAAGGCACATTTTCAAAATTGAACTTTTCATGTCATCTAATATTCAATGCAATACCTATCAATCACAATATCACCCAAGTTACAAACAAACACTCATGTGATAATTCTCAATTTTTCCCCAAACAAGGAAATGCACACTTTATAATCTTTTAAGAACATGCCAACACCATATCACACTAATTCACATACTCAACTTATCAATCAATAAAACACAATGTACTCAATGAATATTTCATCTTTATCAATTTACTTAAAAATCCATTGAATAGACAATTCAAGTCATTTACGGAGAATCGTCCGAACCATTGCGGAATTTTTTTGTAAATCATTTTGAAACAATGACTTTCACATTTTATAAACCTTTTTAAATGCAATTGATTCAATCATTTGTAAAACAATATCTTATAAAACCAACAATTAGAATTAGCTCATAATTTGAAAAATAAACATATCACCCACCTTATAATCCATGCCTTAAGTTTGTCCAATGCTCAAGTCTCCTTAGCCTCTCCTCAATTTTCCTCATTCAAGACAAGAGCCCTAAATCATAAGCATCCCCAATTAAATTCAATTGAACCATAAAAATTCTAAAATTGGCTTGAGAATCCTGCCCATACCAAACTCAAGCCAAAACAACCAAAAACTCATCAAAACTCAAAGATCAAGACTTATCTCTTACCTTTATCTTCTTCATTTTCGAAATTCTCCTAGCTTGAAAAGAAACTCTTGACTTCTTCCATCATTTCCCCTTGGAAACAACTCAAAAACACCTTCGGAAGCTCACAAAATTAGAACCCTAGCTTCATCTTCCTCCTTCTCCTTCATCTCCACGACATCTCCCATTTCTCTCCTCTTTCTTTCCCTCTTTCATTTTAATTTCGTGGGTCTCCTCTAAAAAACGACACTCCTCCTTTTTATAGTGCCTAATCACTTAATGAAGTGTAATTGACCCTTTTGTCCTTTACTTAAAAGCCTTAAGTTTCACATCTTTAAGTTAACTTCCTAATTTGCCCCTGAACATTTCTCCTACTTTAGAACATTGTTTTCACCATCACTATGAAGGAATTTGTTGGGCCCGGGTCTCGGGTCCCTATTCCCGAGGCGGCCCCTCGGGTCGAGCCCGCGCCGAGCTTCCAAACCACGGATCCGATCCCAACATCCATACATACCATTTCGATTCACACAACAAACATTCCATCTATGATCATACAATCAAGCGCTCACACATGCATTTAAAACATGAATTAAACTCCCCATCAACTAAGGGGTTCCATGCCATTACAAATTACAGGAAATTTAGCAAATATTCTCAAATGTAGCATAATACAAAATCAAATTTAAAATCCAAAATACATGAGTATGCGCCATGATGATATGCTGGCGGGCTAACCTAAAATACTAACTTAATACAAGGCTCCTAACTAGCTTGAAGTTTTCGATGCCTTGCAAGGTCAACGATCGTCTCGATCTGCACCTGAGGAGGGGAGAGTAATGGGGTGAGCTGCGAAGCTCAGCGGCATATACGCTTATAGCCATTGGCAACGAGCCACACATTCAAACATATATATGCACAAGTATAGCAAGTCAAGATTTATCAAGTGATTCACATTCATATAAGCGTATGTCGTGTAATTTCTGTTTCTCAACATAACAATTATTATGCATCATTTCTATCAAATCCATCATGAATGCACACAAATGGTTTGAGAGTTCCGTAAAACGATCCGGATAAACCGAAGTTTATACCGTAAACTATCCGAGTCCGATTTCTCAAGGATCTCGTTGCCTCAAGCGGGCAGTCGGGAGAAGGCTTTATGTCAACGTGCACGTGACTCCATCCGTAACTCTCTTACCCAAACAAAACACATAATCCATTCGTTTCATGCTCAAAGCATCTTAGCAAAGCTTTCGAAATTCTCATTCTTTTCATTTTCACAAAATGCCATTGGCCTATCAAGGCCATGCATAATCATAATCATAATGCATATTCAATATTTCAACACAAGTAATGTCACACAATGCAAGCAAGCATACACAAGGCAATTTGCCCATACACAAAATAACCATAAACATATTACCCACCTAATATCGCTCGAGTATCCGACTCACTGGTGTCCTTCCTCTTACGATAGAATCGGGTCGGCTTGGTTTCCTAAAATAAACCAAGTTCCATTCAATCAATATCCATAGAAAATATTCAAAGCTTGGAAATCCAAAATAAAGCACTAAAAGTCTATATCCGACTTCCCTCTAAATTCCTGAACCCTTAAAGGTTGATTCCAAACTTCCCTTTTTCATACAACTTGTAGCCCTTGATCTCTTGTTGGGACCCGATCCGAAGACCGGCGCCCCAACCCGAAAACGAAAGACGGAACGAATAAAACGATTGATCACAAAGCGAAACAAATCATTAACTAATCGAAAGCGAACTTGGAAGCAAAGCATCCAAACAAAGTCAAATCGAATTAGCTCGAAGACAACCAAACAAATGATCCAATCGAATTGAAACACAAATTCCGACATCCGCACAAATATCTTAGAAAAGCGTCTGCGTTGGAAACCTTAAGACTATCAGTCGAAACTAATCCAATCCGTGTACTTTTCTTTTTTCTTTCTTTCTTTCATTTTCATTCCATCTCTTACAAGTGACTTCAATATCCAATTGAAATCATTCGCACTCAAACTCAATTTATTTGCTTCTTCATATACAATCATATCTCATCGATTTAAACTCTCACTTTTCATTTCCATAAAATCGCGCACATTCCAATTTAAATACCATCAATTCTCAAACGATTAGCACTTTAAATATTTCAGACCAACCATCCATAACTCGAATCATAATTCATTTTACTATTCCATATACAAATCCATAACTTAATCTAATACATATGTCCAGAATTCAGAATACATTCTCAAAATGAATACACAACAATTCTAAATTTCTTGGCGATCGCTTAGCTAAACAAATTATACCATATGAACACATACAAATGGAACCCTTCACTTTTCTTTACCCGATCTTCTTCTCATCACCTGTGGATGGGAATGAAGGGGGGTGAGCTTATAGCTCGTGGGTAACAGTTTATAACAAATAAATAAGCAAAACCTTTTAAAAATGCTTTTCTTTTCTTTTCTTGCAGAAACTTTGTTTGAAACCCATAAAACACATTTTCAAAAGTTCTTCTTTTGTAGTAGTCGAATTCACAATTTTCGAAATATGGATGCATCAATCATAATACTTCACAATGCAAATGCTCACATAACGGCTCGAGAGTTCCATAAACACAACGAATAAACCAAAGTTTATCGTAAACACAACGAGTCCGATTTCTCAGGATCTCGTGGCCTCTAACGGGCAGCCGGGAGCAGGCTTAAATGTCGACGTGCACGTGACTAACGAAACGTTCCTCTCTCGCCCAAACACAAGCACATAATCATGCTTAAATCAATTATCAAATGCTCTTTTCCGATTATACGAAATGCCATGAAATGTTCGAGGCATAACACAAATGTATTTGCAATTCATCAAAAGTTTATGTATTGAATCAATAGTGATTTTTCAAATCATTCATGCAATAATGCAACATTAATGATGCAATTGAAATGAGAAGAATCTCTTTGTTTGAAGAAAACAGTAGTGGCTTATAAATTTTATTATAAACAGGTACCCACCTCGAATCGATGCTAGAAGCTTGTCCTTAGCTTCAATTTGACCATTTCTTCTTTTATTCTCCCAATTGAAAATTCCCTACACCAATGTCATACAAATTCGACCCCATAAATAACAAAATCCTTAATATTGAACTTAGAAAACACTAATTCCAAACATAATCAAGCCATCTAAATCACTAATTTCCAAAATCCCCAATTTACAAAATTGGGCAAAAACCCTAATTTATTTCTATCCAAAATTAAACCCATCATACTAAGAAATCACTAAAATTGACTCCATAATACACAAACCCATATAATTTTTCGTGATTCTAAACCAAAAACTCTTTAAAAGATCAAAGATCGAAAATCAACTCTTACCTTCATCTTCTCTAATTTCGGATTTTCTTAGCTCATGATGGAGCTCTCTTCATTCTCCACCTTTCTCTCTCTTAGAACAACATCAAACTCCCTCTCCAATTGGTGAAAAACCGAACCCTAGTTTTCTCCCCTTTTCTTTCTTCTTCTCTCCCGAAGCTTCTCTCCCTTCTCTCTTCTTATTTTTCTTTCCTTTTGTTCAAGTGTCGTGCCTCACTTAATAAAAATAACAACCCAATCCTTTTTATAGTGCCATGTCATTTAATGAATGGGGAATGACCCATTTGCCCTTCCATTTAAGCCTATAAACTTAATCCTTTAAGTAAACTTCAAAAATTGCCCCTTCATTGGTCTTTATAACTGACATCTTGTCTGATTATTTCGACCAGGTAAATGAAGTACTTTAACAAGACTTTCTTTTATGGAAATTTCCCTCTATGTCTTATGAATCCATCGCTTCAAGAATCGGAACGATCGGAGCTCTATAACTTAAGATATCTCAAAACTACTGAAGTCCGTTCTTCAGACCCGCGGCTGAACACTACACCTAACTTCCGACCCATATTTGGAAGTCTTGGAGGTTAAACTGTTGATCCGATCCTTCATATGAATTGTAGATATATGTCTCTAGTTTAATTCTCAAAAATAATGAGCTCAATCCGAGCTCTAACGATCGATATATCTTCAAAATACTGAACGCTGCTCAGCCATTACAACACCGAGATTGAACACTACACAAAACTTCCAACCCATATTTGGAAGTCTTAGAGGCTACATTATAGGTCGGCTCCTTCATAACATTTGTAGATATGTATCTCTGGTTTAATTTACAAAAAGAATCAGATCGATCGGAGCTCTACCGATTGAGATATCTCCAAAATACTGAACACTGTTTAGTTCTTACAACACCAAGACTGAACACTACACTAAACTTCTGACCTGTATTTGGAAGTCTTAGAGGATAAATCATAGCTCATCTCCTTCATAACATTTGTAGCCCCATGTCTCTATTTTAATTAGCAACAAGAATCAACTCAATATGAGCTCTAGTGATCGAGATATAGCCAAAATACTGAACACTGCTCATACCATTACAAAGCTGAGACTGAACTCTATACCTAACTTCCGACCCATATTAGAGGCTACATTGTCGATCGGCTCCTTCATAACATTTGTAGCCCCATCTCTCTAGTTTAATTAGCAACAAGAATCAGATCGATCGGAGCTCTACCGATCGAGGTATCTCCAAAATACTGAACACTATTAGGACCTTTTCCACAGGTCAGCTCACTTAGATCAGGTCGATCTTTTTCCATTTAATGATAAAATCAACAAATCTAGTATGTAAAGATAGGAAAATGTCTTAGGAATCCAACGCTTCAAAAATTGGATCAATCGGATGTCGGACGAAGAAGTTATGGCCAAAACAAGAAAGAGAGGTCGATCGGCTGGAAATCCACCCCGCGGGCTGATCGACCAACGCCCGAGCGGGCGTCTTGGGGCTTCACGCCGATCGGACGTCTTGTGGCCTTCGCTGCCGATCGGCGTCTTGAAGCCTTCGCTGCCGATCGGGCTTGCTGAGACTGAACTCTATACCTAACTTCCGACCCATATTAGAGGCTACATTGTCGATCGGCTCCTTCATAACATTTGTAGCCCCATCTCTCTAGTTTAATTAGCAACAAGAATCAGATTGATCGGACTCTCACCGATCGAGGTATCTCAAAATATTGAACTTCGTTAGGACCTTTTCCACAGGTCAGCTCACTTAGATCAGGTCGATCTTTTTCCATTTAATGATAAAATCAACAAATCTAGTATGTAAAGATAGGAAAATGTCTTAGGAATCCAACGCTTCAAAAATCGGATCAATCGGATGTCGGACGAAGAAGTTATGGCCAAAACAAGAAAGAGAGGTCGATCGGTTGAAATCCACCCGGGCTGATCGATAACGCCCGAGCGGGCGTCTTGGCCTTCGCTGCCGATTGACGTCTTGTGAAGGCTTCGCTACCCGATCGAGGCGTCTTGTGGCTTCGCTGCCGATCGAGGCGTCTTGTGGCGCTTCACGCCGCAAGCGATCGGCTACACAATCTGACCTCTAAACTTCAAACTCTCATAACTTTTGACTTCGAGCTCCAAATCAGTCGCGGTTTGTTTCGTTGGAAAGCTAAGAGAAAGATCTACCATTTTTAAGAAGGAATAGCTATGACATTAAAGAAATCAAAAGTTTGCTACAAGGTGACCGATCGATAAACTCCTCAACAGTACAAAACTTGTAAATATTATAACTTTTGATCCAGAACTCCAAATTTGACAAACTCGGTGTCTATAGAAAGGTAAAAGAACCCTCTACAACTTTCATTAAGGCCTTAAAAATCAGATGGGCCTCTAAATGGGTCAAAAACTCCATACACTAAATAGCATCAGAACTTCTAACAATCATAACTTTCTACTCCCTTGTCCAATATTTTCGTGCTTTGTATCAATAGAAAGATAAAAATAAGGTCTACAATGTTCATGAAGAACTCCAAAACAACTTAAACCTCTATCTAATTCAATGTTTCAATCAAAGTTTCTGCCCTGATAACAATCACCTAAACAATATCCAAATTTCACATTATCATATCTTTTAACCTCCACAACCAAGAATCGCATATTATATATCATTTTAAAGCTATTCAATTTCTCTATAACTTTCATGTAGACAATTTACTCCAATTCAAATCACATCAGTACGGCGATCGGCACAAAGCACAATATATACAATCCTACACTTAGAGCATTTTCCAAAACCAAAGCAAAATACACTTAACTTTCAAAGATCATAACTTTCAATCCCGATATCAAAAAATAGCATACTTTATTGCTACGAAAAGCTCTCAACATAAGCTACAATTTCATGAAGATCATTTCCTCAAATTTTGCCTAAATAAAAAGTCAACTTTTACTCCAAAAAGTCAAACTTTCTAATTTCTTCAAAATTTTACACTTTCACTTTCTATTTCTTGATTTCAACTTCCATTTCAATCAACTAATTCATTTTAACTTTCATAACTCATACAACTCTACTCAAATTTCAAAGTCATCAAAACCAATCACTTCATTTCCCATCAATCTCCTTTAAGTACAATAACATCTATAACACAATACCTATACAAACACATTCATTTAATTCCATTTAATATTTCTAATTTCTACCGAAAATTTGGGGTCAAACATCTCTAGTTCACAACGAATCTGAAATCACCTCAATTGGGCATCTATAGCTCAAGATATGCCCAAAAATACCAAAATATAGCTTTGTTGGAACACAGGGGCTCGCCGCGACGAAGGCCACTCTCGTCGCGACGAACGGCCCTCTCGTCGCGACGCAGACCACGCGCTCGTCATGACGAAGGCTCGAGCTCGTCGTGGCGAACACAATTTAAATGACGTCATGGCGAATAAACATTTACACGTCGCGACGTTGCTTCCCTCTCTCGCACGCCGCGGCGTGTTCATACGCACGTCGCGACGTGCGGGTCTGGAGAAGAACTCCGAAACCTGATTTCCAGCATTTTCCTGCTTCAATCCTTTCCCTATTTCAAATGCAACAAATCTAAACCTTAGATCAACTTCTCTACTACAATTCTAACCCATTATAAGCTTCCAATCCATCATAAACTCAACGACCCAAAGATTTCTAACCATTTTTGTCCTAAAAACCCTAATCCATCGATTATACTAAATTCAACCTATCCTTAGGTTTAATCTAATCAAAACAAGATTAAACAAAGAGAAACTTACCCAAAAAATACTTCAAATCTGTCAGAAATCTTTAAAGATCGAAAATCTCTTTCTTCTCTTCTTCCTCCACCTACGGCTACTCCTCTTCTTCCTTTCTCTTTTCCTTCTTCTTTTCCTACTTAAGTCAAAAGGAGCATAAAGACCATTATACCCCTCCTTGCAAAGCTTAAATCACTCTACTCAAGAGATCTTCCTAAAATGCCCTCACACATAATACCCTTTTTAATTCTCACTTAACCACAATTAAACCTTAATTATCCAATAATCCTCTCAATTTAAATCAAACTAAGGCATAAACACATAATTAACACAATTCATGCTTAATGACATCATTAAAAAAATTCGGGGTCTAACATTTCTCCCCCTCTTAAAAGAAATTTCGTCCTCGAAATTATTACCTGAGTCATCGAAGAGATACGGATACTTCTCCTTCATGGCTTCCAATGGCTCCCAAGTAGCCTCCTCTACCGAATGATTACTCCACAGGACTTTGATTAGCTGAACTGTCTTGTTCCTGAGGACTTTTTCCTTGGTGTCCAAAATCTCCACTGGTAGCTACTCATAGCTCAAATCATCTCTCAACTGAACCTCACTGGTTTGAATGATATGAGAAGGATCCGATCTATACCTCCTCAGCATAGAGACATGAAAAATGTCATGAATATGAGACAATTCTGGAGGTAACGCCAACCTGTAGGCGAGTGGTCCAATCCTCTCAAGGATCTCATAAGGACCCACATACCTTGGACTCAACTTACCCTTCTTGCCAAACCTCAACACTCCTTTCCAAGGAGATGTCTTAAGGAACACCTTTTCACCGACTTCATACTCCATCTCCTTTCGGTGAGCATCAACATAACTCTTCATCCTATCATGTGCTGCCTTAAGTCGCTGCTTAACTAAATTGATTTTCTCAACCGTCATCTAAATCAATTCTGGTCCTACCAGTTTCCTCTCTCCTTCTTCATCCCAACAAATCGGAGTCCTACATCTCCGCCCATACAAAGCCTCATATGGAGCCATCTGAATGCTCGAATGGTACGAATTGTTATAAGCAAATTCGACCAACGGCAAATGCTCATCCCAAGCTCCTCTAAAATCCATCACACACGTCCTGAGCATCCCCTCAAGAGTCCGAATGGTCCTCTCAGATTGACCATCCTTCTAAGGGTGAAAAGTCGTACTAAAATTCAGCTTAGTCCCTAAAGCTTCTCGCAAGCTACCCCAAAATCTCGAAGTAAACCGAGGATCCCTGTCCGAAACTATGGAATCCGGAATCCCATGCAATCTCACTATCTCATCGATATACTTCTTTGCTAACACATGCAAAGAATCAGTCTGCTTAATTGCTAGAAAATGAGCTGACTTGGTCAACAGATCCACAATGACCCAAATCGCATCATGCTTCCTACTAGTCTTGGGCAATCCCATCAGAAAATCCATCGTCGCCCTCTGCCACTTCCATTCCGGAATGGACAATGGCCTCAACTTGCCTGAAGGTGCCTGGTGTTCAACTTTGACTTCCTAACACACTAGACATTTACTCACGAATTCTGCTACATTCCTCTTCATGCCTTTCCACCAAAAATGCTGTCTCAAATCTCTATACATCCTGGTACTACCTGGATGCATGGCATAAGGCGCATTGTGTGCCTCATCCATAATCTCGTCCTTAACCTCCTGCACATCTGGGATACACAACCTATTTCCCACTGTCATTAGCCCATCATCCCTCACCTCTATCTCAGAAATCTTGCCATTCCGAATTTCCTCTCTGAGCTTACTCAAATGAGCATCTTGAACCTGCAACTCTCTAACTTTCTCCCTGAGTATCGGTCTCACTCGGAAGTTAGCTAGAAGGCAATCCGACTCTTCCTGCTTCAAGCTTATCTTAAGCTTGGCCATCTCTTCCAATAAAGGAAGATAAATCATCCGAACATGCGCAATCGAAGACTTCCTACTCAAGGCATCCGCCACTACATTGGCCTTGCCCGGATGATACTCAATCAACAAATCATAATCGTTAAGCAGTTCAATCCACCTTCTCTGTCTTAAATTTAGTTCCTTCTGACTCAGCAAATACTTCAGACTCTTATGATCGGTAAAGATCCTTTTCTGAACTCCATACAGATAATGTCTCCAAATCTTCAAAGCAAAGATCACAGCTGCCAACTCCAAATCATGTGTCGGATAATTTAACTCATAAGACTTCAACTGTCTCGAAGCATAAGCAATCACCCGGTATCCCTGCATCAAAACACAACCAAGACCCTTCCTCGAAGCGTCACTATACACAGTATATGTAACACCCCACTCTCACAAGACCCGAACCTGACATCGATGGTGATATCCGAGTCCGTGCCCCGCGAGGGTGGCGTGCTACATCTCTCAGTCAAAACTCAGTATAATTTTTTTTTCTTTAACACATACACACACACATGATAGTTTATGAGAAAAACAATTTACATAAACAATTCACTAGCCTCGAGGCCCTTTTCATAAACACAATTTATTTCAGTCTGTTAACTTTACAAACTGACTTCATCAGTAATACAAAAATTCAGAAAATAAAAATACAATAATGCAGACGGCGAATCGATCGATCTTCTCGACTTCAATAACCAATAGATGTCATACGCCCGTTGCCTAACGGGGTATTCTTCTGAGTCCTGAAAAATAATTGCAAATTTTGGGTGAGTTTTGCAAACTCAGTGAGAAACCATCATCGATGGTTCACTCAATTCATGCAACACAATAATTCACATATCACATATTTTCACATTGTTGCATAATTAAGCACATTGCACAATTGCACTTGAACATAGGCAATGTGCCACATTCCATTTGCTTAAACATCTATACCCAATTGAATTTGTAAAACATTTAAACACAAGACAGTTGTTTCCCAATTCACATTCAGAAATACACAGAATCACAAAGCAGTTAGCCTTTCATTCATTCAAAGAAATGCAATCCAATGCATATGTAATGCACATGTGACCCTTTCCAATTTATTACGGTGTTGTGACCGAGCGCCTAAACTGTCCCAATATGGGCGCATTAATCGGTGAGCCTGAGGCTCTAAACTGTCCCAATATGGGCTCATTAATCGTTGAGCCAAAGGCTCTGGATCACTGTGGGGCTCGAGGCCCAATATAAACGTTGAGTTTGTAGCTCTCGGTGGCTGCTCCGGTCACAACTCTCATTAACTGATCACGCATTCATGCATGGAATGCATGTGTCATAATTAAACAATATTATATCACAATCGGATCCAAATTATCACATCCAAACAATCATTTCACAATGATTCACAGTATAATCACAATCACGATTTATAATCCCAAATTAACATATTCACACAATTGGTTCACAAACAATCACATTCCAATCACAATCACAAATAAAGCACTCCTATGTCATAATCTCCCACATACATTGGACACCTTCGGCCCGGAATATTGGCATAAACAAACGCAACAGTCCCACTATTATTCTCCACAGTGTTATAAGTGCAAAATTGTAAACAATCAATAATCGAAAAACCATCTAGGTTACTCACCTTTGCTTCAGAAGCTACAGCCTGGAAGTCTCGGCAATGTCTGTGAATTGACGTCCCAAATGTGTCTCTAAAACAGTCCAAATATCCAACATTACCAAATTTGGCAATCAGAAACATTTAATAATGCACATGTAGCAATTAAATGTATACAATGCATGTTCGTGACATTCCCGGCACTAAAGCACAATTTCCCATCACCAAAATTTTCCTCTAAAAATGAGAAACCCATTGACACCGAAATCACCCAATTTGGACCTCTATAGGTCCAGTTATAAATAAAACACGAATAAGAAAAATCATTATTCGGTCCCCTCACTTCGACCTAACCAATTCCCGTCAATTTCGGCTCAAAAAATTCCCAATTTTACGAATAAACAAAATTAAATATTATAAAAATTTGATGCCTCAAAATTCAGGTCAATCGGACGTTGGATGCGAAAGTAATTGACAAAAGAAATAATTAGGTCACATAAATCCCAATTTTCCTTCTTTTTTCCAAATTTCCAATTTTCACTAACTACCTTCTCCTCTTTCAAAACCCTTATCTATTTATACAAGTGTCTAAAAATTCCAAATTCGGTCTCATTGGAAAGTTCTCAGAAAACCCAACAAATTTCATGAAGGGTACACAAATCAATTTCACCTCTACAGGTGTCAAAATTGCACTCAAAGACACTGCCAAATCACAAAATTGCCACAACAGTTCAGTACTTTACCAAAAATCATAACTTTTTATCCCCTTAGCTAAAAATTCCAAATTTTATGTCAATCCAAAGAGAAGAACAAGGGCTACAACTTTCATGAACAAACTGAAAGCGAAATCCCTCATTAAACAACTCAATTTCTCAATCAAAGCTTCAGCCTATCCAAATCACTCTCAACAGCAACACATTCTTCCAAATTTCATAACTTTCACTCCCATGTTCAAAAAATTACATGCTCTATATCCCTGAAAAGATCAGACAACAAGCTACACTTCTTATGAAGGGCTCAGAGACAATTTCCTTCACTAACTAGTTCAAATTTGTCCATTAATATGACTGTCCTGTTAAACTTGTTCAAACAGCATAAAACCTAAAGCATATCCGAAATTGAAAAATTCATAACTTTCAATCCAGATATGCTAAATTTGCATAAAGTATCTCATTAGAAAGCTACAATAATCCTATACAAGTTGACAGAAGATTACCTAAGCCAATTTCCCCATTTACAGTCCCAAATAAATATCAGAACACAAACAGCCCAAAACCTTTTCACTTAGAGCATTGCACAACAAAGGCTGAATTTCCACTTGAACATTAACACACCATAACTCTCAATCTACACATTGAAAAATATCATACTTAGTGGCGTTAGAAAGCTAACACAAAAATATTCAACTTTCATTAAGACTAATTTCACCAATTCACCCTACATCAATTTAGAAAAATGCATCAAAGTTTCAGGTCATCAAGCTCGGGTACTGTTCACACAGCACCTCACAATTCACTTTGCATGCCAAAATTAAAATCCTTAAAGTCAGAATTGGACAAAACTTCCTTCATATGAAATCTAGCCTTACTTCTTAAGTGTAATTTAAAACAAACCTCAGCTCAATTCGACAACCCTATCAAAAGTTATGAGCAAAAATCTGAAACCTACACAAGTCCCATTTTCCATATTTCAACCAAACCTCTACTTCTTTCATGCAAGCATCAATACTACATCAATAACCATCCCATTTAACCAAGAATTTAACCACAAATTTATCAAAACATTTACTTAAGTAATTGAACCCAATTGGCAGCACACACTCATCTCCTCATCCATCATAGTTTACACTACTCTTTAATCATAATTTCACTTTCAATCATCTTAATTTCTCTACTTATATTCATTAGGTTTTGCCTCAACACTTCATCACTCAACCATCAATTAAACAACCAAATTACATAACCACATACACCAACATAGTTCTCATACAATTTAATGCATAGACAACACAAGGAATGCATTAAACTACCAATTTATACAAAAAGCATAATTCTTACCTATTTGAGTTTCAATTCTTCCAACCCTACAAATTCTCTTCCCTTCACCACATACACAATCATCATCACTTGCAAAGGGTAGAGGTTTAGGTTGGGATTTGTTTTTTGTGAACACATGAAGGGGAATATAAGAGCTTTTGTGTGGGTGGAGGTTAACAAGAAGAAGAAAAATCAATGAAGAAGAGGAGATGAAGGAGGCTACGAAGGTGGAGAAAAAACTCTCCTTTTAAAACACCAAACCCTTAGAAGAAAGGAGTGTCGTAGAAGACTCTCCCAATATATAAACAAACCAAATTAAATTCACAAGTAGGCAAGTGACACTTGTCACTTGCCACTTGTCCCTTTTTAAACACTCTACAAGTTTCTTTCCAACTCGGTTCCAAATTCTACTCTAATTTCTCGTCAAATTCCAACGGCTCAAGGTAATAAATTCTAAAATCATGTATCTAAATTTTCAATGCCATAGGCAGAAATTTTCGGTACCGGAAACCCACTCAGTCAGCTAGTTGAAAATTTTTCGGTCCGAACAAGTAACCCGAAAAATTCTAAATTTTTTTCCAAAAGTCCCTAAAAATGGGAAACACACATAAATCCAGTCCGATTAATTTTTCAAACACAAATAACACATTTTTCACAATAAACACATATGCCGGGAAAATATCATGAATGCATGTACAATCCTGTGCATGTGCAGACATTTCAATTTATGCATATATGGAGGCCATATTAGGCATGACCATGCCGAGATACGTTTACACACTCGTAACTCATTCCAAATTATCAATTTACCCTTCACATCGGTGATGGGATGTTACAATATAGCCCTCATCTCCAGAAGGCAAAACCAGAATCGGAGCACTTGTCAACCTGTGCTTGAGCTCCTCGAAGCTCCTCTGACACTCCTCACTCCAAACAAACTTCTGATTTTTCCTCAACAACTTCGTCATCGGAGCGGCTATCATGGAGAATCCCTCCACAAATCTCCTGTAGTAAACTGCCAAACTCAGAAAACTCCTCACCTCTGCTACATTCTTCGGTGCTTCCCAATTCACCACAGCTTCGATCTTCTTTGGATCCACATGTACTCCTTTCTCTGAGATCACATGTCCAAGAAATGAAACTTCTCTCAGCCAAAATTCGCATTTATCGAATTTGGCATACAACTCGTTCCTCCTCAAAGTCTACAAAGAAATCCTCAAATGCTCTTCATGCTCCCGATCACTCTTGGAGTAAACCAATATATCGTCAATGAAGACAATGATAAATTGGTCCAAGAATGGCTTAAAAACCCGATTCATCAAATCCATAAACGCTGCAGGCGCATTCGTCAATCCGAAAGGCATAACCAAGAACTCAAAATGCCCATACCGAGTCCTGAAGGCAGACTTGGGCACATCTGACTCCTTAATCCTCAACTGATGGTAACCCGATCTCAAGTCTATCTTAGAGAAGACTTTCGCCCCTTGCAATTGATCAAACAGATCATCAATGCGAGGGAGCGGATACCTGTTCTTCACCGTGACCTGATTCAGTTTCAGGTAATCTACACACATCCTCAACGATCCATCTTTCTTCTTAACAAAAAGAACCGGAGCTCTCCAAGGTGAAGAGCTCGGTCTAATGTACCCTTTCTCCAACAACTCCTCCAACTGCTCCTTAAGCTCTTTCAATTCTACCGGAGCCATCCAGTAAGGCGGAATTGAAATCGGCGCTGTACCTGACAGAAGCTCAATGGAAAACTCAATTTTCCTAGTTGGCGGTAGTCCTGGCAATTCCTTGGGAAAGACATCCGAGAATTCCCCGACTACTGGAATATCCTCCAGCTTTCCTCTATCTGTCCTGGTGTCCACCACATAGGCCAAGAATGCCTTACACCCCTTCCTCATCATCTTCTCTGCTGTCAAAGCCGAAACAATGCTGGGCGGACTTGCTTTTCTGTCCCCCCACAAACACCACTCTCCTGCCGCTATCCAATTCAAATTCTACCGTCTTCTACTTACAATCAAGACAGGCGTTGTACCTTTCCAATGTATCCATACCCAAAATCACATCTAAGCCTCCCATCTTCAGTGGCATCAAATCCACCACTAGAAGTTCTCCACCAATACAAATCTCACAATCTCTAAATACTTGACTGATAATAATATACTGGCCTATTGGAGTATACACCATCAGCGGAGTATCCAAAGGGCTCACATTTCTATCACACAAGGGTCTACTCGATGAAACAAACGAATGAGTAGAACCTGGATCAATCAAAGCTAGCACATCGTCAGCAAAGAGTCGAATCATACCAGTCACAACATACGGAGCGGTCTCTGCATCCTCCCAGGTCATTGCAAACACCCTAGCCGGTGTCTGCCCCCTCGGTCTACCTGGAAGACTCACCCTCTTGGCTGCATCTAAACTGCCCACTTCTGTTGCAGTCCTCTGTCTCATGGTCTCTGTCCTCCTCGGAGCTTGCATCTGGCTTCTCTCTTGTCATGGAGGCTGAGGACACTCTCTGGCAATGTGTCCCTTCACCCCACAGTTGAAACAAGCTCCTGTCAATCTGAAACACTCTCCTCTATGGGGTCTCCCGCAATGCTCACACTTTGGAATGAAAGATCTATCCCCATCTCCCCTTCTACTGCCGCTCACCGTTGAGGCTTGGTGAGAAACAGTAGAAGTCCTCATCGGCCTAGGTCGGCTCGCACCACTATTCCTCTCCTCTGACTGAACAGGGAAGCTCCTGGCACTCCTGTCTGGCATAGGAGTACTAGTGCTGCCTCCCCTCTTGAACTGCTCTCTTCCTTTTCTTTTCTTGTTCACAGCACTCTTGATGTTCTCTATATTTCCACTCTCAAAGCTGCCTCGACCAACTGCTGAAAATCACAAAATTTTGCACAATCACCTTCTCTCTGATGGCCAAGTGCAGGCCCGACTCAAACCGGCGACATCTCGTAGCCTCACTCAGCATCAAATCTGAAGCATACCTTGCCAACTGTGTGAACCGACGCTCATACTCACTGAATGACATCTCCCTCTGGGTGAGACTGAGGAACTCCCTCTGCTTCTATTGAATATAAACCTCTAATAGATACTTCTTCTTAAAAGCAGCTAAGAAATTCTGCCATGACAACCTCACGGGTCTCATCTGACTGCCTGGCACGGTCTCCCACCAATGCAGAGCATCTCCCTAAAGCAAACTTGCAGCATAGATGACTCTCTCGTCATCCTCACACTCCATCTGATCCAGCACTCTCTCAGTCTTTCTCAACCAAGTCTCGGCTTCTTACGGATCGATGTCCGTAAAATCCATCGCCCATACTTCTTCAATCATCAGATAAATCGCCCCTCTTCCGAGCTGGACACAAAGCGAAGGCTCGCATCGACCCATAGCTTTGAACAAATGCCTGGGTGAAGGCCTGGAATAACCTCGGATTCAGTGGAGGCACTGACTCCTGCGAAACCGACGACTCCTGAGACTGCGATAACATGGGTTCACTGCCTAACCCTACAGAAGCCTCAGCGTTCCCTGGGGCTACTGACTCATCAATCCTCTCCTCCCTAGTCAGAGAGTCAGGTGCAGCAGATCCTTGCATGACTCCTCGTGTTCTTCTACGAGGTGGCATCGTACTCCTTCAAAGGGAAACACTAAGGATTAGCTACAGGTCAATCTACATGTATGCATGATATGTATGTCACTTAATCAATGCAACAATTAATCATGTATCACACAGTTCATCCTATATGCATTCTAAGCCAAGGACACTAAACCTAGGTGCTCTGATACCAAACATGTTGGGCCCGGGTCCCTATTCCTGAGGCAGCCCCTCGGGCCGAGCCCGCGTCGAGCTTCCAAACCACGGACCCGATCCCAACATCCATACTTACCATTTCGATTCACACAACAAACATTCCATCTATGATCATACAATCAAGCGCTCACACATGCATTTAAAACATGAATTAAACACCCCATCAACTAAGGGGTTCCATGCCATTACAAATTAGAGGAAATTTAGCAAATATTCTCAAATGTAGCATAATACAAAATCAAATTTAAAATCCAAAATACATGAGTATGCTCCATGATGATATGCTGGCGAGCTAACCTAAAATACTAACTTAATACAAGGCTCCTAACTAGCTTGAAGTTTTCGATGCCTTGCAAGGTCAACGATCGTCTCGATCGCTTTGAGGAGGGAGAGTAATGGGGTGAGTCTGAAGCTCAAAGACATATCGTTTATAGCCATTGGCAACGAGCCACACATTCAAACATATATATGCACAAGTATAGCAAGTCAAGATTTATCAAGTGATTCACATTCATATAAGCGTATGTCGTGTAATTTCTGTTTCTCAACATAACAATTATTATGCATCATTTCTATCAAATCCATCATGAATGCACACAAATGGTTTGAGAGTTCCGTAAAACGATCCGGATAAACCGAAGTTTATACCGTAAACTATCCGAGTCCGATTTCTCAAGGATCTCGTTGCCTCAAGCGGGCAGCCGGGAGAAGGCTTTATGTCAACGTGCACGTGACTCCATCCGTAACTCTCTTACCCAAACAAAACACATAATCCATTCGTTTCATGCTCAAAGCATCTTAGCAAAGCTTTCGAAATTCTCATTCTTTTCATTTTCACAAAATGCCATAAGGCCTATCAAGGCCATGCATAATCATAATCATAATGCATATTCAATATTTCAACACAAGTAATGTCACACAATGCAAGCAAGCATAAACAAGGCAATTTGCCCATACACACAATAACCATAAACATATTACCCACCTAATATCGCTCGAGTATCCGACTCACTGGTGTCTTTCCTCTTGCGATGGAATCGGGTCGGCTTGGTTTCCTAAAATAAACCAAGTTCCATTCAATCAATATCCATAGAAAATATTCAAAGCTTGGAAATCCAAAATAAAGCACTAAAAGTCTATATCCGACTTCCCTCTAAATTCCTGAACCCTTAAAGGTTGATTCCAAACTTTACTTTTTCATACAACTTGTAGCCCTTGATCTCTAGTTCACAACGAATCTGAAATCACCTCAATTGGGCATCTATAGCTGAAGATATGCCCAAAAATACCAAAATATAGCTTTGCTGGAACACAGGGGCTCGCCGCGACGAAGGCCACTCGCTTGCATGGCGAATGGCCCTTCGTCATGACGATCAGTACCACGCTTCGTCATGACGAAGGCCTAAGCTCACCGTGACGAACACAATTTTGTACGTCGCGGCGAATAAACATTTACACGTCGTGACGTTGCTTCCCTCTCTCGCACGCCGCGACGTGTTCATATGCATGTCGCGACGTGCGGGTCTAAAGAAGAACTCCGAAACCCGATTTTCAGCATTTTCCCGCTTCAATCCTTTCCCTATTTCAAATGCAACAAATTTAAACCTTAGATCAACTTCTCTACTACAGTTCTAACCCATTCTAAGCTTCCAATCCATCATAAACTCAACGAACCAAAGATTTCTAACCATTTTTGCCCTAAAAACCCTAATCCATCGATTCTACTACATTCAACCTATCCTTAGGTTTAATCTAATCAAAACAAGATTAAACAAAGAGAAACTTACCCGGAAAATACTTCAAATTTGTCGGAAATCTTTAAAGATCGAAAATCTCTTTCTTCTCTTCTTCCTCCACCTACGGCTACTCCTCTTCTTCCTTTCTCTTTTCCTTCTTCTTTTCCTACTTAAGTCAAAAGGAGCATAAAGACCATTATACCCCTCCTTGCAAAGCTTAAATCACTCTACTCAAGAGATCTTCCTAAAATGCCCTCACACATAATACCCTTTTTAATTCTCACTTAACCACAATTAAACCTTAATTATCCAATAATCCTCTCAATTTAAATCAAACTAAGGCATAAACACATAATTAACACAATTCATGCTTAATGACATCTTAAAAAATTTTTTGGGGTCTAACAGAATTAGTCCAAACTTCCTTCTAGAGAATTATTCCTCTATGTCTTAATGTTATTATGCCTCAAACATAGCTTCAATCGGATCTCCATAGATCCCTAACTTTGCAAAAGACTGAACTATGTTCAGAAACTTTCCTGTCTCACTTTGATTCAAATAATCTTACTCAATTAAAGCTCTAAAATTCATAAATTTCATATAAAATGAAATTCATTGTCTTAGGAATCCAACGCTTCAAGAACCAAGTCATTTGGATGTCGGACAGAAAAGATATAAGCAAATGATTTGACAAAGTCGGATGAGGAAGGAAATTTAGCAAGATCCGAATGGAACAAATCATTCTGATTATCATAAGATTCAATCAAACACTTTCAATTCAACTCCAACTGATACAAATTTTCATGGAGAGAAATATACATGTGTTAGGAATTCAATGCTTCAAGAATCGCCTCAATCCGAGGTCGGATGAGTGAGTTATGATCAAAAGAGTATACCATGTTCATTCCCCAAAATCAATTTGAACATATTTTGGCGCGATTGCCATAACCTTTTCTAAAAATATCCAAATGCCTTCGTTCTTGTTCCATTCGAAAGATAACATCAAGCTCTACAACTCGTATTAGAGGCCTCAAAACGAGATTCGGCCTCAAAACTGGTCAAAAATGCGTTTTCCACAAGTTGACCCGTGGATATCCGTTAAACGGACATGCATGTCCGTTTAACGGACACATACGGCCCAAAATGTATCAAACCATCCGAGAAAGTCCGTTTAACGGACACCTATGTCTGTTTAACGGACATAAACATAGCAAGGGGTCCTTTTGACCCGAGGCTGTCCGTTTAACGGACTCCCATGTCCGTTTAACGGACATGCGCTTTCCAAAACCTCTTCAACCTTTTTCCAATGCTTCTTACATCCAAACTAACATCATATAAACTTATAATCTCCACAAATTTACTTATTCAAAAGCCTAAACACTTCATAACAATTCAAGAAACAAATTCAATTCATGAAATTCTCAAATCTCAACTAAATTGGTTCATCAAAACCACAATTCTCAAACATGCATCAAAGCTGTCACTAATATCAATCTTATATAACATCATAACTTGTATCAACTATAACTCTTAACTCCGATCTCGAAATCTTGCATACTTGATCTCGTTGGAAAGATAAAAGAGTAAGCTACAACTTCATAGAAGACAACTTTGTCCAATTCTATTTTTATCATTCCTTAATTTCCCTTAAATCAGCATATACATTTAACATTCATCCTAACTTCACTTTCTTAATTGCACAACATTTATAATAATTCAACTATCATTTGGAATTCATCCAAATCTCAGCCTCAATTCATATGATTTCTTACATTTAATAGCATCATGTCATTCACATTCTCTTGCTTTTCCATAATATCTTACATATCTAATCATGATTCATGCTTAAGGCTTCTCAACTCATTTTCCTTACTTAAACCCATATCTCATTAAGGCACAAATAACATCTATAATACAATTTATACACCAACACATTCATTTACTTTCATATTCATATTTCTAATTTTCGCTTCAAGGTTCGGGGTCCAACATCCTATTTTTGTTATTTCGTTCCCAATCCGACCCCTTTTTCGATCTTTTGCTTATAATGTCTCTGTCCGACATCCGACTGAGTTAGTTTTTGAAGCGTTAGATTCCTAAGACAATGACCTACATCATGATGGGAAATTATGATTGTTCTGAGGTTAGATTGTAAGGGATCGATTGAGTCAAAGGGAGTTAGATATTTTCCGAGCATGGTTCAGTATTTTTGGATGATATCTTGATCGGCAGAGATCCAATCAAGTTGATTCTTATTTTTAAATAAGTGAGAGACATGGGACTGCAAATTATTTGAAGGACACGGAATTTAATTCAGTTCCTAAGATTTTTAATTTCTGAATTGAGGTATTAAGTTATAAGAATATATATAAGGGCATTTTGGGCATGACACTTAAGACCAAGAGTTATAAGACTTATGTGGGAGGGCAAAATGGACATTTCCCACCCATAAGAGTATGAATTAAAAAGAGGAAATGAGAAATGAGAAGAAGAGGAAGAGAAGTTGTGGCCGTAGGAGAAGAAGAGAAGAGGGGAAGCTAGGGTTCTTGATCCTAGAAGATTTTCGACGGATTTGAAGCAAGTCTTGGTAAGTTTAACTTCATTTCTTCTTGTTTTGGTTGGATTAAACCTAGTATAGCTTGGTATGGTGGTAGAATCGGTGATTTTGGGTTTTAGGGCAAAAATGGCTAGATTTCTTGGGTTGATGCGTTTATGACTGATTTTGAGTTGCTACTGGGTTAAAAATGTAGTTTAATTCGTGATCTAAGGTTTAGGTGTGTTGCATTTATGTTTGGGGAAGGATTGAAGAGTGAAATACTAGAAAATCGAGTTTCGGAGTCGTTCTCCAGGCCTGTATGTCGCGACGTGCGTATGAACACGCCGCGACGTGCCAAATTTTTATTCGTCGCGACGTGCGAGGAAGGGTTCGTCACGACATGTGGGGAAGGCAACGTTGCGACGTGCAAGAAAATGGTGCGTCGCAGCGAGCACGCCCGTTCACCGTGACGAGCGGGGCTTCGTCGCGGCGAGCCCCCTGTTTCCAGCATCGATGAGTTTTGATAAATTGAGCATATCTTGGGCTGTAGATGTCCAAATGAGGTGATGTTTGATTCGTTGTGATCTAGAGACAAGGTTCTAAAAGTTTTGTAAGCAAGAAAGTTTTATTTCAGTCTTTAAAGATCTCAATTTGTAGAAGGAAGTTGAGTATAGATTCTTATTTCAACATAAGGATAGGCCCAATATGTTTGATGTATAACTTTGGGATTTCTGAAACGAATCGAATGAGTTTGGAGTCATAGAAACTTAAGACATAAGGGAAAAATGTTTATAGAAGAAAGATTGTCAAATCTCTTCATTTACTTGATCATAATTTGGAATTCCGATTGAATGTGAATTTTGTATTTGATAAAGGGAATCAAGGAAGGCAAGAGGATCAAGATGAGAGGCATCTTTTAGCATGGATCCAAGCAAGGATCTCAGGTAGGTTTCATGTTTATAATTTAGTAATGAGCCAATAAAGTTTTCTCCCAAATCAAGAATGATTTCAATTACTTCATAAATATCCTTTTGTTTCTATTGAATGATTTGCTAAATTTCTACATGTTTCAGCATATGAACTTTTCTAATGAATTTCAAAATAAATATGAGAATGCATCGAAACATTTTATGTTATGCTTTGAAACGTTCATGGCATTTTGTATCTTTGAGAAAGAAAGAAAAGAGTATGAAAAGCATGAAAGCAATTTAATATGATATGAGCATGAAGCGAATTGTTATGTGCTTTGTTTGGGTGAGAGAGTAACGGATGGATAGTCACGTGCACGTCGACGTATAGCCTTTTCCCGGCTGCCCGCTTTAGGCCATGAGATCCTTGAGAAATCAGACTCGTTTTGTTTACGGTATAAACTTCGGTTTATCCGGATCGTTTTACGAAACTCTCGAGCCATTTGTTTGTGCATTGCATCTATGAATTGTTAAGTGTGTGCATAAATTGAGCATTTGTATTGATGATTGAATGAACCTGTTGTGTTGATGTGATACCAATTCTTCTTCACTATGAGTTTTGAGAAGGTAATGAAACTTTTCAACTACGAGTTTGAACTCAAAATTTCGGATTTGATTGAGAATTTGGGAGCAAAGCGTTTTATGAACTTATTATGACTTTTGTGTAACAAATAAACTTTTCAAAGATTTTGCTTATGCTTCGTTATAAACCTGTTACCCACGAGCTATAAGCTCAGCCCCTATTCATCCTCAATCTCCAGCTAATCGTAGGAGATCGGATGAGGGAGAGACAAGATGTTCGTTCGACATGTTTGCGACCTTTGTATTTTGTGATAATGCCTCTATGAGTTGTATAAGGATTTGATTTTACAAGTTGTATATGAATTGTGATGAATTATGAGATTGTGTATATATATTTGAGTATGAATTGATATGAGAAAATGTGAATGGACTTTGGACGTTAAATTGAGATATGAATGTGTGTTGGATTCCGGACGGGGTGTCCGATGATACTGATTATCGTGTGAGAAATATAGAAGTGTAATTTAAACCCTTTGCAGGTTGGGTTAGTCATAAAGCAGCCGTTATGCTGCCAGAATTTTATAGCCTGATTATGATTTGAGTTTTTGTTTAAGGATTTCCAACGCGACGTTTTTCTAAAGAGTGTTATCTTCGGAAGTCAAATCCGTTTTCATTTTGTCTCAGAATTCGATTTGCTCTGCTTGTTAAGTTTTCGTTTTGCTTTCGAGTCATTCGCTTCCGATTTGTGATTCGATTCATATCTGACTTGCTTTCGCCATATGTTCTGTTTCTTGGCTTTGAGTCGATTCATGTTCGTTCGTTTTCATGTTCGATTTCGATTTGCTTCCGCTTTCATTTGTGATTTGATTTCGTTGTTACTATTGATTTCTACTTTTCCCTACTCGTGTTGCCTTCGGATGCGAAATATCCGATGTGCATTCGCTTCGTTTTCGATCGTGTTTTGTTTCATTTTCCGGTTGGGATCCGGTTCTGAGATCGGGTCCCAACATTTATGGTATCAGAGTGCTGGTATTATGATCTTACATGGGCGCATATGTATTAGTGATATGAATGAGAAATTGTTAAGAATTAGTGAATGGATATGATTGAATTAGTGAGAATGTGATATTGATGTGAATAAGTTTTCATCAATTATTTGAGGAATCTAATTGATTGTTTGATTGAGGTGATGAATTATATGATCGATCATAAGAATGTGTATGATATTGAGGGTAGAATGTCCTAATGACTAGGCTTTTTTGATCACTTTGTTGATTTAATCTTGAATATACGTGTGTGAGATGAAATGACGGAATACTTGAACAATGAGATGAATGATAGAGATATATGTATAGAAGTACAAAAGGTTGATTTTGAATGATGATTGGTCCATATTAAGGTTCCTTAAGACTTGAACCATTGATTTAAGTCAAATATGATAAGAAACATTGATTTGTGGATATAGTGATGATGACATGGCATTGGTGATATTAGAAACAAGAGTATATATGGTATTAGATACAAGAAGTGAAACACTGTGAATAAATTGAGATATATGTATGATGAGGAATTAAATAAGAAAGTAAGTGACTATGACCTTTTAGAAGAAATTATTGGAGAAAATAAGTTACTTGATGATTACTCATGTAGGAATTTCGAGGATGAAATTCTTTTAAGAGGGGAGAAATGTTGGACCCCGAACCTTTCTCAGATTTGTGAATTGTAATTTGACATTAAACGAGGAAATTGAGGTGACTTAGTCATGTGTAAAGGAAGAGGAAATTCATGAATTTGAGTGATTATGTTTAAGGTTCGATGTGAACAATGCTAGTTTGAACAAATTAAGATGATATGTTGAGGTTAATACGTGAAATGGGTGTTTTGAGTTCAATGAAATTGATGTGAGGTTCTGAGTATATTTTGTGTTGTATCATGAAATTTATCAGAAAAAGTTAAAGTGAATGAGTAGATTGTAATGGAGTTGAAGAGTATGGAACAAATAGTAAAAGAGTGAGAATATGAGGAATTGAGGAACTTGACTTTTTAGAGTAGAGAGTTGACTTTTGATTTAAGCAAATTTTGAGAAAAAGATCTTCATGAAACTTGTAGCTTCTGTTGAGAGCTTTTTGTCGCCATAAAGTTTGATAATTTTTGATATCGAGAGTGAAAGTTATGATCAGTCAAAGTTAAGTATTTGTGACAATGTTCATAAGTGTACATTTAGGTGTGAAAGACGAATTGAGGCAAATTATGGACATATATGTTTTGAATTGAGTTCAGTGATCTACATGAAAGATATAGAAGATGATCCTAGCTTTTCAATGATGTATAATTTGTTATTCTGGTTATGGAAATTTGGGAGATATGAAATTATAAAGTTTTGGATGTGATATAGGATGATAAATTCTGGCAGAACTTTGAATGAGAAATTGACCGAGTTAGAGGTTGCTATTGCTTTTCAGTCCTTCATGAAAGTTATAGAATATGTTTTGATTTTTCCATTGATATAAAGTATGAAATTTTTGGAGCACGGAATAAGAAGTTATGAATTTTGGACATTTCGATTATTTGTTTGCCGCTTTGACTCCTCCTGTTTTTGTTATTTCGTTCCCAATCTGACCCCTTTTTCGATCTTTTGCTTATAATGTCTCTGTCTGTCATCCGACTGAGTTAGTTTTTGAAGCGTTAGATTCCTAAGACAATGACCTACATCAAGATGGGAAATTATGATTGTTCTGAGGTTAGATTGTAAGGGATCGATTGAGTCAAAGGGAGCTAGATATTTTTCGAGCATGGTTCAGTATTTTTTGATGATATCTTGATCGGTAGAGATCCAATCAAGTTTATTTTTATTTTTAAATAAGTGAGAGACATGGGATTGCAAATTATTTGAAGGACACGAAATTTAATTCAGTTACTAAGATTTTTAATTCCTAAATTGAGGTATTAAGTTATAAGAATATATATAAGGGCATTTTGGGCATGACACTTAAGACCAAGAGTTATAAGACTTATGTGGGAGGGAAAAATGGACATTTCCCACCATAAGAGTATGAATTAAAAAGAGGAAATGAGAAATGAGAAATGAGAAGAAGAGGAAGAGAAGTTGTGGCCGTAGGAGAAGAAGAGAAGAGGGGAAGCTAGGGTTCTTGATCCTAGAAGATTTTTGACGGATTTGAAGCAAGTCTTGGTAAGTTTAACTTCATTTCTTCTTCTTTTGGTTGGATTAAACCTAGTAGAGCTTGGTATGGTGGTAGAATCGGTGATTTAGGATTTTAGGGCAAAAATGGCTAGACTTCTTGGGTTGATGCGTTTATGACTAATTTTGAGTTACTACTGGGTTAGAAATGTAGTTTAAGTCATGCTCTAAGGTTTAGGTGTGTTGCATTTGTGTTTGGGGAAGGATTGAAGTGTGAAATACTGGAAAATCAGGTTTCGGAGTCGTTCTCTAGGCCTGTATGTCGCGACGTGCGTATGAACACCCCACGACGCACGAGTTCGTCGCGACGTGCCAAATTTTTATTCATCACGATGTGCGAGGAAGGGTTCGTCGCGACGTGCGGGGAAGGCAACGTCCCGACATGCAAGAAAATGGTGCGTCGCGTGAAGCATGCCCGTTCGCCCATGACGAAGCGTGGCTTCGTCATGGCAGCCCCTGCTTCAGCGATGATGAGTTTTGATAAATTGAGCATATCTTGGGCTGTAGATGTCCAAATGAGGTGATGTTTGATTCGTTGTGATCTAGAGACAAGGTTCTAAAAGTTTTGTAAGCAAGAAAGTTTTATTTCAGTCTTTAAAGATCTCAATTTGTAGAAGGAAGTTGAGTATAGATTCTTGTTTCAACATAAGGATAGGCCCAATATGTTTGATGTATAACTTTGGGATTTATGAAATGAATCGAATGATTTTGGAGTCATAGAAACTTAAGACATAAGGGAAAAATGTTTCTAGAAGAAAGATTGTCAAATCTCTTCATTTACTTGATCATAATTTGGAATTCCGATTGAATGAGAATTTTGTATTTGATAAAGGGAATCAAGGAAGGCAAGAGGATCAAGATGAGAGGCATCTTTTAGCATGGATCCAAGCAAGGATTTCAGGTGGGTTTCATGTTTATAATTTAGTAATGAGCCAATAAAGTTTTCTCCCAAATCAAGAATGATTTCAATTACTTCATAAATATCGTTTTGTTTCTATTAAATGATTAGCTAAATTTCTACATGTTTCAGCATATGAACTTTTCTAATGAATTTCAAAATAAATATGAGAATGCATCGAAACGTTTTATGTTATGCTTTGAAACGTTCATGGCATTTTGTATCTTAGAGAAAGAAAGAAAAGAGTATGAAAAGCATGAAAGCAATTGAATATGATATGAGCATGAAGCGAATTGTTATGTGCTTTGTTTGGGTGAGAGAGTAACGGATGGATAGTCACGTGTACGTCGACGTATAGCCTTTTCCCGGCTGCCCGCTTTGGGCCACGAGATCCTTGAGAAATCGGACTCGTTTTGTTTACGGTATAAACTTCGGTTTATCCCAATCGTTTTACGGAACTCTCGAGCCATTTGTTTGTGTATTGCATCTATGAATTGCCAAGTGTGTGCATAAATTGAGCATTTGTATTGATGATTGAATGAACCTGTTGTGTTGATGTGATACCAATTCTTCTTCACTATGAGTTTTGAGAAGGTAATGAAACTTTTCAACTACGAGTTTGAACTCAAAATTTCGGATTTGACTGAGAATTTGGGACCAAAGCGTTTTATGAACTTATTATGACTTTTGTGTAAGAAATAAACTTTTCAACGATTTTGCTTATGCTTCGTTATAAACCTGTTACCCACGAGCTATAAGCTCACCCCCCTTTCATCCTCAATCTCCAGGTAATCATAGGAGATCGGATGAGGGAGAGACAAGATGTTCGTTCGACATGTTTGCGACCTTTGTATTTTGTGATAATGCCTCTATGAGTTTTATAAGGATTTGATTTTACAAGTTGTATATGAATTGTGATGAATTATGAGATTGTGTATATATATTTGAGTATGAATTGATGTGAGAAAATGTGAATGGATTTTAGATGTTAAATTGAGATATGAATGTGTGTTGGATTCCAGACGGGGTGTCCGATGATATTGATTATCGTGTGAGAAATATAGAAGTGTAATTTAAACCCTTTGCAGGTTGGGTTAGTCATAAAGCAGCCGTTATGCTGCCAGAATTTTATAGCCTGATTATGATTTGAGTTTTTGTTTAAGGATTTCCAACGCGACGTTTTTCTAAAGAGTGTTATCTTCGGAAGTCGGATCCGTTTTCATTTTGTCTCAGAATTCGATTTTCTCTGCTTGTTAAGTTTTCGTTTCGCTTTCGAGTCATTCGCTTCTGATTTGTGATTCAATTCGTATCTGACTTACTTTCGCCATATGTTTCGTTTCTTGGCTTTGAGTCGATTCATGTTCGTTCGTTTTCATGCTCGATTTCGATTTGCTTCCGCTTTCATTTGCGATTCGATTTCGTTGTTACTATTGATTTCTACTTTTCCCTACTCGTGTCGCCTTCAGATGCGAAATATTCGATGTGCATTCGCTTAAATTTCGATCGTGTTTCGTTTCATTTTTTGGTTGAGATTCGGTTCCGAGATCGGGTCCCAACAGATTTCCTGCTCAAAGCATCTGCCACCACATTAGCCTTTCCTGGGTGGTACTCAATAGTACAATCATAGTCCTTAAGCAGCTCAATCCATCTCCTCTGCCTCAAATTCAACTCTCTCTGGCTCAGCAAGTATCTCAAACTCTTATAATCAGTAAAGATCTGGAAAGTCTTACCATACAAGTAATGTCTCCAAATTTTCAGGGTAAAGACAACTGCAGCTAGCTCTAAATCATGCACTGGATAGTTTACCTCATGAGATCTCAACTGTCTCGAGGCATAAGCAATCACCCTGCCATGCTGCATCAGAACATATCCTAATCCCTTATGCGAAGCATCACTATATACCTCATACCCTCCAGTCCCTGATGGAATGGCCAACATCGGTGCTGTAGTCAACCGATGTTTCAGCTCCTCAAAACTCTTTTGGCACTCCTCAGTCCATCTGAATGCTACATTCTTCCTTAGAAGTTTTGTCAGAGGGGCTGAGATCAGTGAGAACCCCTCAACAAACCTCCAATAGTATCCCGCCAATCCTAGGAAACTCCTAATCTCCGACACATTCCTTAAAGCTTCCCATTTCATCACTGCCTCAATCTTCTTCGGATTGACTTGTATACCCTCTCCAGTCACTATATGGCCCAAAAACACTACCTCATCTAGCCAAAATTCACACTTACTGAATTTGGCATACAACTGCTTCTCCCTCATAATCTGCAAAACAATCCTCAAATGCTCAGCATGCTCCTGTCTGCTCCTCAAATACACCAAAATATCATCGATAAACACAATTACAAACTGATCAAGGTAGGGCTGAAAGACCTTATTCATCAAGGACATAAAAGCTGCCGGGGCATTAGTTAACCCAAACGGCATCACTAAAAACTCGAAGTGCCCATACCTGCTCCGGAATGCACTCTTAGGCACATCAGCCTCTGCTATCTTCAGCTGATAATACCCTGACCTCAGATCCAGCTTAGTGAACACCTGAGCTCCCTGCAACTGATCAAATAAATCATCGATCCTAGGCAGTGGATACTTATTCTTGACTATCACCCGATTCAGCTGCTTATAATCGATGCACAGCCTCAAAGTCCCATCATTCTTCTTTACATATCCTGAAGCCTCTTCTCAACTCTAGTATCAATAATATGGGCCAGATAGGCCTCACATCCTCCCTACATCAACCTCAGGACACTCAGGAATGAGATCATCCCGATCGCCTTTGCTGACTAACTCCTCGAACTTTGCTTTAGGTGACGGGAGATTCAATCGACCTCCTTGGTGTAGTAGTTCATGATGGCCCTATGAGCAGTGAGCCAGTCCATACCCAAAATCAAATCAATCTCTCTCAACTGTAAGACTATCAGATCGGCCTGCAACTCTGCTTGATCTATCTGGATCGAGCACCCCTTGTAGACCTCACCTAAGGCAGTGGTACTGCCTAGAAGTGTATTCACCTCTAGCCCAAGCACAGTGCAATCTACATGTCAAATGCGGTGCGATAAAAGAGTGTGTGGACCCTAGATCTAGCAGTGCAAATGCTTCAAAACCAGAGATAAGAAGCACACCTGCTACCACATCAGGGGAATCTTGGGCGTCCTGCCTAGTCATGGCATAGACCACTAGCACAGGGGCTGCGGTCGGTGCCCGTCCTCGATCCTCACAATGAACCGTCGATTCTATCAGTGCACTCTCAACTCTGCTTGATCAATCACAATCGAGCACCCCTTGCAGACCTCTCCCAAGGCAGTAGTACTACTTAGAGGTGTACTCACCTCTTACCCATACTATAACAACTCTTTATCGCAATGCAGTCTATATGCTATATGCGATGCGATAAAAGAGTGTGTGGATCCTGGATCTAGCAGTGAAAATGCTTCAAAACCAGAAATAAGAAGTACACCTGCTACCACATATGGAGAATCTTAGGCCTCTTGCCTAGTCATGGCATAGACCCTGGTTTGGGACTACGGTCACCTGCCCCGCCCCTCAGTCCTTACAACTGAACCCTCAGCTCTACCTCGGCCCCTCTGTCCAAATCCACCACCTCTACTCTGTTGCACTGTGGTGTTACTCCCTGATCACCCCTCGATTAGGTGAGCTCCCAATGTGAGGCAATCTAACTCGATGATCCATGGAGCCGTATTTAAGGCAAGCTCCAGTCAGCCGCCAACACTCACCGCTGTGCCTCTTCTCGCAGTGCTCACAAATTGGAGGCTGAACCTGTCCTGTACCTCTACCACTACCATTGCCAGTCTGTGCAAACCTCCCTCTCTGCCCAAATCCGGACTGCCTGGATACTCCCGGTGACCTGAAGGTTCTGCTCTGGCGCTTGCTGAAACTCCTGCCAGAACTGCCCTGACTGTCACTCGGTCTCTTTCCTCTGGATCCCTATCTAGTCTCAGCCTGTCTCTGCCTCATTAGCTACTCAACTCGTACTGCAGCAGCTCTCAGCTCAATAAAGGTACCCATATCTGATCGGGCCAACCTGGTACGAATCTCCATATTAAGGCCATGCTCGAACCTCTGACACTTATCTGTCTCAGTAGGAATCACAACAGTAGCATACCCCATGAGCTCATTGAATCTCACCTCATATTCAGCCACTGACATCCTGCCCTGTTTCAATTCCAGAAATTCCTGCATCTTCATATCAAGATAAACCTTGGGCATGTAATTGTCCCTGAAAGCCCTCAGAAAATCCTCCCACTTCAGTAGGCAAGGCCTGGTGGTACTGCCCGGGACAGTCTTCCACCACTGATAAGCTAGGCCTTGCAAAAGAGACACTGCATAATCGAACCTCTCATCAGGTTCGCAATCCATCTGGTCGAAGACTCTCTCAGTCCTCTCTAACCATCCACAACCCCCTGCTTACGCAACCTATCATACCTCCTCTCCCGTCTCTCGGGAACTCTAGGAGACAGCTTCTCAGATCGAGGCACCGAGGACTCCCTACTAGCTCCGACTGATCCTTGGTCAGCTGGTTGATCAATCTGATTGCCTAAGACGGATGACCTATAACAAAACAATAATTTCGATCAAGTTCTGCATTTCTCACAATAATTCATGCCTAAATATTTACTAGTCCCAACAGATGCCAAACCATGCTTTGATACCACCTAAATGTGGCACCCCCTTACTGCAGGGTACACACCGGGACGCCCGTAGGTCTTTCCGATACATATCCTACGATAAGGGTGAGCTATGAACGATCACTACTATACTTCACATGGCATCATAATAAGAAAACATCAATATAAAAATCACTAATTTTTGAAACCAACTTTTTCCTCATTTCATTTCTCAAAATCAAGGAATTTATACATCTGTCATTCTGTATTGTCTGTACATAAATCCCAAAAATCCTAAGACAAAAATGCTACATGAAAGAGGAAAATAGTAGATCTATCTAGGTCATCCCAAAAGTCCCAGCTGATAGACCTATGAGCCATGACTTCTCTTGCCAACACGATCTACACGGCAGGAAAAGTCCTTCTGGAGCTAGGAGTCTACTCTCGGTCCTGAAAAATATGTTGCAATTTTGGGCAAGTTTGCGAACTCAGTGAGATAACCATCATCAATGGTTAACTCAATTCATGCAACACTCAAGCATAACACAGTTATTTTATAAACTCACATTCAGAAGTACCACATGATTGTTAGCACATAAGTATAAGGCATTTTGCCTTTCACTCAATCAAAGAGATTAAATCAAATGCATATGAAATGCGTATGTGATGCTTTTCCAATTTATTACGGTTTTATGACCGAGCACCTAAACTGTCCCAATATAGGCACATTAATCGTTGAGCCTGAGGCTCTGAATCACTGTAGGCTCGAGGCCTAAATACATTGAGCTTTTAGCTCTCAGTGGCTGCTTCGGTCACAACTGTCATTATCTGATCATGCATTCATGCATGGAATGCATATGTAACAATATAAGTCACAATCAACACACATGTCAAAATTTATCACATCATAACAAGTAGTTCACAAATTCCCATAAAAGTAGCACTTCTATGTCATAGCTCCCCAATACATCGGACCTTTTGTCCTGAATCCACAATCAGAAACACAATTCACTAACCCACCATTATCCACCACAGTTTTCTAAGCAAATAATAATTGAGAGAACCGTCTAAGTCACTCACCAATAGCTTCCAAGCTAATACCTGGAAGTCTCGGCAACGTCGGTGGGTTGACGTTTCAAAAGCGCCTCTGTAACAATTAAAACATACAAACATTACCAAATGTACAATCAGAAATATTAAAAAATGCACATGTAGCAATTAAAATGTGTACAATGCATGTTCGTGACATCCCCGGTATTATTCCATAAATATTTATCACAAAAACTTCCTCTAAAAATTAGAAAACCAAAGACACCAAAATCGCTTAATTCGGACCTCTATAGGTCCAATTATCGCTAAAACACAGACTAGAAAAATAATTTCTTGGTCCCCTCACTTTGACCTAATAAAATCCACATCAATTTCATCTCTAAAAATTTCCAATTTTACATAGAAATGAAATTAAAGGACTCACGAATCCGATGCCTCAAGAACCAGGTCAAACGAAGGTTGGATGGAAAAGTTATACACAAAAGAAAGGAAAAGGGTTTGGGTTGGGCCGGATCGGGTCGTCCCGCGTTGGACTGGGCCGACCAGCGCGGCGGGTGGCGCTGCTCTCCCTCGCGAGCCGTCAAGCTCGCGAGGGCGAGGATCAGTCCCTCGCCTATCAAATTCCAAATTCCTTGTTTTTAAAAAAAACACTTAATTTCTTTCTCTCCTTTCCCAAACCCTATCTTTTCACACAAGTAACAAAAAATCACAAAAGAGGTCTCATTGGAAAGATAACAGAAAACCCTACAAATTTCATGAAGGACTTGAAAACCAATTTCACCTCTAAGGGTGTCAAAAACACAATCAAAGTTTCTGCCTACTTATCATCCAAAACAGTGCAACATTTTTCCAAAAATCATATCTTCGCATTCCCTTTGCCAAAAATTTCAACCTTTATATCAAAAGAAAGATCAAAACATATTCTACAACTTTCATGAATAACTTGGAAGCAAATTCAACCTCTAAAGAGATCAATTTCTCAATTAAAGTTTCTTCCCATATAAGTGTCATCCTAACAGTAACACAATCTTCCAAAAATCATAACTTCCAATCCCATGCTACAATTCTCATGAAGGACTTAAAAGCAAATTCCCACTCTAACTACATCAAATTCACACATTATTGTGGCTGCCCTGTTAAAGAGTATTAAATCAACATATCACCTAAATCATAACCATACTTGAAAATTTCATAACTTACAATCCTTACATCCAAAATTAGCATATTATACCTCATTAAAAAGCTAAGACATTCCTCTATAACTTTCCATAAGATCACTTAAGCTAATTTAAACCATAACAGTCTAGAATTAGCTTCGAAGCACAGAAATCACAAAACTTATACTTAGAGAGATTTCACACACAAAGCACATTCATTCTTTGAAAAACCATCTGAAAGTTCACAAGTCATAACTTTCAACCTCAAGCTCGAAAAATATCATACTTTATGGCGATAGAAAGCTAACAAGAAAACCTTAAACTTTCATGAAGACCAATTTTACAAAATCTATCTACTTTAGCCTAGAAAAATTCCCCAAACTTTCAGGTCATAAATCTCTAAGCTAGAATTACCACTATTCACCCTACACATATATCTCAATTTCAAAGAAAAATTCGAAACCTTACAAGCCACAATTGGACAGAACTTCCTTCATAAGAATTCTAGCCAAACTTCTCAAGTTTTATTCAAGCCAAACCTCATCTCAATAGCATAACCATATCAAAAGTTATGACCCAAATATTGAAACATACTCACATTCCATTTTCCAGCTTTTACACCTAACTCTACTCCTATCATTTCAATACCTTTTCCACACCCATAAGCATCCAATTTAGTCAAGAATTCAGCCAAAATTTAATCAAGAACTTTACTTGAACACTTAGCCACAAAATGGAAGCACACACATGCAACTTTCTTTCTTTAATAAACACTCATCTAACAACATCAAACTTAATCCAAAACACTAAATTCACAAACTACACATGCTATATCATTCATTTTCAATCAATCTTAAATCAACCAAGATAATAACCTACCCATATACCTCCAACACAAGTTCATGCAATTAATGCACAAGACATCACAATAAAAGCATCTAACTACCAATTTAAGAACATAAAACATAAATCTTACCTAACAAGCTTCAAATCTTCAATTCTCCAAACTTTTCCCCAAATCTCTACCTTCCACTCACACCCACGGCAATCATCATCATCACAAGGCTTAAGTTTGGATTTATGTGTTAATAAAGGAGGAGCAAGCAAATAACAAAGAAGAACTTTTTGTATGGAGGATGGAGAACCAACGAAGAAGAAAAGAGAAGGAGGCTTTCGGATGAGGAGATGAGAAGAAGAAAGCAAAAGCTCTGAGGTCATTAGAAAGCATCGAGAATGAGGTCCAAAAACTAGGTGTTTTTCTTTTAGAAAAATACTAAGTGCAAGACATGAATAGGCGAGTGACAAGTGTCACTTGCCACTTGTCTTGTTTTTAGACACTCCTTTATTATCTTTCCAATAAAAATTCAATTTCTACTCCAATTTTTCCCCACCATTCCAATGGCTCGAGGTAATAAAACCTAAAATCGTGTATCTAACTTTCTAGTGCCATTGGACAGTCATTTCCAGTGCCGAAAATCCAATCAGTTTGCCACTTGGCAATTTTTCCGGTCCGAAAATTTACCCCGAAAAATTCTAAAAAATTTTCTAAAATTCCACAAAAATGTAAAGCACACAAAAATTCACTCCAATTAAATTTTCAAGCACAAAATCATATTTTTCACAATAAACACATTTATAAACACATATGCCGGGAAATGTCATGAATGCATGTATAATCATGTGCATGTGCAAAGATTTCTATTCATATTTATATGGAGGCCATATTATGCATGAACATGCCGAAACAAGTTTACACACTCATAATCCATTCCAAATTACTATTTTACCCTTCCCATCGGTGATAGGATGTTACATTACCGGGACTTCGAGGTAATAGCTTCTTGACCGATCTGTGAGTTGACCTAGATGATCTCATTTTATTGTTTGTTATTTTTTAAATTTTTGCATTAAATTTTTACTGATATGATTGATGTGAATGTGATTATAATGATTCTAAACATTGAATGTCCGAGAAGTTTGATGTATGCACATCATATTAAAAGTGCTCCTTATATGTGAATTTGACTGAAACAAGTGCACTCAACAGTTTTGTTGAATGTTGGACCAATGTTCAATGATAAATGTGCTCTAAATGTGAATATGAAATCATATGAGTGATAGAGAATATGAGAATCTGAAGCATTCTATCACATGAATGCATGAAAGATAAAGAAAGTTGTGACCTGAGTCGCCAGTATAAATAGCTTAAAGCTCATAACGTGATAAGAGCCTCTGGCTCAATGTGAATGTACCCGGTATCTACTAAAGGATATGAGACATTATCTAATACAACTCGGTATCCACGAGGGATATATGCTAGTAAAAAGGCACTCGATCACAACAATAATAATAATTTAAAGTGAGTCTCATGAGCACTGCATATGCATAAGATAGGTATGATTTAAATAGTTGATTGATTTCTGAATATGATACGTGTTGAATGTGTAATGTGAAATGCATGATCAAGTGATATGCGATGATAAATGATTATCAGTGAAAGGATGTGAATTATATGACTACATGAACTATATATGTTAGGTGATTGAGTGAGCCATCGAGGATGGTCACTCACTAAGTTTGCAAAATTCACTCAAAATTTGCAATATTTTTTGGCTTAGAGAAGATCTCCAATTAAACAAATTAGAGTCTAGCCACTACATTCAAATAAAAGGTAGAAGTCGGGATTAGTTCGCACCTATATTTGTATTTTCTTTATTTTTATATCAGATTGAGTCTTCTGCAATTATTGTAACATGTGTATTTGAATATTTATGTTTTGTAATAACTTTCCAAATTGGAAATATTTGTAAATGTGATTAACCAATGAGTGCTTTAATAATTGTGATTATGATGTTTATAAAAGAACAAAATGGGCCCTATTTTATAGTGGTTTTTTGTATTACGTGTAATGTTTAAAAAAAATTGTAATGAATTTGATTGTTTGACTGTTCTAGCATGCCACCTTTGTGGAGTGCATACTCGAACATCACTCAGGATGTTAGGTATGTGTCCTGTGAGAGTAGGGTGCTACATAGTCCAGATTTAGTATCTTACATGGGTGTTTTTTGAAATATGTGTCAAGGTACATGCATTTTAGACATGTCTTAGCCTGCAGCGGCAACTGGTTCCTAGTTTGAGTCGCATTTATATGAGTCACACACATAAGCATTTGTTAAAAGTTTGAGCTAATAAAATAGTGAGAAGAATGATGATCTATCAGAATGTGAAAAAAATGAAAGTGTGTGGATATCTAGAAATGAGAAATAATATACTGTTAGATATGATAGATAAAGATTCAACGCAATTGTATTAATGGATGTATTATTGAATATGACATCAATATTGTACTATGGTGATATATCCTTGAATGTGAAATAGATGTGAATACCTTGTCGTGGATTGATTATGGAAGGTAGTGATATAAATATGAATGACAAGATTTAAAGTTTACAAGCCAAGTTGAAAGAAATAAATTTTTCAATGACCTTGAGAGGTTAAACTTGGACTTGAAATGATTGTTTAATAAATGTGACAAGAGTTATGATCCACCATAAGAATATGTTAGTGGAATTGAGATCAAAATTTTAGGATAATTATGCATCTATAATTTCGAATTGAATGTGAACATACATAAGTATGACGAAATGATGGTAATTGGAAAGGGGATAAATGAGAAAGAGATAAGTAAAAGACCCCAAGGTTAAGTTGATTTGTTATTGTGAGTACATAGCTGATAATATGATCACCTTGACAAGTGATATTATTAAGTGCCTATGTATCATATACGTGAATATGAAATAGGAAGTGATCTATGGCTTATCGAATGCTTTTGATTTTTAATCCCTATAGTTAAAATATTACGATGAATCAGAGTAACACATGAAAGTGCTTATAGTGATCAATTGGGGATAGAATAAGATTGCTAATGATGTTACTATGTATGATGAATTCGAGGAAAAAGAAGTTGGGCACGATCATGGCATAGTACCCACGATTAAGGACAGGAGTAAAAGGAGAAGTGTTGTCCATAATCAAATGAGATTAAGGTATCCTTAGCATAAGTTATTAATTGGTGAATTGTCATAAATACATCTCTAGATAAGATGTAATGATCTTGATTGCATATACTAAGGCATATGAGTAAATGAACCTGCTTAATGCTTCACTAAGCCTTATTATAAAGGATATTCTGATCATATAAGTTATGACATAAATCGATCTTATTGAGATATTATGAATAGTTGAAATTGATCTTCTTAAGGTACTAAGAATGGCTGATAAGCAATGATGAAAATAGTTTATTGATAAAGATTACATGAACAATATAGATGCTAGTAGCAAGAAACCTTCTTTTGAAGAAGAATTTCACCGAATTAGGTTAAGTAAACTATATGGTTTACGTCTAAGAAGGAATGATGATGGAATAACTCGAAAGTGAATATTGGAGTCTCGTTTCTAATTGGAACTCAGGCATAAGAGGTAGAATATGCTATTGAGAGTGTATGCATTTTTTTTAATGTAAAGTATCCAACTATAAGAGTAAATTCTTGAATTTGAGGTGGTACTCTTGCTAATGTGAGGAGAAATTAGGCCCATATTATATTCTATGCAAATATGTTCAAGAGATACAAATTTGATTTGATGAATGTGATACCAACTCAGGAAGTTAAGATAGTAAATAAATTGAAATATGTGAAGAAACTAGTATGAATGAACATACATTTGAATAAGTCAATGAGAAATCAAAGGAAATCGAATGAATGGAGAAAATCAATCAAGAAAAGAAGTCAATAGGGATACTGAAAATACATGAGATAATATTAACTCAATGAGGAATTAGTTACTTAAGGAATTATGAGAAGTAATCATAGGCAAATGGAGTTTTGGCAATATCTATTTGAGTTAACAATGCCCCCAATAGTATTATGGTATTGAAGAATAAAGTTTCCCAATTTTGCTTGGATCAATTAGTGACTATGATCATTGATGATATATTGAATGTATTCGAAAAATTGAGAAGAATATTTGGAATACTTGAGGAAATCTTACATATCATTAAGGTAGAAACAATTATATGCCAAGTTCAACAAGAATAAATCTTAGCTTTATCAAATAACATATTGGGCCATATAGTATCCAAACATGGCATATTGGGTGACCTAAAGAAATGATGAAGTGAGAAACTCCACAGCAATATAAGAGATCCAGAGTTCTCTAGAACTAGCTGTACATTGGATACTACTAGAGACTGTTAAGGAGTTTTTACTGATCTTAGCCCTTGGACAAAAATGTTTGAGGAAAAATATGTAAATCGCATGACTGACAAATGTAAAAGGAGTTTTGAGAAATTATAACATTGATGTTAATCATATCGTTTAGATTTGGAGATTATGTGGTATACAATGAACTTTCACACCAGAGCTTAGGATTAAATCTAATGCAACATAATAAAGTGATTTAGTATGCATAGAGACAATTAAAGTCTCATGAGTTGATTAATTGATTCATGATTTGAAACTTGTTGCAATAGTAATTGTTTTAAGAGCTTGGAGACATTATAGGTATAGTGAAACATTTCAGATCTATATATAAATATGCGGAACATTAAAGTTTGAGGCAATTATTGAGTTTGAAAGAATTAAATATGAGACTGAGACTGTGGATAGAAGTACTGAAGGACTATGATTGTACAAATGAGTACTATTATGGTAAAGCTAATGTGTACCTGATGCATTGAACAAAAAATTCAGTAGCAGTGTAGCACAAATTTAGATATTAAGGTTACCAAATCTAGTGCAATAAAGAGCATAGAACGTCGAGTTAAATTATAGGCAAATCAAAGTACTATTAGCTATTGACTTTAAGATCAGTTCGCATGAAAGAATCAACAAAGCCCAAATTGAGGATTCGGAAATTATGAATCTTACTAAGAAATTGAAAATGAATCCATATTTTGAATTTGAATATAAAAATGATAACTTTTGATTGAAGTAAAGAGTATGTGTACTTGAAGGAGATAACTGAGAAAATATATTTTTGGATAAAGCACAAATAACAACCTATGATATACATCCTAGTAGGAATACGCCGAAACAGCAATTAACGGCTAAGGTTATAGAACCAAGTGACTGCATGTATGGGTTGCCCATAGTCTTAACTATTAGAGATATGCTTTAAGCTTATTTTTGGAGTTCATGGGAATATGAGGTCAATGTACAGTATTAATTGACTTTAAGCATAACAACCATTATCATATTGATATCATTCGAATACTGTATGAGGCGTTATACAACAAAAAGAGTTGTTCACCCTTACATTGAAATGAAGAGGGCCTAAAAATAGTTGAAGGCTAGAATTGATTTGGGATACTGTTGATAAATGAAATGATTTGTATTAGAAATTAAGTGACTCAAGAAAGACGGATGGTTTCGGTGGATCAACATCGAAGATATGGAATACAGTGAGATAGACATATGAGTTAAGTGTATTAACACTGAAGAGATGTGAATTATTAAGTGAAAAATGAAATGTTTATGAGAGTATCACCTTAGTAAGGTGTGCTCAGGTTAGGAAAAAGGATAAGTTAAGTCCGACATAAATTGATCCATATGAAATTATTGTGAGAATAGGACTATTAACATATGAGTTTGTATTACCAACAAAGACATCTCAGATTCATAATGTGATATATATGAGTATGTTAAGAAATATTGTTATGATCTGATATTGGTGTTATCAACTCAGGAAGTGAAAAATTGTGGGTAATATGAGCTATATTGAGAAACCAGTTAAGATAGTGAATGACTAAATAAGTGATTGAAAGACCTAGTGAGTCTATGAACTAAGGTAATTTGGAACAAATTATTCGAGTGATGAAGTTAAATGGAAAACGGGGGAGCATATGAGGAAACAATAACCTTGCCTTTTTGATTAATCATATAAGAATTTCGAGGATAAAATTTGTTAAGGGGGAGAAATGTAACATCCCATTTCCATATTAAGGGTTAGAATCCTAAAATACAGTACATGTGAGATATCAATGAGAGATTAGATAAGTGCATTTCATGCTCATGCATAATATAGCATACATATACATGTGAATATTGAGTTTTGCACATAAAATGATTGTACATGCATTCATTGACATTTTGCAGGTATAATTGAATTATAAATGAGATTGTATTGAGAATTGTGGTTTATTTATATGTGTCAAAAAATTGATTTAGAGAGTGTACTTATTATTTAGAAATTTTGGTAAATTTAGGAAATTTTTAAAGATATGGATTTTTATGGACTAGGAAAAATTGGCCAAGTGGCAAGTCAAGTGATAAATGGAAATAGAAATAAGAATTAAATGATATTGAAGAATTTTTTATGGATGACTCGAGAATTTGTGAGAAAATTGTCTTGAAAATGTAGAGAAAATTGGAGTAAATTTGGGAGATGATTGGAGTAGTTTTGTTAGACCCTGAATTTTTTTATGATGTTATTAAGCATAAATTGTGTTAATTATGTGATTATGCCTTAGTTTGAAGAAATTGGGAATTTTAGTGGACAATTGAGATTTATTTGAGTTTAATGTGATTTAAATAGGAATTAAAGGATAAAAGTTTATGAGGGCTTTTTGGGAAGATTGCTTAAGTTTGATAGGTTAAGGCTTTGCATAGGAGGGCATTTTAGTCCTTGTCTAATCCATTAGGCTTAAGTGAAGGAGTTAGAAGAAAATAGAAGAAAGAAAAGAAAGAAGAAGAGAAGAGGAAAGTATCGTGGGTGAGGAGGAAGGAGAAGAAAAAGAGAGTTTGCGATCTTTGTGATTTCCGACAGATTTGAAGCTCATTCCTGGTAAGTTAGCTTCTTTCCATCGTGTTTTAGTTGGATTAAACTCTAGAATCGATTTGTATGAGTTAGAATCGGTGGTTTAGGGTTTAAAGGTAAAAATGGATAGATTTCCTTGAGTTGATGGATGTGTGACTGATTTTGAGGTTTGATTAAGTTAGAAATGTAGCTTAAGACTTGAATCAAGGTTTAGGTGTGTTGCATTTGTGTTTGGGGAAGGATTGAAGTGTGGAAATGCTGGAAAATCGAGTTTGGAGTAGTTCTCAAGGCCTGCACGTCGCGACGTGCGTAAGAACACACCGCGACATGCGAGTTCGTCGCGACGAGCAAATTTTAGGTTCGTCGCAACGCGTGGGAAGGACAACGTCGAGACGAGCGTGAGGAGCACGCCACGAAGAGCGAGGAAATGGTGCACGCCGCGGTGAGCTCGGGCGTTCGCCGCGACGAGCGAGGCTTCGCCACGGTGAGCCCCCTATTTCCAGCAGTAATGAAGTTTAGTCTTTTGGGCATATCTTTTGGTGTAGATGTCCAAACAAGGTGATTTTGGATTCGTTGTGAACTAGGAAGATAGGGCTACAAGTTGTATGAAGAAAGGAAGTTTGGAATTAGCCTTTATAAGTTCGGGAATTTAGATGGAAGTCGTATGTAGACTTTTAGTGCTTTACTTTTGATTTTCAAGCTTTATGGAATAGTTCTTTTGAATATTAATTGATTGGGAACTTGGTTTGATATAGGAAACCAAGCCGACCTGATCCAATCGCAAGAGGAAGGACCACAGTGAGTCGGATACTCAAGCGATATTAGGTGGGTAATATATTTATGGTTATTGTGTGTATGGGCAATATGTGTGTGCTTGCTTGCATGTGTGTGACACTGCTTGTGTTGAATTATAAGAAATATTGGAAATGCATGATGATTATGATTATGTATGGCCTTGATAGGCCTAATGGCATTTTGCAAGAATGAAAAGAACGAAAAGTATGAAAGCTTTGATAAAATGCTTTGAACATGAAATGAAATGTTATGTGCTTTGTTTAGGTGAGAGAGTAACGGATGGAGTCACGTGCACGTTGACGTATAGCCTTCTCCCGGCTGCTCGCTTGAGGCAACGAGATCTTTGAGAAATCGGACTCGGATAGTTTACGGTATAAACTTCGGTTTATCCAGATCGTTTTACGGAACTCTCGAGCCATTTGTTGTGCATTGCATGATTGATTTGTTGGACATGATGCATAATAATTGTTATATTGTGAAACAAGAATTTCCTGACATATTCTCTTGATGGATATATGAATGTGAATCAATTGCTAAGTGTTGTCTATATTTGTCTATGTATATGTTTGAATGTGTGGCTCGTTGCCAATGGCTATAAATGTATATGCCACTGAGCTTCACAGCTCACCCCATTATCTTCCCCCTCCTTAGGTTCAGAACGAGTCGACCGCTGATCTTGCAAGGCATCGGAAACCTCAAGCTAGTTAGGAGCTTTGTATTAAGTTAGTATTTTGGTTAGCCCGCCAAGCATAACATCATGGAGCATATTCATGTATTTTAGATTTACACTTTATTTTGTATTATGCTATTTTGAGAATACTGGTTTGAATTTCCTTTGGATTGTAATGGCATGAAGCCCCTTGGTTTACGGGGTGTTTACTTCATAGATGGAATGCATGTATAGTATATGGGTAATGTATGTTTGTGTGAATCGAATTATGTATGGATGTTAGGATTGGGTCCGAATGTTTAGGAGCTCGTCGCTGGCGCAGCTCGAGGGGCCACCTCGGGAATAGGGATCCGGGTCCCAGGCCCAACAAGTTTAATATGAGAAACTAGTTTAAACCTTAGGAATTGGACAAAGGGACAAGTGACAAGTGTCACTTATCAAGCTAAGTCTTAAAGCCACGTTTCTTTTAAACTTGAAAAACCAAGTTATTAATTGTTCTTGTCTTACAATATCTTCTTCGTGGCTTTCTTCTTGAAACTTCTTCTTCTTCATAGATTTCTCACCAAACCTTTACCAAAGTTACACCTTGCTTTCAACTATCTTTTACTACTCCCATTTTGTGGTTTTTTTCTTTTTCCACAAGAAAACCTAACCCAATCCACCTTCAAGATGATGTATGTGGGTTGCATGAGAAATTAGGGTTTCATGATGTTTTGAAGAATTTGGAGTTTTAGCAAATAAGTATTATGCTAATCCTTATGAGTAGTATGAATATGAAATAAATTTGGTGAATTATTTGACATTACATGATTAAGAAAATAGTGGGCATTTTTCATGAACACTGTGACTATAAGATGAAAATATTGATGTGTTGTTTTTACGTATTTGATTATCAAAATGTTATAAGATAGTGTTGAAATAATTTTTGGATTTGAAAGATTAAAAAAACGTGTATAAATTAGTGCAAAAAATTATACTATATTTTGGTGATATATGCATATGCTTGTACTCACTGTTATTGTATGAATGTTTGGATGTTCTAGAAATGAACTGAAAATAAGTTTGGAGTTAAGGAAAAAGGCGATTGGCCAAAAAAAAGGAAAAAGGTGATGTCGTGCTTTAAAAACGATAAAAATGAAAGTAAGAAGAAAATGAAGAATGTGTAGTGAATGAATATGTAGAAAAATGAAAGAAGAAATGTAGCATTGAAGAAACGTAGAAAATGAAGAAGATGAGTGAATAATTTTTTTGTTTTTGATGTCTATGAGAAGTAATGGATTTTGGATTTGTTTGAGAATGATTTGAGTTAAATAAGAGTCAAAATAAGGGTAGGAATAAGTTAGAAATTGTTGGTTTAAGAAAAGAAAGGAGGAGAAGAAGAAAACTGCAATTCGGTGAAGAAGAGGAGTTGCACGATCGTGACATTTGACGGGGACCCGAAAAAGCATGATCTTGCAAAAGGAATGTGGGAAAGTGTGATCGTGACTTCTATGGCTACCGAAGGAGAGACAGATGCGAACATCCTTCCTTCTTTTAACTATAACCTCTTCTCCTGACCTCCAAATGACATGAGATTTGAGCCAACATATTCGAAATACATTGTTCTTAATCTCTACGAAAAAGTATAGCAATCTAAATTCATTTGGATTGAGTGATGAAATTGGGACAAAATCGATAAGGAGTTCTAGAATTTATGAATTGGAATGATTTTCACTAAACATGCTTCGGTATTTTGACTATATTTTGATCTTTAGATTTCAAAATGGAATGATTCTTGATTTAGAGTAAACTAGAGACATATGAATACAAATTTTTAAAATAAATCGAATTTCAATTACTTCTCTAGGCATTCCAGAACCTAAATTGAAGTTGAGTACAGAGTACTGTTTCAGTTTAAGAACAGTCCAAAATATTTGGAGTATAACGTTCGGAATGCTAAATTAAAATGGATGATTTTGGTTTCATTAGAAACTTAAGACAATGTAGAAAAAGTTTTTAGAAGAAAGTATTGCCAAATTACTTCATTCTTCTAGTCAAAATGATCATGAAAAGTTGACCCAAAAGTTTGTTTTTAGAAAATTCTGAAATGAACAATTAGGTTATGAAATTAGATTCAAAGTGTTTTATTGAGGTATAAACCCTAAGTACAAATGAAACTTAAGTGAATTTTGATATTTGAATGTCATTATGAAGTGATTAATGGAAAAATACCCAGGTATGTCATTGAACATGCATTGTGCATATTCTATATACTTATATGTGCATAAATGAAAATTTATGCATTGTGCAAAATTGTGATTTGTGTAAATGTATATTGCATGATATAGAGGAGCATATTGAGTGCCATCATCTAGACGTTGCTGGGACTTCCAGGTAATAGCTTCTAGACTGATCTAGGAGTTGACCTAGATGGTTTCATTTTATTGTTTGTTATATTTTAAATTTCTACATTGAATTGCCATTGATATGATTGATGTGAATGTGATTCTATTGATTTCGGACATTGAATGTCCAAGACTTTTGATGTATGCATATCAAATTGGAAGTGTTCCTTGTATGTGAATTTGACTGAAATAAGTGTACTTAACAATTTTGTTGAATGTCGAACCAAGGTTCGATGATAAATGTGATCTAAATGTGAATATGAAATCATATGAGCGATAGAGAACATGAGAATGTAAAGCATTCCATCACATGAATGCATGAAAGATAAAGGAAGTTGTGACTGGAGTCTCTAGTATAAAAAGCTTAAAGCTCAGAACATGAAAAGAACCTCTGGCTCAATGTGAATGTACCTAATATCCATTCAAGGTTATGGGATGTTATCTAATACAGCTCGGTATTCACGAGAGATATGGGCTAGTAAAAAGACACTCAGTCATAACAACAATAATAATTAAAAGTGAGTCTCATGAGCAGTACATTTGCATAAGATAGGTATGATTTTAAATAGTTGATTGATTTCTGAATATGATACATTTTGAATGTTTAATGTGAAATGCATGATCAAGTGATATGCGATGATAAATGATTCTTAATAAAAGGATGTGAATTTTGTGACTACATGAACAGTATGTGTTAGGTGGTTGAGTGAGCCATCGAGGATGATCACTCACTGAGTTTGCAAAACTCACCCAAAATTTGCAATATTTTTAGGCTCAGAGAAGATCTCCAGTTAGACAAATTAGAGTCTAGCCAATGCTTTCAAGTAAGAGGTAGAAGTCGTGATTAGTTCATAACTGCATTTGTATTTTCTTTATTTTTGTATCGAATTGAGTCTTCCGTAATTATTGTAACATATGTATTTGAATATTTCTAATTTGTAATAACTTTCCAAATTGGAAATATTTGTAAATGTTATTAATCAATGAGTGTATTAATAATTGTGATTATGATGTTTATGAAAGAACAAAATGGGCCCCATTTGATAGTGGTTTTCTGTATTACAGGTGATGTTTAAAAAATTTGCAATGTATTTGATTGTTTGACTATTCTAACATGTCACCCTTGCAGAGTACATACTCGAACATCACTCAAAATGTCGGGTACGTGTCCTGTGAGAGTGGGGTGCTACATTAATTCAATGAACTTGTTCTTTAACAAGTACTCGCACCTTTGTTTAAGTATCTTCATACTTTAGTTTATGAGTTTATCTACTTCTTTCATAAGGAAAACATCTCTGTATGCTAGCGTTTTTACATTATATTAATGTCCAATCTTAATAGAATAATAACTAGGAATAATTGAAGGATAATACATAAATGCAATAGAAATCTCATAATTATAATCTTATTATAATTTCATTTGTAATGTATAATTATCTTATGGAATTTATCATATATATCTAAACATGTATAAGATAAAGAATGTCTTTAAATTATTTTGTCTCTAAAATTCAACCAATTAATTAGTTGTAGGGCATAAACTAACAATCTCCCACCAGCACAAAGTTAATCGTTTAAGTATCTTATATCATATCTCCATATGATAATTATATTATTGCTAGGACAGTAACTTAATGAGAAAATTCTACAAAATTCTCTATAGTGAGCACTTGCTCAAATCTTACAACTTCTATCTTAGTTATCATCATAAATAAGAAAATTATCCTAAATAGATACTTGGATCTTTAGTGAGACCTTAACTCCTTTTTCATGGCTAATGGCTCTAATATTCTGCATTACATTACTATTTTGAACAATGTAAGGAACTATATCAAGTTCATTAAAGAACTTATGGATCTTATTAATCATTTCCACCAAATAAAAATGTATTATGGCTTAATTAACAACCATTTCCATATTAGAACCTTTCCAATCTTAAATGATATTCCTTTAAGTAAATAGACCTTAATTATGATTTATTTCTAAAGTTATATCCTTATCATCTTGAACTCAAATATCAACTCATACATAAGTTGATGGATTTCTTTAATACTTCACAAGTATCTGATATCTCAAATACTAAATATCTTTAGTACAGTTTCTATATGCTTGGACTTAGAATAGGTGAACAGCTTCCAATCTATCTCTACAGATCTAATTCTTAGAATTAAGTTGTTACCTTTTCCATATTCAATAAGACTAGTTCTTGGACAATTATATTTTCAACAATCGAAAATTAGAATTGTTGTTCTTTATGAGCAATATGTCTCCATATACTACCACTAAAGATGATAATTATAATCCTACTGACCTTCTTGCAAACATGATAAATTCATAATCATCTTAAAACAAACTCTTTGAATTCATTAAGAAAGTGAATCTTTCAATGTCTCTTAGCATCACATCTTTAAATCATTAACTTTAGCTCTTTTAAAGAATTGGCGTCTTATATCTAATATGAAATCTTTCTAATTGATTCAATTGGAACTATTAAAGGTAAGTCACTGTACTAGACATCTCTATAGAAGAAATATTATTGCATTATACAATTTCGCTTATTGAAGTTTCCTTCTTACATAAATCCCTACTCTTATAGAATTTTGTTGTCAATTTATTCACTAAATAACCTCATTTCATATAGATAAACGAAAATTTAAAACTCACCAAATCAATCTCATAGAAGTTCTTTAGCATTCTCAATGCTTAATTTTTACTTATATTTAAACAATTTGAAGTGTTTAAAATTTTAAATCAACATTTCATTTAATATATATGACTATATTGTTAGAGTAATGCCCTAAAGGCAATCACCTTTAGCGCGTTTTGTACAAAGTTGTGTACATACTTTATGAATAAATAAAGAAAGACATATTTCATTAATTTGATGTTCATTATTTATGAATAGATATTGATCTATAAGCAAATTAATGAAGTCCATGATATATGACATAGCATGAAGGAAATTATGATGTGATCATACTCTTGAGATTCCTATCATGTGCAATTATGTCAAGATTCAAATTATCCTAGTCATAGGATTACCAAGCTCGACATCAGAATCCGAGAGACTAGCACATTTCAAGCTCCTTGATTTGATCAAGCAGTGGATCTCAGAAACTGTAAATATGAGATATTTAGGGTTGAGATGTGGATGGTTACTAGAAGTAGTAAGTACATTGGATGACCTGCTATGAGATCATCACATGGATTTCCTATTCTAATGTCAGTGATAATCTCATCATAGCAATGGTGTAAGTATTCTTAGACTTGAGATACTCAAGGATATCTTGGATACTGATTCTGTGCTTTGACTCCATTCCTTGTTGCCTTACAGAGGTCGCTTGTAGGGTGGTGCTTGGGTACAGCTTGAGGTATTCGAAGATAATTGAGTAGCCAATAGAGGATTCACTACTTCTGTGATAGCAGAAGATGATACCCATGGCCTCTTGTCAGGGTCATTACTTGGAAATCTCTAGCCGGAGTACTTGGACTAGATTTGACGTGCTCAGTCTAGTAAGAGTTGACACTTTGCCCATACTCATAACCAAGTGGGGTATAGCATGGTGAAAGGACGAATTGCACAGTAATTGTCTATGGAAAGGTTCGTGATAGGGTTCGTGATGAATATAGGTTCATTCGTCAAACCAATTACTTTCCGGTCAATTGGGGGTCATGATGTGTTGCTAGATACCGCTCATGACTTGCTCAGATTAAGTGTTAATCTAAGTGGCCAACATAACCGGGAAACTAATGGGTCACACGCATAAGAGTGACTCGGAGAATTCGTAAAATAGTTTTGGACAGAGATCCAATATATGGAGAGCAATAGGATTAAATGGATCCCGATGAGATCGCGACATTGATATTGCTGAGACAGGTCTTCGGTGTTTTTTTCCATACCGGGACCCGGTAGGACCGACCCCAGTGTGACTAGACCACTTCAGCATTTATATACATATATATATCTTATTAATTAATTGATTAATTAATTAATATATATATATGTGATTTACGTGGAAGGTGGAGGAGGAAGCTTATCTTAACTTTTTATATATATATATATATAAAGGCTAACGTGGAAGCCTTGTCACCACTTTGCATTTAATGTGTCTTTAATTAGTTAAAGACAAAATGGCAAAGAGTGAGAGCAAGGTGCATGTTCGTTGGTTTTGAAGAAGAAGAAAGAGTTTCTTTCTCCAAAAACATACGATCATCATCTCATCTTTCAAGCTTCATCCTCTCCAAGCTTTCTCTTCATCGTTTCTCCATAGCTCTCCAAGAATAAAGGTAAGATCTAGCAGTCTTTACTTTATTCTAGCTATTCCCGGGTCAAAGGGTTTGTCCCGGTTAGGTTCTCCGATCTCTGCGTGGATACCGTTAGAGACGGTCTCCTTTGGTCGTTATGGTTTGACATTGTTATATAGACACATGAATCCTGGCTTTCGGGAAGGTCCCGGAATAAAAATTTTTGTTTTTCCGCACCGTGTACATGTGATGCACACACCGGGATTTTCCTACAGTGGTATCAGAGCCACTTGTGTCGTATATAAAGAAGAAATCATAACTAGGTCGGAGCTGCCTATTGCTTGTGACGATGATGCATGTTGACTGTGTTAAATTCGAAATCAGTATAGAAATATTGTTTTCGAAATTTTCTTGCCCAGATATTCTCATAAGATGTTGTTGAATATTTTTGTGGAAGGAAAGAATTTATCAATGCGATTTGATATGGTTTTGCTAATTTATTCCCTAATGTTCTAGTTGCTGTCTTTGTGCACAGTCCTTGAACAGGCATGTTTATAAATTCGAGAATAAATTGTAGAAAAACTTTTTTTCGGATTTTATTTCACCGACATGTCTCTAAGATGTTTATGAATGTCTATGAGGATGGAAAAAAAATTTCGAGGTGATTTGCTATCTATTTGAGAATTTATTGTGTGCTGCTGGGAATAACTGTGTTGAGGAACACAGATTCAACATTGGCTTTGTTTCTGAGTTTGGTTGAGTTTTTGTTGGAAATAAATCCTGAAAACATTTATGGAGCATGTTGTGAACATTATGTAACCTCTGTAATTTTCTCAGAATTTATTGAAATTGTTTCAATGAGTTTTTCAAGCAAAATACAGAACTTGGCAGTTTTGAGAAAGTTGTTGGAACTGTTTTGTTTGAAATGATTAATTGTGTATTTCTCAATTCCAATGCCTTGGATTATTTTTAATGTGATTAAAAATATTGTATATTGATTTTGTATGCTTTCCAAAATGATTTTCTTGAAATTGGGTTTCCAAAATTTTCGGATGTCAAATATGTCACATTAGCGTCTCTTTAGTGTATTTCGTTGTCTTGATTGTTTTGGCCGTCACAAATTTTGTGACCAGTGCCGAAGTAGTCTTGATAAAGTATAGACTACCTAGAGATACTTAGGGTGATAGTTTGATATTCTCAAATTATTTGGAAATCTAAGTGAATAGTAGTGTATTCATCGATTTCAAGTTTTTCATGTATAATATGATTATATGTATGGTAAGCATGATACAATGAAAGTGTTTCATTGGTACATCATAGTAGAGTATATTACACTTGGTATTGTGAATTGGAACTGCACGAATTGAGAAATTAGCCGATTAGAGAGCAATTCTATACATATAAGTCGACTTACACATGCATAAGTCGACTTGTATGTTCAAACAAGTCGACTTACACATGCACTAGTCGACTTGTATTCTCAGGTAAGTCGACTTGCACAATGGCATAAGTCGACTTACATGTGCACAGTAGCATAAGTCGACTTGCATGTTCAGACAAGTCAACTTACACATGCACAGTAGCATAAGTCGACTTGCATGCTTAGACAAGTCGACTTATACATGCTTAGGTGGGATGATGGATGATTATAGGTATAGATTCAATGTGATTGATGCCCTAAATCATTCCATATAGTCATGGTGACTATAATCCTACAACTTGGAGAAGAAGAAGAGTGAATAAAGATGAAATCCCTCACACATAATATGAAAACTAACGCCTTCCATTAATATAGGGAGAACCAGAGTTCTTATAGAGTTCGGGTTGTTGAGTAAACTCAAGCTCACTCTATACGGATATGTTCGAACCATGGAAATGAGATTTTCAGATTAATGGGTCGGTTTTCACTAGAAGCGTTGATTTGTTGAGTAAACTCAAGGTTAACGTAGACAGAGGCAAAATTGGGTAGTGTACATCAGATGTACGCGCATCAAGAGTTGATAACCCAATGTGTGTGCATACATCACGAGTTGATAGCACTAGTCGATAATTGCACCTATGATGTAACTGGTATGACCAATACCTGCCGATTGATCTAAGGTGGCTTATTGGGTAAACCCAAGGTCATTTTAGTAATGTCGGATATCTATGATGCAATTGCTATGACTGATACCTACCGATTGATCTAAGGTGGCTTGTTGGGTAAACCCAAGGTCATTTTAGTAATATCGGATATCGACCCACTAGGACATTTTGTCATAATGTTTCTTGGATTCGTAATGAGGGTTATGGATTCTTTGAAACTAGTGGGAGCCATATGTATGTCATGTAAGTCCTTATGAACATGCATGTAATTCTATTTTAACATTCTTTCTCTCTTTCCCTTTAGGTTGATTGAAGATGACTTCCAGTTTGAATTTGCGCTCACTAATAGATTCTAATAAATTAACTGGACCCAACTTTCTTGATTGGCTGAGAAATCTGAGAATTGTTCTCAGATCTAAGGAACTGGGCTATGTCCTAGATGTTCCACTTCCTGATCCACCTGCTGTTGATGCTTCTGATGAGGATCAGAAAGTATATCGTAAGCATCTCAAAGACAATGACATGGCTACTTGTATTATGCTCGCATCTATGTCACCAAAGCTGCAAAAGTAGCATGAGTCTATGGATGCCAATACCATAGTGTTTCATCTTAGAGAGCTTTTCGATGAGCAAGTTCGTTCTGAAAGGTTCGAGACCTCGAGGCTACTCTTCACTACTAAGATGACTCCAGGTTCATCTGCAGTGCAGTATGTACTGAAGATGAATGGGTATATTGAGAGGTTGGTCGTCTTGGGTTTTGTGATGGATTATGAATTAAGTGTTGACTTAATTTTGGTTCGATTGTCTGATAACTATTCACAATTTGTGTTGAACTATCGGATGAACCAAATATCCACGACAATCCTTGAGTTGATCAATCTGCTCAAAACAGCAGAGCAATCTATCAAGAAGGATAGCAAGTCAGTGCTCGTAGTGGACTCTTCTTCTTCTGGTTCGAAGAAAAAGAAACTGAAGAAGAAAAGGTCTAAGAAACCAAAAGGAAGTGCAGCCAAAAAGAAAACCAAAGAATCTGTACCAAAAGGAACTTGCTTCCATTGTGGCAAGACTGGCCACTGGAAGCGAAACTGTAAAGTCTATCAAGAAGAATTGAAGCAGAAGAAGGCATCAGATGCCTCAGCTTCTTCAGGTATGTTTGTCATTGAGGTTAATACTGTTTCTAACCATAACATATGGGTATTAGATACCGGTTGTGGCTCACACATATGCAATGATATGCACGAGGCCTCGGGGACGATGAGAGACTCTTGAAGGGAGAACTAGACCTGCGTGTAGGAAATGGAGCAAGAGTTGCTTCATTAGCCATAGGCACTTATTTTCTGTCACTCCCTAGTGGGCTTGTAATTAAATTGGATGAATGTTATTTTGTACCTGTTTTAACAAAGAACATATTGTCTGTTTCTTGTTTAAATAGAGCTAGCTTCCATTTGACTTTTAGTAACAATGGTTGTTCTATTAGTTTGAATGGAATACTTTATGGTACTGGTACATTATGCAATGGAATTTACATATTAGATATGTCACATCCAATTATGAATGTCAATGACACGAAAAGACATAAACGAGATAATTTAAAATCTACTTACTTATGGGATTGTCGCCTTGGCCATATAAATGAGAGACGCATAGCTAAGCTCCATAAGAATGGTAGTTTAGGGTCATTTGATTATGAATCATATGACACATGTGAATCTTGTTTATTAGGCAAGATGACTAAGTTACCCTTTAAGGAAAGGGTGAACGTCATGATCGAGTATTAGACCTAATACATTCGGATGTATTTGGTCCGATGTCCATTCATGCTAGAAGTGGTTGTCTTTACTTCATTACCTTTATCGATGATTATTCTCGATATGGGTACTGATATCGATGAGATACAAATCAAGCATTTGAAAAGTTCAAACAATTCGAAATGAAGTAGAAAACCAACTTGAGAAAAGTATCAAAACATTACGATCCGATCGTGGTGGGGAATACTTAGACCAACAATTTTTAGATTATCTTAGAGATAATGGGATTTTATCTCAATGGACTCCACCTTACACACCACAAAGATAATGGTGTGGCGAAAGGAGAAATCGAACCTTGTTAGACATGGTACGATCGATGATGGGCTTTGCAAAGTTACCAAAATCCTTTTGGGGGTATGCACTCGAGACAGTTGTTTACTTGTTAAATAGAGTTCCATCAAAGACAGTTGATGTTACTGTAACACCCCACTCCCACAAGACCCGAACCCGACATCGATGGTGATATCCGAGTCCGTGCCCCGCGAGGGTGGTGTGCTACATCCCTCAGTCAAAACTCAGTATAAATTTCTTCTTTTTTTAACACACATACATACACATCATATGTTATGCGGAAAACAATTTATATAAACAATTCACTGGCCTCGAGGCCCTTTTCATAAACATAATTTATTTTAGTCGGTTAACTTTACAAACTGACCTCATCAGTAATATAAAGATTTAGAAAATTAAAAAAAATATAATAATACAGACGCGAACTGATCCCGACCTCTTCTCTACTTCAATAACCAACAGATGTCATACGCCCGTTGCCTAACGGGTTATTCTTCTGAGTCTTGAAAAATAATTGCAAATTTTGGGTGAGTTTTGCGAACTCAGTGAGAAACCATCATCGATGGTTCACCCAACTCATGCATATACACAATACACATCATATCATATATATTAACACATTCATATAATCACATACATTCAATTTCACATTTATAAGGCGTTTCGCCTTTCAATTCAGGTTCAATTGTTTGTATATAAAATGCACATGTGACACTTTTCATTTTCATTTCGTTGTTGTGACCGTGCGCCTGAAACTGTCCCAATGACGGGCACATTGCGTTGAGCCAGTGGCTCTGAAACATTGGGCTTAAAGCCCTAATACATTTAGCCTGAGGCTCTGAATACGTTAGACCTGAGGTCCTGTGCGTTGAGCTTAAAGCTCTCATATACGTTGGGCGTGATATGCCCTGATACGGTGGCTGTTCCGGTCACAACTGCCTTTATCTGATCATACCAATATGCATGAATGCATATGTTCCAATTTCCATTTACATTTCATGCCATTTCCTATTCCTTCGGGCCTTTGGTCCGGTATGTCAATCATATCATTTTCAATTTATTGCATTGATGCATCATAATCATTTACACATAATAGTACTTCAATATCACGTTTCCAATATTTCGGACACCCATGGTCCGAAATCAATCCAAATCAATCACATATCCATCCGTTATCTCCGCATGGCATCTATGCGTAAAATTAAACACATAAAGGCAGAGAAACCAACTAGGTTACTCACCTCTTACTTCCGAGCTATTGTCGGAAAGTCTTTGTCACGTCAGTCGATCGATGCTCCAGTTGTGCCTAAGCATCAGAGAAGGTAACTATCACTAACGATTCAATCCGAATGACTTACTGATGCACATGTAGGTAAAAATATGCATGTTCAGTAATTCCATGTGCACAATTGATACTGTGTAGCAATCCTATTATGCATGAACAGTACTAATTATTCCCTATCAATCTCATCCTATGACAAATTTTCTATTTTACCCTTCCAGTAGGGGGTGGGATGTTACAATTCCCCCCTCCTTATAAAAATTTCGTCCTCGAAATTCTCAATCAACTGTTCAGTATGACAGTAATCATATGTTCCTACATGTCCCATACACTTTTCCATTCCATAATTTATTTTCCAAAGGTCACAGAACTATATTCACCGGTTGTTCCGTCACTTATTTGGCTAACTCATTATCACTCATCACAAGAAATGACTCCACAAGGTCATCGGTTGACGATCTCACTCTCTTAACTATCTCACTTACCATTTTCAGAGTAGCTATTACCTTTGAAGATGACTTCCAGAGTAGCATAATGGTGTGGCAAAAAGGAGAAATCGAACCTTGTTAGATATGGTACGATCGATGATGGGCTTTGCAAAGTTACCAAAATTCTTTTGGGGGTATGCACTCGAGACAAATTGCTTACTTGTTAAATGAGTTCCATCAAAGACAGTTGATGTTACTCCATATGAGATGTGGACTAACAAAAGACCCTATCTTACTCATTTGAAAGTTTGGGGTTGTCCTGCTTATGTGAAGCGGATACAGTCAGATAAACTTGATGCAAAGTCTGACAAATGTTTGTTCGTAGGATATCCTAAAGAAACAATGGGATATCAATTCTACCTTGCTAAGGAACAAAAGGTGTTTGTTTCAAAGCATGCTGTCTTTTTAGAGAAAGACTTTCTTTTACAAGAAGACAGTGGGAGCAAAATTGAACTTGAAGAAGTTCAAGATGCTCGAACAGACGCAGATCAACTGCCTGAACCTAAAAATGTGACTCATACAGATGAAGTAACAGTTCAACCTTCTACAACACATGAAGTTCGTAGGTCACGTAGGATACGCTCTGTTCCCGAGAGATATGGATTTCTCGTGAGTGAACAGAATGACTTATTGCTCATAGAAGATAATGAGCCTACAACCTATGAAGAGGTTCTGAAGAGTTCAGAGTCTGAAAAATGGCTTCATGCCATGAAGTCTAAAATGAATTCCATGTATGAAAACCAAGTGTGGACTTTGGTTGAGGCACCCGAAGGAATAAAACCCATAGGGTGTAAATGGGTTTTCAAAACGAAAACTGACATGGATGGTAATGTGATTACCTATAAAGCAAGGCTTGTGGCTAAAGGTTTTCGTCAAAGACAAGGAGTTGACTACAACGAGACCTTCAGCCCAGTAGCAATGCTTAAATCCATTAGGATACTCCTAGCTATTGCCACTCATTATGATTATGAGATATGGAAAATGGATGTGAAGACAGCTTTCCTAAATGGAAATCTAACTGAGGATGTGTATATGACACAACCTGAGGGCTTCATCTCCTATAATGGCGAAAAGGTATGCAAGCTTCAGAAATCCATCTATGGATTGAAACAAGCATCCAGGAGTTGGAATATCCGTTTTGATGAGGTAATCAAAGAGTTGGGTTTCTCACAAAATCCGGATGAACACTATGAGTATAAGAAGGTTAGTGGGACTACAATCGTATTCCTTGTGCTATATGTAGATGACATATTATTACTAGGAAATGATGTCTCTATGCTACAATCTGTGAAGATTTGGTTGTCCAAATAATTTGCCATGAAAGACCTTGGTGAAGCAACTTATATCCTTGGGATAAAGATTTATAGAGATAGATCAAAAAGATTGCTTAGTCTTTCACAATCAACGTACATAGACAAGATGCTAAAGAGGTTTAGCATGGAACAATCCAAGAGAGGGTATCTTCCCATGATTCATGGGATAACACTCTCGAAATCTATGTGTCCTAAGACACAAGATGAGAGGATGCGCATGAATATGATCCCATATGCATCTGCAGTAGGATCTATCATATACGCTATGCTATGTACGAGACCCGATGTATCATATGCTCTAAGCGTTACGAGCAGATACCAATCGGATCCTGGTGAGGGTCACTGGGTGGCTGTCAAGAATATCCTCAAGTACTTGCGAAGGACTAAGGATGTTTTCTTGATATATGAAGATGGAAATCTCCAGGTGAGCGGACATACAGATGTTAGTTTTCAATCTGATAAGGATGATTCCAAATCCCAATCAGGTTATATATTCACACTGAACGGCGGGGCGATCAGTTGGAAGAGTTCCAAACAAGAGACAACTGTCGATTCAACAACCGAGGCAGAGTACATTGCCGTTTCAGAAGCAGCAAAGGAAGCAGTTTGGATCAAAAAGTTCATTACTGAACTTGGTGTGGTTCCTAGTTGTGATGGGCCTATACAGTTGTATTGTGACAACAATGGGGCTATCACAGGCGAAGGAACTAAGGTCTCATCAACGATCCAAACACGTACTCCGCAGATATCATCTGATCAGGGAGATCATTGGTCGAGGTGATGTCCAGATAGAGATAATTCCCACCGAGCAGAATATTGTTGATCCGTTGACAAAGCCATTGTCACAGAAGAATTTTGATTCTCATATACTCGCTTATGGTATTAGATACCAAGGCGATTGGCTTTAGGTCAAGTGGGAGATTTTGTTAGAGTAGTGCCCTAAAGGCAATCGCCTTTAGCGCGTTTTGTACAAAGTTGTGTACATACTTTATGAATAAATAAAGAAATGCATATTTCATTAATTTGATGTTCATTATTTATGAATAGATATTGATCTATAAGCAAATTAATGAAGTCCATGATATATGACATAGCATGAAGGAAATTATGATGTGATCATACTACTGAGATTCCTATCATGTACAATTATGTCAGTATCTAAATTATCCCTAGTCATAGGATTACTGAAATTGGACATCGGTAATCCGGAGAGACTAGCACATTTCAAGCTCCTTGATTTGATCAAGCAGTGGATCTCAGAAACTGTAAATATGAGATATTTAAGGTTGAGATGTGGATGCTTACTAGAGGTAGTAAGTACATTGGATGACCTACTATGAGATCATCACATGGATGTCCTATTCTAATGTCAGTGATAATCTCATCATAGCAATGGTGCAAGTATCCTTATACTTGAGGTACTCAAGGATATCTTGGATACTGATTCTGTGCTTTGACTCCATTCCTTGTTGCCTTACAGAGGTCGCTCGTAGGGTGGTGCTTGGGTACAGCTTGAGGTATTCGAAGGTAATTGAGTAGCCAATAGAGGATTCACCACTTCTGTGATAGCAGAAGATGATACCCATGGCCTCTTGTCAGGGCCATTACTTGGAAATCTCTGGCTGGAGTACTTATGTCATGAAGAGTGTCTTCATTGACATATAAAGTAATGAGTCCTAGGACAAGAACTGATATCACTTGGACTAGATTTGACGTGCTCAGTCTAGTAAGAGTTGACACTTTGCCCATACTCATAACCAAGTGGGGTATAGCATGGTGAAAGGACGAATTGCACAGTAATTGTCTATGGAAAGGTTCGTGATAGGGTTCGTGATGAATATAGGTTCATTCGCCAAACCAATTACTTTCCGGTCAATTGGGGGTCATGATGTGTTGCTAGATACCGCTCATGACTTGCTCAGATTAAGTGTTAATCTAAGTGACCAACATAACCGGGAACCTAATGGGTCACACGCATAAGAGTGACTCGGAGAATTCGTAAAATAATTTTGGACAGAGATCCAATATATGGAGAGCAATAGGATTAAATGGATCCCGATGAGATCGAGATATGTCCTAATGAGATCGCGACATCGATATTGCTGAGACAGGTCTTCGGTGTTTTTTCCTATACCGGGACCCGGTAGGACCGACCCTAGTGTGACTGGACCACTTCAGCATTTATATACATATATATATCTTATTAATTAATTGATTAATTAATATATATACATATATATGTGATTTACGTGGAAGGTGGAGGAGGAAGCTTATCTTAACTTTATATATATATATATATATATAAAGGCTAACGTGGAAGCCTTGTCACCACTTTGCATTTAATGTGTCTTTAATTAGTTAAAGACAAAATGGCAAAGAGTGAGAGCAAGGTGCATGTTCGTTGGTTTTGAAGAAGAAGAAAGAGTTTCTTTCTCCAAAAACATACGATCATCATCTCATCTTCCAAGCTTCATCCTCTCCAAGCTTTCTCTTCATCGTTTCTCCATAGCTCTCCAAGAATAAAGGTAAGATCTAGCAGTCTTTACTTTATTCTAGCTATTCCCGGGTCAAAGGGTTTGTCCCGGTTAGGTTCTCCGATCTCTGCGTGGATACCGTTAGAGACGGTCTCCTTTGGTCGTTATGGTTTGACATTGTTATATAGACACATAGATCCTGGCTTTCGGGAAGGTCCCGGAACAAAATTTTTTGTTTTTCCGCACCGTGTACATGTGATGCACACACCGGGATTTTCCTACATATATCACATGAAGTCAATAGTAACATAATGAATCATAGGTATCATCCTTTTATGAATTGTTATTCCATCCAATACATCACATATATAAAGTTAATAATTCAATACAATCATCTTCCTTTCACTAAAGGTTGATTTGGTTATTCTTTAACTTGACAAGTTTTAAAAGTTTTATGCAATTCATAATCAAAAGGATACATATATCCTATTATATAACTTTATGATTCTCATTATGTTGTTTAACCAACATGGTATAAAAGGATATTCTTTTTTATCCAGCTTTGTATTCTTGTGATTTATGTTAAGCATAAGTCTCATTTAAACCAACACATATAAACTATTTGTATAAACAAGGTACACATATCTATCTAACTTTGAGAACTCTTCTCAAACATGTCCTATGTTCAAGGAATCTGGTTCACTAACTTGGTATCAACTATACTAAACAAGGTAAATTCCACTCAAAACATAATATAAATGTAATAAAAATAAGTAATTAATTATATGTTATGACTATTAAATAAGCTTAGGACTTTAATAATGTATTTGGTTACTCCCACCATTTTATTCGAATAATAGCTCTCACTACTATTTGGAAAGATTTCTTCAATCTTTCTAGTAGTTTAGGATCCCATTCAAATACAGTTGATCTTGTGTTTGCTCAACAAATAAACTAAACTTAAATAAGGCAGATAACAAACCCAACAAACCAACTAAACTTAAATAAGACAAATAACAACTTTATCAATCACATCTTATATGCATCTAAATCACAAAAATTTAGTTAAATAGAACCCACTGTTATAAGACTAAACATATTTAGGTTAAATTGACCTTAATTTTGCTCAATAAGCCTAACTATATATAGAACTCTGATTTATTCTTATAACAATGAAAGGAAATAGTCACGTTATCAACGTGTACTTAATATTTAACGAGGGATTTAATTTCATTCATCTTATCAAACATAAAATTGTATGTAAAATATCACATATATAAAACATACAATTTCACATGCATCCAATATAAAACATCATTCTACCTTAGCCAAGGATTTCTTGAATCAATACTAATCAATAACAATGGAATATTCTCCCTAATTACTTTAAGATGATAAATCCTATCTTTATCACACAACTACCTCCATATAATCTATGCTACATCCAGTGACTAGCAATTGAATGACCTAGGATTAGAATTGGCCATAAGTAATATCAAAATATAATAACTTCTATACAATATAACTTTGGAGACCTCAAGTCAAAGGATAACTTACAAAATCATCGTAATGAGAATTTCCATAGACATATAAGTAATGTTTCAAATGAATTTCTAATGTCAGGTTAGTTTAATGAACTTGTTATCTAACAAGTATCTACATGTTTGTTTAAGTATCTCCATACTTTAGTCTATGAGATCTATTACTTCCTTGATAAGGAAGAATATAACGTGTGCTAGTGTTTTTACGTTATATTAATGTCCAATCTTAATAGAACATTGACTAGGAACAATTTAAAGATGATACACAAATGCAATATGAATCTCATAATTATAATCACATTATAATTTCGTTTGCAATGTATAATTATCCCATGGACTTTATTATATACATATAAATATGTACAAGATAAAGAATGTCTTTAAATTATTTTTTCACTAAACTACAACTAATAGATTAGTTATAGGGAAACTAATAGCCACAAATTCTTTAAATTGAAGTCAAGATTCTCTAGAATTACACAAGTAATGGTGTCCTTTCTGTCTGCTCAACATACCATTTTATCCTGTCCAAATTAGCATGTGATCATACCTCTACTAGTTTTAGTCATAGTGATGTCCCAACCAACTTGTCGAAGAATCTAATTACTTTTGAAAGTGAAAATATCCTTTGGAGAGCTTATAGCAATGCTTTACCTATAAAACCTAATCATCTAACAAGAAGTACATTTTCTTAGATGAACTATATCGGGGCAATGAATATATATTTATGCACGTTCCAGTGGAATTTCCCTTAATTAAGGGATGTCAATGGACAAGATTAGGTCAGGCTCAAAACACTCAAGTCTGATTGGTCTATCAATCTAAAATTTTTTATTTTAAATTTAAAATACAAATGATTTTTTTGTTATACCTCCTTTTCTCAAACGTTTCTTACCACCCAATTAGTCAAAGAAATCACCCACACATCTCCTAACTTTTCTTGGAGTCAAGATTAATCCATGATAGATAACCAAGATTTGAGCTTTTTTTTTTCAAAAATTAGGCTTCTACTTGGATTTAAGTTTAAACTGTTTAGTTTCAGTCCAACTCGAAGCTCAAATTTTATTAAAATGGCATCCTTTTACTTAAATGTTTTGAGTTTCAACTTGGACCGGACCTAAACAGTCTGAAGTTCGAACATAAGTTGAAGTCTAATTTTTTAAGAAAAAAGCGCGAATCTCAATTATGGATCATGAATCAATCTGTCATCTAAGTAAAGTTGGGAGGCATATGGATAACTTATTTGACTGATTGGGTGGTAGGAAACGTTCAAGAAAAGGAGGTATACCATGCAAAGTTATGAATATCGTATCGATATCGATCAATATCGGGTGTCGTTTCGGGTAAAATTTTAACTTTATAAAGTAGTTCTTGAATTCTTTTAAAATTACAAAATAATCCTCATTATATTGTATTATGTAATTTATAATTTTACGTCAACCTTATCTACAAAAATCATAATAGTAGAAATTTAAAATAATAACAATCTATTTATTTTTGTTAACATTACTTTTACATATTTCACATATAAATAATAACCATAATTAATATAAAAGATTATTTAATTATCATACAAAAATAAAATTAAGGGCAATATAAAGTATTTGAAATGTTACAATTTTATTATATAATAATAATAATTACATCAAAACATCAAATAAAAGAATAATAAATATCCATGACTCTCTAACTATTATAATTTTACAACAAAAGTTTGCAATCGAGGAAACAACTAACTGAAGTGAAACTGAAACAAAAATATTTATAATTTTATTTATATTACAAATATAAAATTAAACATATACATCAAATATAAGTGAAATTGAAACAAAAGGAGAAATAAAAACTTGAAACTTCATTCAATCGAATACCTACTTAAATCTCATTGACCTTAGTTCTCATTCAGTGGAAAATCTTTATCATTGAGAGAAGTTTCATCATTACCAACATTCAAATTTATTGCACCAAATAATATATCAATAGTTTCTCATCCAAGATTATCATCCAAGTCACTCTTATTTATCAAATCTGGTTATTCAAAAATCCGATTTGCCAAAAGATTGATATGATCAAAGAAAATTGGATCTCTGCAACTGTTTGTTCTATTAAGAGTCCAAGTAAACAATAAAATTAAATTATTAAAAAATTACAAGAAATTATATACAACTTAATAATGATAATAACATATCTTTCCTAAAGTTTTAAATTGTATTAAACAAAGGCTAAGTCATTCAATCTTTTGTGCTCCAATCAAATCCTTTTCTTATAATAGATGAATTCAAATGTGTTCCAAGTCCTTTCATACCCTATTGCACTCACACATTGACTTAGAATTAAAAATTGCAAACTTTTGCAACTCTGGAATCCCAGTTCCAAATTGATCCCACTAAGCAACTATAAGACAACAAAAGTAACATTACAAACAAAATAAAGTGATGATTAATTTTCAACAAGTAACAAAGGAAAAAAAACATATACCTTAATTTAGTTTGTCTCTTTGATGAATAACAATTGGCATCTCATAATCACCAGAAGCATCCTTATAAATCTCCATTTATGAGCTTATAAGATCTTGCATAATCTCATGGGCAATGATTGTTGTAATAGTTAATAACATTCTTCTATTAAATTCAGCTTTTTTTTGTAAAACTTGGTCAGAAATAGATACTAAGAGTAAAACATGCCTCAGCTGTAAACAAGAGAGAGTCAAGTTGCCCTTCCCATATCTCATTGATGACTGTAAGATAAGATGTGTACAAAGAAGATATTTTTTCAAATTTTCCTTCATTGCTTCCTTCGCCCTCTCTATGGCATCATAAAAAATAATCTATTGTTGCCTTCTCATCACTATCAACCAAACGAAATAACCTCACCAAAGGCTCTTAAACTTAGATGACAAATTGACATTAAGACCATAATTCGTTATCTTTGAGTATAATTCTATAAATCTTCAATCCAACATTAGAAATGTTTACAAAATGCTAAGATGCAATTCATGTATCACTTGTAAGTATTTGTTTCAACTCTTTCTTCATTAAAATAAACACTGAAGTGATAAGAAATTAGTTACAAATCTTGTAATATCAGGACAACACAAATTCTTACATTGGTGATATCCTTTCTTTTTAAATTTAAGACCCATGCATGATTATCAATGAACTTGGTTACCATTTTTACTTTCTGCACAATCTTATCAATAATCGAAAAAAACCTATCATGTCCTATATTTTCCAACATTAAGTTAATGTAACCTGTAGCATAAGAGTCCAATAAAAAGAATTATACTTGCTTTGCAATCTTCTTTCAATTGTTTTATAAACAAAATTTTTGTCAGTAATAACTAAACAATATATTATGGCCCAACTTCATTCACAGCTTCATCAAATATTTGAAATAGAGTATCAACATGCCAAACAAGATCAAATGCATCAATAGACTTTGAAAACATTATTCCCTTTTCAAAATAAAATAAAAAATTAATAATAGATTTATGTCTTCTATTTGTCCTACCATCAGATATTATTGAACACCTATAAGTAGCCCAAGTCATTCTTCTTTCATCTAAATAATTTTTTTATTTCATAAATAGAGCTCCTTAGAAGTTTACCTCTGTAGTCATCAATTGAAGGAGCTTGTATATTAGATAGTAAGAGGTAATAGCATCCGCCATAAGCTGATAATAATAAGATTTGGCGGCATTAAATACTATACCTGAATCATACCACCTTTTAGCCATTGTCATGTCCATATTATGAGTCACTTCTCTAGATTGTAAGACACTATAAATTGAAACTTGAACTCTAGGAGTTGTTCATGGTGTAATAAAGTTAAACACTTGTCTTCTTTTTTTCCTAACTTCAAGTGCAATATTTCCTTCTTGTTGGGTAGGAATACTATAACCTTTAAAATTCCCACTATCATCTTGAATACAAACAAAAGAACTTTTACCACCAATTTCGTAGTTCAATCTTTGCCTTTTATCTTTTTCATATTGATACTCTTTAAGGAAATTCTTCATTTTCCATTTTACATTATGACTCACTTTCTTATAAGGCTCCACCTCGTCTTTGATCCCAACTAAATGCTTCTTTAATTTGGTGACTTTCCTATCTTGTAAATGCTTGTTACCTTGCAAACAAATAGTATGGTTCTTTATTCCAGGGACTAATCTAGCATGAGCTTAAGCTGGATCATCGAATTTTTCTATACCTGAAACGATTGAATTATCATGTATATTTGAACTTTCCTACATTTATTTGTAAAAATAAATAAGGACATGTATCAAAATTAACTTAATAACTTCGTACCAAAATCAAGTTGTGTATAATAATAGGAAGAAATAGATCAACAATAGTTTCTCAACAATCATATGATATATACATGCAAGTGACCTTTATAAAATTATATGAATGATTCCTTAAGAAAATTTGATGATTACGCATATTCTTTCTAAGAAATTATAGTGCTTCTTAACCAAAATTCAAACATACATTGATTGCTACACTTTAACAACTATAATCTATTTTATATGATTACATAATTTAAACATAAAATCACAACTCACAATTATAACTCATTGTAAATGAGTTATAATATTTAGGATAATTTTTAAAATTTACAACTTAGTCTAAATTTTTTAAAATTTATATTTGAGTACCGACTAATGGTACAAAATTAGTGGTTACCATATTGATTTTTATAATACTGGCCTTTAGTGTTCGTTTGTGGAAACGATGGTTCTTTTGGGTATGATTCTTCAAACTTAACAGGGACATCATATAGTGATCTACCTGATTTCGAAACTTTCAAGTTTAAAGGTCGTTCTTCTTCGATAAAAACCATCTTGCTCGTTTGGTCGCTCAAAAAATCTCTTTTGTATTTGTCCTCTCTCTAACTTCTTCGGTTCACCCGTTGAGAATTCTGCTGTAAACTACTCAATGATATTGGCATTTTCCGTATAAAAAACTATAGAGAAAAGCTAAAGCAACCCAAAACTTGTATGAATATATTTTATAATTAGTTGCATATGTCTAGGTATAAAACTGAAGATATACTCGCGACAATCTAAAGCCAGCCATTACGTCTCGTTCGTTGTTCGGCCGTCCCAGTAAAGAAGGTAACTTGTGACAAAAAGCACATGAAACTAATGAAGTGAAGCGAATTGTTTGTTTAGTTATGTCATTTATATCATCGGAGGACTCGTTGAAGTGTAGATACGCCCTTGAAGTAAACCGGCCCCATGAGTATCTGCCCACCTTTAAGGCCGGCTATGGTAGTAAAAATGGCGTCTTATTTGCTATTCATGTAGATAAAAATCAACCAAAATTAGTTACTTCCAACAAATGAAGAACGGATTCATACCAAAGAGAAAGTAGACACTGAGTACTTGTTGTCGCCATCCCCAAGATGCCTTTTTTCTCTACACCTCTGATTCTTCCATTTAACTTTAACAATTAATGGCAAACCAGAAGAGATGTGGAGTCAAACTAAAATTAAAGCTTACCCTGGATTTTCCTGGCTACTTGTACTATCCATTTGATTAATCAGTTTTTCTCCATGCTGGAACCAGTTTTATGACAAAAATTTCCTGTTAGTAGGATCGTGGGAGAGGAATCAAGTGGACTTCTGTGATTGTTATTCAACAGATAGTCCTTTTCTGTTGGCATTTAAATGTTAACCTCATATACAAAGCTTCATGCTGTGTTCAACTCAATAAATGACTGTTAATATAATCACAAATGGGGTATGAGTCGAAGAAGTGAATTTTGTTTGCCAATACGATTAAGTGTTTCAAAACAAAAATGTTACTGACTTGCTCATTATTAATCACAACATTTTTAACTAATTCACAAGTTTAGGGTGCTGTAAAAGGTATGAGACACTTGTCCTTGTACATTGATCATGATTGTGTGCCTTCTCACACGTTCTTTGGTTAATATTTGATGATTTGCCTGCTAAATTGTCCTCCCTTTCACCACCATTTTGCCTTTTTTCTTGTGAAGACCCGCGTAGACAAGCTTAAGGATTTATAGAACATTAAAGAAATGGTTTCACCATCATCAACCTATAAGTATAGAAGGTTTCTGCTTTCCCCTTCAGGAAATTGAAATATATATTCCTTGTCTAAACCAAGAGCACCTTTCCTATATTGAAACTCTTCAGCACTCTCTAAACTCTTTAACTATCCAAACCGTTCACCTTCTTTCTAGTTCCTTAAACAAACAATGGAAGCCGTGGTCAGCTGGATTTCCTTTCCAACGAATGAGGGTCTCAACCATGACCTTGCTATCAGAAGGTTTTGTCCAGCTCGACTAGAGCAGGAACTTGTAGGAGAGTGGGATGAGACCATGAATGAAATGGAATGTTTCTCTTTTCCTCATGATACCCCAATCACTCCTCACTTAGATGTTTCTGAGGTGAATGACTTGGTTGATAGCTTCATCAATGTGGATCAGTACTGTGAAAATGATGACAAATATCCGGGAAAACAAGAAGCGTTCAATTACTTCCAGGAGGATATTGAAAACTTTTCAATTGTGAATGATGTTTTTGCAGATGTTTCGATGGTCATGGAAGTGGATGTACGTGGCTTGAATGAAGATTTTGTGGCTGTTCCTGATATGGTACCTGGTGTGAAAGAGGTAAGTCATGGAGTAAACCAAGGCCTTCACTTGGTCCACTTACTGTTAGCTTGTGCCGAGGCTGTCGGTTGCAGAGACACACAACTAACAGAGTCAATCCTTGCCCACATTTGGGATTCTGCTCATCCATGGGGCGATTCATTACAAAGAGTTTCTTATTGCTTTGCAACAGGATTGCAGTGTAGGCTGTTACTATTACACAACGTTAATGCAAATGGGATTTTCAGCAATAGCACTGTGGATGTTTCGGTAATGAGTAGGGAGGAGAAAATGGATGCCTTCCAACTACTTTACCAAACAACTCCATACATTGCCTTCGGTTTCATGGCTGCAAATGAAGCCATATGTCAAGCAGCGCAAGGGAAGGACTCAATGCATGTTCTTGATCTAGGAATGGAGCATACCTTTCAATGGCCTTCATTGATAAGAACTCTTGCTTCAAGGCCAGAGGGCCCACCAAAGCTCCGAATCACAGGATTGATCAGTTCTCAAAATTTTTCAGAGCTTGAAGCTAATATGAAAGTCCTGGTTGAGGATGCTAAATCGCTAGGTATGGCTTTAGAATTTAACATGATATCACAGCCTGTTACACTATCACTTTTAACCAGAGAGAATCTCAACTTGAAAGAGGACGAAGCATTGTTTGTCAACAGCATTATGCACTTGCACAAATTTGTGAAAGAGAGTAGAGGTTCTCTCAAGGCAATCCTCCAAGCAATTAAGAAGCTCAGCCCAGCCTCGCTTACTGTGGTGGAACAAGACGCAAGTCACAATGGTCCATTTTTTCTGGGGAGATTTCTTGAATCTCTCCATTACTATTCAGCGATTTTCGATTCGCTCGAGGCTAGCTTTCCCCGAAATAGCCTGCAAAGGATGAAGATAGAGAAGCTTCATTTTGCAGAAGAAATACGCAACATTATAGCTTATGAAGGTTCTGACAGGACGGAAAGGCATGAGAGAGCAGATCAATGGAGGAGGCAGCTAGGACGAGCAGGGTTTCAGGTGATGGATTTGAAGTGCTTGAGCCAAGCTAGGATGATGCTTTCTCTTTATGGATGTGATGGTTACACTTTAGCAAGTGAAAAAGGCTGTCTACTTCTGGGATGGAAAGGAAGGCCTATCATGTTGGCATCGGCATGGCAAGTGCACAATGTTTCTTCCTCCTAAGGCCTCAGTTTGATCCTATCGGTCACTGGTATGAACTTGTTTCTGACACAATCATTACTTCATCCAACAATATCATAAAGTGGATTTTCTTGTAATCACTGGTGAATCCAATTTTCTCTTATACACTCCGAATTACTTGTTCCAAGGATCTTATTACAGAATTCCTTTACTAAGAAAGTTTTACCATTGTAAACATGCTGCGGCCCTATTCATTCTGCAAATACTATATTGAACCTCTCTCTTAGAGTCTACCATTAATGCAAGTTGAAGTTAATCGGCTTAGAAATTGGACGAGGTTATCCTGGTTTCATAGGTTATATTCAAACTTTAATTATAGAATTCATGACGTCTGTTAAAAGGTACCGCAGAAAGCTCCCATGATTTCATTTCTATGGTTGTACGCAATGTTATGAAATTCGGACCGGTCATCGAATCGGTGACCTTACTGGTTATCGGTTTGACCGGTTCGACCGGTTCAACCACCGGTCGAACCGGTATGATGTAATAATTATGTAATAATTATATTTAATTATATATAATATTAAAAACATTTTAAAAAATTAAAAAAAAATTATCAAACCGGTCGAACCGGACCGGTCCGACCAGTCAAAAACTGGTCAATTGACCGGTTTTGACCGGTTCACACCGGGTCAATTGAATACCGATTTTGAGGCATAAACTGGACCGGACCACCGACCGATCACCGGTCGGACCGGCCGGTCCGATCCGGTTTTTAAAACAGAGGTTGTACGTCTTCACTATCAAACAATTAAGATAATAAAAAACACATATGAAAGATAATGAAAATAGAGAATTCTTTCCTAATTCTATGTCAAATTTAGTAAAATAAAATTTCAATTAATCTGAAAAAATTACTTACAAAAGAAATAAAATAAACAATAATTGAGAAGCAACTAATAAACTAAAATAAAAGAATTGAAAGATTACAACACTGGATTGTTTCCTAAAAAGTATTTTAAGTGAACTTCCAATTCAAATCTTTCACTCATCTTGAATCCACAATTGAAGGAGATCTTTTGAGTATTCAATAGTTTTTTGCTTTTGTGATAAAACAAATATATCTTCTTTTCCAACCATTTCAAGCCTATTTGAGTATGAAATAAGTGTCATAGTAGATTGAGGTATATGTTGCTTAAGACTGATCCCTGTTGTTGAAGAGATTGATGTCATTTCCTTCCTCTATAAATCTTTCTCTAAATAAAGACCATAACCAACATTAGATGGAGACCATATTGGTACTAATTGACTTATGTTCATCATTTCTTCACCTCCTTCCTTATGCTTTGTTGACTTGGCATTTCCTTCTTTTTAGCATCTTTAGCATCAAATATTTTGTTACTTTCAAATGGAATAACTAACATTTGATCTATTGGTGTACCTTATTTTTACTAGGAGGTTGTTCTTGACCTCATTCACTTTCCATCTTAGCTAACCATCCAACTTTCATCTCTAAGTTGCAAATGGATGTATTAGTTAATTGCACGACTTTTCTAAGCATCTCCAAATGATCTAATTTTGCATCAATAGAAGACATATACCTCTTGAACATTTGCTCCATCACATTGCCCTATGAAGATGGTGGTTGATGTTGTAATTAAGACCATTTGTTAGTACCTAAGTGGACATATATTTCTACATACTCTAGCTCTTTTCTCCTCTTAAAAAAATTTAGAAGACTTCTCTACATTAAATTATAAGTATTTGAGAAAGATTAATTCATGCTAATTCTAGCATAGATAGCTAAATAATTTTCCTCTTCTTAATGATATAAGGTGGACTCCACATTCATGTATGCATCGGAAGGATGCCTATATATGTCACAATAGCAACCTACCTCCTTATTGGCTATATCATGTTTCAACAACATTTTCATCTAGTTCAAAAGATTAGCTATTTTTTTATGCCAAGTCTGAAAATCCTTGATCATGATGCCAATTCTTGAGATATCATATAGGAGAATTAAATAAAATTATATAAAATCAAAAAATAAGATTGATGAACTAGTAAATAAATAGTCACAAGTAACAACAACAACAAAATTAATCTACTAAATATATTTGTAATTGTATAAAGTCAATTATAGCAAGTAATTAAAACTAGAGTAATTCAATGTATAAATCTTATAATAACTATATTACTATTTATATTAATCAAATAATAACAATAAAACAAATAAGATTTATAAAAAATTAAATTGCTAAACTATTGAAATAAATAATTAAATGAAGAGAAATCTACAAAACTAATGCTAGGGTTTCATAATTCACTTATGTGGAATTATAATTATTATACACTATTTGTTATCATATTTGAAATAACAATTAACCTAATACATCTATGTCCTCTTTCAAGACACATGAATATATTTAGTTAGATAACTACCACCTCCGATATGCAATTTAACATAATCAAACCTATTAATCCTATTTATATTTTTCATTATCATAATAGTCTAAGATAAGTAACTCAAAACCTAACATTAAGTTGCAACTAGTGTCAATCTTATTTTGTTTCCCATACGTTTTACCTTGCCAAAGATGGGAGCTTATCTCCTTAGTATGTTTGGAGCCTATTATACCCTTTTCTATTACCTTCATTACTTTCTGACATCTTTGAACTAGATTTGGCCTCTCATATCTTCTACCGAGTTATTGTCTATTTTTTTATTTTCCAAATGAGTCTAAGGGGGCGTTTGGTTTAAGGGTTTGGGAATGAAGGAATGGAATAATTGTAAAAAATAGTGTTTGCAATGGGGTTTTCAATTCCAAGGGAATGGATTTATTCCATTAAGTTTGAGAATCTACTAAACCCTCCAAATGGGGTGGGTATCAAGTTTTCATTCCAATCTAGTGGTTACTATTTATACCCCTCCCCTACATAAGCAATTTTTATTTTTAATTATATTACTCATCACTCATCATCATCATCTTTTATTATTATTATTATTATTATTATTATTATTATTATTATTATTATTATTATTATTATTATTATTATTATTATTATTATTATTATTATTATTATTATTATTATTATTATTATTATTGTTATTATTTATAAATTTTAAACTTCTTAATAATAATAATAATATTATTATTATTATTATTATTATTATTATTAATTATTATTATTATTATTATTATTATTAATTATTGTTTTATTATTATTATTTATTATTATAAAGTTTAAACTTATTATTATTATTACCCTTATTATTCTTATCATTATTATTATTATTATCATTATTATTATTATTATACAAAATTAATTATCTTATTATTCTTATTATTATTTATTTTATTATTAATGTTATTATATGAAATTAATTATCTTATTATTATTAGTATTATTAATTATTAATTATTAATTTTATTATACTGAAATTAATTATCTTATTATTATTAATTATTAATTATTGTTATTATTATTATTATTATTTATAAGTTTTAAACTTATTATTATTATTAATTATTGTTGTTGTTATTATTATTATTATTATTATAAATTTTAAACTTCTTGATAATAATAATAATAATATTATTATTATTATTATTATTATTATTATTATTATTATTATTATTATTAATTATTAATTATTGTTCTTATTATTATTATTATTTATTATAAATTTTAAACTTATTATTATTATTATTATCCTTATTATTCTTATTATTATTATACTAAATTAATTATCTTATTATTATTTATTTATTTATTTATGTTATTATATGAAATTAATTATCTTATTATTATTATTATTAATTTTATTATATGAAATTAATTATCTTATTATTATTATTATTATTATTATTATAAATTTTGTAATAATAATAATAAATATGATATGAAAAAAATGGTATTATATTATCTTTCATTCCCATTAATGCAACAAACTAAATAACATTATTGGTATTAATACAGAAACCCAAGTTACAAACCAAATATCATTTTTTATTTTTCATACTAATTCTCATTCCCTTCTACTATTATACCCATATTCATACTCAATCTCGTGCTCAAACCAAACGCCCCCTAAATTCTCCTTGATTGGATAACAGTGGAAAAAGTTACACTTAAATTGAAGTTACCCATTTAAAATTATCACCTATAAGAAAATGAACTAAATATATGAAAATTTCATATAACCCATGTAGAAGATGCTATACAAATCCAAATAACTAATTTAACTCTTAATAAAATCTAAAATATAAATATATCAAAATTTTCAAAAGTAACTCATTACTTTTCTTCAAGAAATTAACAATAAATATATCCTAGCTACCAACCTAAACTCAACTAAAATAAGAAACAATTTTACTTTCTTAAGTTTACAATGATTTTTAACATATGTCATAAGCTTTTAAACCCCTAGTTATCCCTTGTGAAGGAGTTACAGTCTTTGAAATATTTAGTTAATTTCTATCCATAAAAACATTAACCTACATACATTTGTTATCTTCATAACTAATGACACAAGATACATAGCACAAGCATCAATTGAATTATAAAAATTAAACACATAATACTTCTTCAGTAAATCATTATACAAATAAGACAAAGAAAATACTATTGTACCTTCTTTATTAAGCTCAAACATTTCAATTTGATATGTCGTCATAAGATATCACTCCTTCATGCATGTGTTTGAAATTTTCATGACACACTCTCATTATCTTCTTATTAAGATGAACTTGCCATAAGTTTGAAGATCATCTAATCTCTAGTACTTAAATAGATATATACAAGAAAAAAGAAAAAGTACTTTGAATATGGTTGTAATAAGGTAGCAAAAAGGATAAGTAGGTTAATAAAGAAAATGAATTAGAGAAACAAAGATACGAAAAAATAAAGATATTAAAAACAAGGATACTTACAATTGGTAGAGCACGTAAATCAAGAAATTGATAAAAAAAAAAAAATCTTCATGAACTCCTCGTCTCTTGAAACAATCCTCCTTTTCCTACATTATTTTCAAGTATAAAAACTTATGCCTATCAATTTTCAACATTCTTTTAACACATTTTTTCATTTTTTTTACACAACAGTTCTCTATCTTTTTTAATTGATTTTTTTTTGTTAACATTGCCATCTTTATTTAAATCACCATCTCCCTTGTACTTGTTTCTTTAACACCCATATCAAATCATAAGCAAAATCTTTACTAATCATGAATTAGGAAATAATAACTTGGTTTTCTTATAGGCTCAAGGTTCTTTGAAACTTTTCATATAAAGGCTCAATGAGACTTATTAATGGGTTAATTTGTTAAAGGTAAGCAATTTAGCTCAAACTTAATCATAAGTGCCTTTATCATTTTAACACTTATATACATCTTAAATATAATCTCAAAAGATTAATTTAAAATTTTGAAATCCAAAATCAAGCAGGTTTCACATTTGAAATAAAAATTCTATATGAAGGTCTAAATTCTCACATTATCAATCAAGCCAAATTAAATATTATCACTTAAAATTTTAGTTTCTTAGCATTCATAAAGTTATGATTGCATTAGACCTACTTAACAATATTATGATTTAACATTTAATAGCTATTTTTAACTAAGATTTATGCATAAAGTTGTGCTATAAACCTAAAGTAACTAATGAGATCCTAAACACAACACAAAAACATCAAGAAAGTTAAAAGCTAAACCTAAAACACATTAAACACATAAATTAAAAATGTATTAGTTAAAACATAAAACTTAAAAAAGAAAAAAATAGATTTTCAAGAATTCATATCCCACAATTGAACATGACATTATCCTCAATGTTAAACAAGCAAGATTTAAAAAAAAAGTATATGTGAAATAAAGGTAGAGAAATCTTCCCTAATTCCATACCAAGTTTAGTCACACAAAAATTGTATTGAATCTAGAAAAAACTAACTATAAAACAAATAAAACAAACATTAGTATCCAAAACTAATAACTTAAAACAAAACAAACAAAAGGTTAGAATAATAAGTTGCTCTCCAACAAGCACTTCTTTGGAGGTCCTTTACCTAGACTTCCTACTAAAGCCTTTCACTCATTTTGAATCTATCATTAAAGGCTTGCTTTTTATCTTTTTTAGAATCAAAACTCTCTAGATCCTTCACGTTTCATTAAGATTGAGTTGTCCCATTCCCCTTCTTTTCCTTACAAGATATATGGGCTTTTTTTATTTAATTTAACCACTGATAACCCCTCAAACTTCTTCTCGTTCAATAGAAGATCCTTTGAGCTTTCAATACTCTTTACCATTTATGAAAGAGAAATTTTATCTTCCTTTTCATCTATTTTAAACTTTCTTTGGTATGAAATTAATGTCACAGTGGGTTCAGTTATCTGCTGCTTTAAAACGCTACCTGTTGTGTAAGAGATTGAAGTCATTTTTTTCTTCTTAATCTTCCTCTAAATAAAGACCATAACCAACATTGGATGGGGATGATATTGGTGCTGATTTTATTTTGTTCATCATTTCCTCACCCATGTCTATATGTTTCGTCTACCTTGTCACTTCCTTCTTTTTAAGTATCTTTAACATCAAATATGTGTACCTTATTATTACTAAGAGGATGTACTTGTCCTCTTTTATCATAGCTAATTGGTTAACGTTCATATCTAGGTTATGAATAGATTCACTAGTTAACTACACTACTTTTTCAAAATTCTCCAAATTATCCAATTTTGTATCAATGGAAGATATATATTGCTTGAGCATCTCTTCCATCCCATTTCCCTATGAAGATGGTGGTTGATTTTAAAATTGAAACTATTTTTGGAACCCAATTAGTCTCATATATTTGCCTACTTTAGCTCCTTTATCATTTTAAAAGAAATATGGATGACTTCTCCATCCAAAAATTATATGTATTGGAGAAAGGGTCGTTCATATTAATTTCCTCATTGGCAGACATATAATTGTTCCATTAGTTGTTGGACTCCATTCTTTGTGTGGAATTTAGAAATAGAAAAGGAAATGAAATGAGTATTTTTGTATATGCATTGTGTTATATATGTAATTAGGCTTTAAGGAAATTGATGAGGAAAGAATTGTTTGATTTGATAACTTTGGGTTTTGAATAGATTTGTATGGGTTATGAAAATTCAAGTGGATGAGTTGATTGAAATGAAGTTGAAAAGCAAGAATTAAAGAGAAAAAGTGTGAGAATATGAACAATTGAAAAAGTTTGACTTTTTGGTCATAGAGAGTTGACTTTTTGATTTACGCGGAATTTGAGAAAATGATCTTTATGAAAATTGTAACTTCTGTTGAGAGCTTTCTGTCGCCATAAAGTTTGATATTTTTTGATATTGGAAGTGAAAGTTATGAAAGGTCAAAGTTAAGTGTTATTTGGCTTTGTTTTGTGAAAATGTCCATAAGTGTACATTTACTGTGCTTTGAGACAAATTATGTACTGATGTGGTCTGAATTGAAGTTAGTGGTCTACATGAAAGTCATAGGAGATTTTTAGAGATTTTCAATGATGTATCATATGCTATTTGTGGATGTGGAAATTGAAAGATATGAAATTTGAAAGTTTGGAGGTTGTTTTAGGTGAAACATGTTTGACAGAAACTTTGACTGAAAAATTGACCTAGTTAGAGGTTGAAATTGACTTTAAGTGCTTCATGAAAGTTGAATATTTTGATTTGATCTTTATTTTTATATAAAGTATAGAATTTTTAGACCATGCAATAAGAGGTTATAATTTTTACAAGTTTCTGTTACTGTTTTAGCATGATTATTAGAGGACGGAACCTTTGATTAGAAATTTGACTTCCTTATAGGCCAAATTGATTTTTCTGTCCTTCATAAAGGTTTTAGGTGTCTTTCTGATCTTTGCATTGATATAAAATATGACATGTTTGGACTTTGGACTTGAAAGATATAAATTTTCAAAGTTGAGTCTTTGTGTAGGGATTGATTATTTGGACATAATGTTTGATTGGGTTTTTGACCCCTTTAGAGATGGAATTGATTTTTGAGTTCTACTTGTAAGTTGTAGAAATTCCTTTAAGCTTTCTATTGATACCAAATTTGTTAAATTTAGAGTTTGGGATCAAGAGTTATGAATCTTGGAAATTTCATATTTATTTATGTGAAACAAAATTGGAAAATCGGATCGCTCGCCCTCGCGAGGGCGAGCGTCTGGCCCTGCGAGCGGCTCACGCTCGCGAGGGTGAGCTCACCCTCGCCCCAGCATGACGTCGTTTTGGTTCTTCCAAAGCGACGTCGTTTCATCTTTCTTATTTTGCTATTTTCCTTCCTCATCCGACCTTTGTTCAATCTTTTGCTTATATCTTTTCCGTCTGACATCCGATTGACTTGGTTTTTGAAGCGTTAGATTCCTAAGACAATTACCTACATCTTCAGGTGGAATTTTAAATTTTATGAGATTAAATTGAGGTTGATTAAATTAATCAAAGTGAGATGGATAATTTTCTGAACACGGTTCAGTCTTTTATGAAATTCGGTATCTGTGGAGATCCGATTAATTTGATTTTAGAGCCAAAATAAAATTAAGACATAGGGATACAATTCATATGAAGGAATTGAAATTTAATTTAGCCCCTAAGACTTTCAATTTCTTAATGGAAGTTCGGAATAGTGTGCAGTCTTGGATTAGTAAAATATGAAAGTATTTTAGCCATAACTTTTGCTCTAGTAATCCAAATGCAGTGATTCTTAATTTGGCTTAAACTAGAAAGATAAGGCTACAATTTGTCCGAAGGAAGTAAAATTTAATTCAGTCTCTAAGAATGTCAATTTTTGGATGGAATTAAAGTACTGGAAAATGTTTTAGCATATGAATAACCCGAAATGTTTGGAGCATAACTTTTGACGTAGTGCACCAAATTAAATGACTTTGGTGGCGTCATGAAATTAAGACAATGAGGAACATTTATCCAAAAGGAAGTTTTAGCAAATTCCTTCATTTTGATGGTTAGAAAATTGTCCTAAAGTAAGCATGAATGAAAATAAAGTTCAGGGGCAATTTTGAAAGTTCACTTAAAGGGTTAAGGTTTAAGGCTTATATGGAGGGACAAAAGGGAGAAGAGGGGCTGTCGTTTTTATGCCAAGGAGAAGCCCGAAACTCATTGAAAAGAACAAAAGAAGAGAAGAAAGAAGGGAGAAGAGGAAGGAGCTTCGGTGGAGAAAGAAAGGAGAAGAGAAAAAAATAGCTAGGGTTTCGTTTTTCTTAAGTTTCAAGCAAGGTTTTAAGTGGGTTCAAAGGAAAAAAGAGGGAAGAAGAAGAGAGCTTCCTTTCAAGCCAAACAAATTCAAAATTGGAGAAGAAATGAGGTAAAAGAGAACTTTTAAGCTTTGAATTTTTAATGAAGTTTGGTTTAGATACCTTGGTATTGATATGGGTTTGTGAATTATGAAGTTAATTTTGGTGATTATTCTTTAGGTGAGGTTTAATTTGGGTGTTTATTGAATAGGGAATTTCAATATGGATAAAGGAAAGGAATGGCGAAATTGAGGCTTTAAACAAGTTTCTAGTAAGGATTTGAGGTGAGTACCGTGTCTATATTTCAAATTATAAGCTAATTGTGGGTTTTCGAAAAATCAAGAAAAGAGAAGATTTTCAAATTTTATCGTTTCCGATTGATTTTTGTAAAATTGTTTCAAAGGTTAAATTCATGGTTTACGATGATTTGATACATTGGAAATAATAATAATAATAATAATAATAATAAATTCTGAATTTCGTTGCTTAAATGAATTTGATAATTTATGGAAATTTTCAAATTCATTGTGTTGAAGGTTTTTGATAATTGTTATAAGTGTTGCATTCTTTGGTTATGAATGTTTGGAAGATTGTTATGTGATTTTTGATTGGTCGTTGAATTCAAAATTGCAAATTTGAGAATGAAAATGAGTAGATGTATAGGAGTTGGTTGCTGCCATTTGAGAGTGCATATATATGGATTGGTTTGGAGTTGGGAGATTGAGGATTATGGGGATTGAAGTTATTTTGTGCAGGTGATGGAGATTGGATTGAAGATTTGGCTAGAACAATTTTAAGGGAGGTGTTGTTAAATTTTACTCAACAGGCTGAAAATTCGACTGAGATTTTGACCCCCTTAAAGTGTGATTGGGATTTGAGGGTCTTCTAGAAAATTTTAGTTCATGTTTAGAGCTTTCCAATGGTATATAATGTGTCTTATTTGGAGTTAGGAGTGAAAACTTATGAGGTTTGGACATAGTTCAGTTACTGTTCATGGTCAATTTTAGGCAAAATATTTGGAAGGGTTTATCACCCCTTTAGAGCCTTCATTGATTTTTTCATCCTTCTTAGAAGATGTAGATTATCTTTTACCCTTTCCATTGAGGTATCATATTCAATTTTATGGATTTGGAGAAGAAGTTATGAGGATTGGAAGAACCCAGTTACTGTTCATATGGTTATTTTTACTGTTTCATTGGTCATTTTATAGGCAGTACCTTTTAGTGAGTTTTTACCTCTTTTAATGACTGAATTGATTTTTGCTTCCTTCATGAAATTTGTAAATCATCTTTTAATCTTTCCATTGAGATATGATATGCCATTTTTGAAGTTAGAAGTAAGAAGTTATGAGGGTTGAAAATTTTCAGTTACTATTTATATGGTCATTCTATGGGCAGTAACTTTGAAGTAGTTTTTGACTCCCTTAGAGGCCATATCGATATCCATGAAAGTTGTAGAATTTTCTTTGAGCTTTTCATTGATACCAAATTGGCAAACTTTGGAGTTCGGTGTGAAGAGTTATGAAATTTCATTTTAGTTTAAGAATACGATTTCTGATTGGGCCCTAAGCCTTTTATATTTCAGGAGGGAAATTAAGGTGAATTTTTCAAAACCTGTTCGAAGGTAAATAGATTAAGTTCATTTTTTAGGGTTGACCTTTCAAATTTGTTCGAATTCATTATTTTTTTTGAATGATTTGAATAAATTGAGAAATGTCTTCAATTGATTATTTCATTGGTTTTGAATGATTGTGAAATTGCCATATGAATTCTAGATGATGAGTGTGCAATGTGAATTAGAATTGGTGTAAATTATGATTGAGTTTTGATATGTGTATGAAAATCAAGTTTCGAAATATGCCTTTGGGCAATCCAATTTTCAAGTATGAATTATGTGTTATGTGGGTTTGGTTAGGTCCCATAAGCTTCGAGTCATACAGACCGGTCTCATTTTTATAGCTTCACTACCGCCCGCTAAAGGGCACTGGAGCTCCGATTATGGACTCCCATAAGTTCACGGTTACACTGGACCGCTATGCAAGAAAATGTAACGTTTCGCTCACGATCGCATGTGATCGCTATGCTGAATGTGCAAGACGCTCGCTTTGGACCGACCCAAACCATTTCTGATATGACTTGTGTTTTGCTTCTGTGAATTATGTGTTTTTGTTTCTGTGAATACATGTGATGCATTTATGTCCTTATATTGTTCATGAATGTTTTAGAAAAAATTGAGATTTTGGAAAAATAAGCATTTATGATTGATTTGAAAAATTGAGAAAATTTGAGGAATAAACCTTTGATGTTTTTCCTACTGTGACAGTTCTATCAACTGAAAATGAGGTTTGAAAATGTTTTTGCTTATTATTTGATTTATAAACATGTTATCCACGAGCTGTCAAGCTCACCCCCCCTTTCATCCCCATCTCCAAGTTTCAAACAGGAGATTAGATGAAAGAAAGTCAGGGCGTTTGTTCTATTTTGCTTAGCTTGTGTTTTGTGCATTTGGGATTTTGGTATCGGTTCTGTATATGGCTTGGAATGCCATTAATGTATTGTAAGCATTGAATTCATGATGTATATGAATTATAGATTTATGTATTGAATTTGAGATATTTTTGTAAGCAATTATTTCATGACGTGTATGAATTATAAAGAATGATGAAATTTGTGTATGATATGGTGTATATAAATAGTGATTGTATATGAATCTGATTGGGTTGCGTTTTGGATTGACTGATGAAATTGTATATTGAATCAAGATCTGATTGTGATTTGGATATGGATGATTCTGATTATGATTGGGAATTATTGACATGCTACGTTTAGAATTGTGTTTGTATATGCTGAGTTTTCGGACAGGAGGTCTGATGAATTTGATGATTGTGTGATTGAGCTGGTATTTAGAAGTGAGTTTTAAACCCTTTGCAGGTTTGGTTTTGTTAAAATGCAGCCGTTATGCTGCCTAATTTTTTATAAAATTGGTTGTATGACAAAGATAGTTTAAGAATAAGGAATTTGTCAACGATGATATTGAGATAGTGTTTGATTAAGAAGAATTGATTTTTGAATGAGAATGAGTTTCCAAATGGTTTTGATTTGTATAAAGTTGAATATAGATGAAAGGAATGAAAAAAAAAATTATACCGATTCGAATAGGTTAAGTCTAAGGTTTCCAACGCGATAGGCTTCTAGTTGTTCCGTTGTATGATTTGATTGAACCGTTTTGGTTGCTTTCGTTTCCACGCCATTTGATTCACATTCCGTTATGCTTTCCGTTTTGTTCCGCTTTTGTTCGTTCTGCCTCTTTGGTTCTGTTTTTATTTTCGTTTTTTCGGTTAGGGTCCGGTTCCGAGATCGGGTCCCAACATTAGTAGTAACGTGGGTTAGGCTTAACATTCATGCATGTATAGGAAAGATGTCTATACTTGCCATAATGTTATCATATGTCCTTAGTGGTCATGTCAAGATTCAATAATGCCTTTATTCGGTTAAAAAATTAACTAATTTTAATGTTAAATTCAAAAGTTTTTTATCGTTATGCCAATTTTAAAGAGGCTATATTGGAAAGTTAAATATATGAAAATAATAAAATTAAAAGAAATTTAATAACTGATAAACTAATAAATAAATAATTCTCAATAATGTCCCCAAAACTTAACCTACTAAATCTATTTGCAAGTGTATAGAATACTATTTATATCCCACAGAACTATATTACTATGTCTCGCTAATCCTAGTTAAAAGGCACAAAATAAATGAGAATTATAAAAAAATTAAATTGCTAGACTTATGAAGACAAGATAGTCAAAAAACTGAAATCAATAAAACTAAAGTTAAGTTTTGAGGTTCATTTATGTGAAATTCTTATTATCATGTTGAAATAATAATAGGGGGTTAATTGACTATATTTTTACCCTATATTTAATGCATTCTTGCTTGATTTTTATACTTTTATTTTATATTTGGTACTTAATATGCATTAAGTGTGTTTACAGGTGATAATTGCCTTCATGGACTTAAAGGAGAGGAATTTGGAAGAAAACACGAAGTAAAATAGAAAATTAGCAATCTAGAAGGAGTGCACGGTCGTGCACTTTCATGATATTGGACAATTTTCAATTATGCACGACCATGTACATAATTGTGCATAACCCAAAAACCTAGATTTTCATATAAAAGTGACATTTTGGAGGCAAATTGAAAGGCAGAGTGGCTGGCACTATTTTGAAACATTCAGAGGCGATTCGGAGCTTAAGGAGTAGAAGATGCAGGATTTTTATCGACAGATCCATTAGAACACAAGATCAGATGTCTACATTGTCAGAAACACGACAAAGAATAATAAAGGACATTTAGAATTATGATTCCGATGTTTTCAAAATTTTTAATGTTTATATGGATATGATTTCATGTTCGCTGATGTATAGCTAAACTCTCTATTAGTATTTACGTCAGATGAATCCTAGTTGAATAATTTTGACATGTTTTAATCCTTTCATTATTGGACCCCAAAATTTTCTTGAAAAATAGAAATTATAAAATGAAATTAAATGAGGAAATATGGTATGATTCTTTGTAATAAATGAAAAGTATAAATGAATCTATGAGCATTTGATGAAATGAAAGACAATTGGGTTTTCTTGTGTTTTGTACATGTTTGATAAAAATATGAGGTATTGTGTATTGTGTTTGGATGTGAGAATTTGAGATTGTGGATAAGTGAAGTGTTGTGCACGTTGAAGAATTTGGCTAGTGAAAATTTAGGGGAAATGCTGTCAAAATTTTATTTATGGGCAGAAAATTTGACTGAGTTTTTGACCCCCTTAGAGATATAATTTGACTAAAAAGTCTTCTTGAAGATTGTAGCTTAGGTTTTGATCTTTTCATTGATGTATAATATATTATTTTTTATTGTGAGAATTGGAAGATACGAAATTGTGAAGTTTGGATGTGGTATAGAATGACAAATTATCTGGCAGAAGATTTGACTAAAAATGTGACCTAGTTAGAGGTTGCATTTCCCTTTAAATGCTTCATGAAAGTTTTAGCTTGTGTTTTGATCTTTACTTTGATATAACGTATAGAATTTTTGGACAATGGGATGAGAAGTTACAAATTTTAGAAATGTATGTTCCTGTTCAGGATGATAGAAATTGAACGGTAACTTTGATTGAATTTTTGATCTATATAAAGGCTGAGTTTGCTCTTAAAGTCTTCATGAAAGTTTTAGATTATGTTTTGATCTTTCCATTGATGTAAATTATGGAAATTTTGGGCTATGAAATAGGAAGTTATGATTTTTAGAAGTTTCTGTTACTGTTTGGCATGATCATTAGTGAACAGAAATTTTGAGTGACTTTTTGACTCCCTTAGGGGCCAAATTGATTTTTCTGTCCTTCATGAAAGTTGTAGGTTGCATTTTTATCTTTACATTTATATAAAATATGACATGTTTGGAGTTTGGAGTTGAAAGATAGAAATTTTCAAAGTTGAGTTATTGTTTAGGGAGATATTATTTGGATAGAAAGTTTGATTGGGATTTTGACCCCTTTAGGGATGGATTTGGCTTTTGAGTTCTACATGAAAGTTGTAGAGCTTCCTTTGAGCTTTCTATTGATACCAAAGTTGTCAAATTTGGATTTTGGAATCAAGAGTTATGATTTTTGAAATTTTCGGATATATATATATATATATATATATATATATATATATATATATATATATATATATATATATATATATATATATATATACATATATACATATATATATATATATATATATATATATATATATATATATATATATATATATATATACATATATATATATATATATGTATATATTTATATATATATTTAGTGGAAAAATTTTTCCGAAACGGGAGCAGGCGAGGTACTGACCTCGAGGGCGAGCGTCTGACTCGTCCTCGCCAGTGCGACGCCTTGCGAGGGTGAGCCGGGCCGTCCCCCATGTGACGCCGTTTTTGGCTGTCCACTTTTTTGCTAATATCTTTTCTGGCCGACATCCGATTGACTTAGTTTTTAAAGCGTTAGATTTCTAAGACAATTCTCTACCTCCTCATGGGAAATTCGTAGATTATTTAGATTAAATTGAGGAATATTGATTTAATCAAAGTGAGTTAGATAATTTTCTGAATATAATTCAGTCTTTTGAGAAATTCTTGATCTGTGGAGATCCGATTGAATTGATTCTTGTTGCAAAATAAAATAGAGACATGGGGATACATGTCATATGAAGGAATTGAATTTCAATTTAGCCCCTAAGACTTTCAATTTCTGAATTGAAGTCAGGTTTAGTGTGCAGTCTTGGATTAGTAAGATCTGAAGGTATTTTGGTCATAACTTTTGTTCTAGTCATCCAAATGATGTGATTCTTGATTTAGATTAAACTATAGAAATAGGGCTACAATTTTTCTGAAGAAAGTGAATTTTATTTTAGCCTCTAAGATTATCAATTTTTGGATGGAAATAAATCACTAAAAAATGTTTTAGCATAAGAATAATCCGAAATGTTTGGAGCATAACTTTTGGTGTAGTGATCCAAATTAAATGATTTTGGTGGCGTTATGAAATTGAGACAATGAGGAACATTTCTCTAGAATGAAGTTTTAGGAAATTCCTTCAATTTGATGGTTAGAAAAATGTCCTAAAGTAAGCGTGAATTAAAATAAATTTTAAGGGCAAATTTGGAAGATCACTTTTGTGTTAAGTTTCTAGGCTTTTAAGGAAGGGCATTATGGTCATTTCTCATTCATTACAAGGAAGAAGAGGTGGCTGTCGTTTTTAAGAAGGAGAAGCCAAAATTTTAAGAAAAGAACAAAAGAAAAGAAGAAGAAGAGAGAAGAGGAAGGTGAGTTTCGGATGGAAAGAAAAGGGAGAAGAAGAAAGAAGAAAGAGAAGGCTTAGGGTTCATATTTTAGTGAGCTTCAAGAGTGATTTTTAAGATGATTCAAGAGAGAAAAGGTGGAAGAGCATGAGATCTTCCTATGGAGCTAGGAAAATCCGAAAATGATGAAGAATAAAGGTAAGAGGAAGATTTTATTTTGTTAAATTATGAAAGGATTTTGGTTTAGATAGCTTGGATATGGTATGAGTTTGTGTTTTTTAAGCTCAATTTTGGTGATTATGCTTTATGTGATGTTGAATTTGGATGGTTATGAATTAGGGATTTTTGTCTTGAATTAGAGAGATTGAAGTGAGGCTTTAGAGAAATTGAAGCTATAGAGAAGTTTTAAGCATAGAAATGAGGTAGGTACCATGTTTATATTTTGATTTATAAGCCAATTATGTGATTTCGAAAAATCAAGAAGAGAAATGTTTTGAAATTTATTATTTTCGAATGATTAAATTCGTTGATTTTGTAATAATTTAAGAAATTGATAATGGATTGTTTTCGAATGATTGGATAAATTGCTAAAATTGTTTTGAATGATTTTGATCAAAAATTGATACGATTTTTGCATTTATTGTGTTTAATGATTTGATAATCGCTAAAATTGTTGCATTCATTGTGTTTGAATGATTAAGAATGTGTTATATGAATTGGTTTAATATTGCGAATTTTTGAATGTGAATGGGTCTGATATGACACGATATGAAAAATTAAGATTTCGAAACATGCCTTCGGGCAATCCGATTTTCAAGTGTGAAATGTGTTATATTGGTTTGGTTAGGTCCCATAAGTTGAGTCAAGTGCACTTGTCTTCTTTTTATAAGCTTCGCCCGCCTGCCCGTTAGTGACATTGGAGCTCCGTTACGGACTCACATAAGTTCACGGCTACACTGGACCGCTATGCGGGAAAGTGTAGTACGTTCTGTTCATGGCTGCACAAGACCGCTATGCGGAAATGTACAGTACGTTCCGTTTTTGAACAAACCAAACCATTCTAATGTGTTTATATGTCTTTGTTTTTGTTTATAATTGTGCTGCATACATGTTTAGAAATTGTTCATGAAGTTGTGAAAATTTTAAGAATTTTGAGAAATGAGAATTTGAGGTTTTCAACCGTGAAATTTTGAAAATTGCTTATGAATGATTTGAAAAATTAAGAAATAAGCTTTCGATGAATTTTCTACTGTGAGATTATCATAAAATGGAAAAAGTTTAGAAAAATGATTTTTGCTTATTTTTTAATTTATAAACATGTTATCCACGAGCTTTAAGCTCACCCCCCTTTCGTCCCTATCTCCAGGTATGGAGTAGGAGATCAGATGAAAGAAAGTCAAGGCTTTTGTTCGATTTTGCTTATATTGTAGTTTGTGTAATTTTTGATTTTGATATCGGTACTTGTATATGGCGCGGAATGCCATTAATATTTTTGTAAGCATTTATTTCATGATGAAAGAGAATTATGTACTTATGTATGGGAATGAGATATAAATTTGTGTATGGTTATGAAATATGAATGAGATTGATTGAATTATGGATTTGTATATGGAATAGAATAGTGAATTAAGGTTTTGTATATAAATTGTATATTGATTGTGTTTTGGATTCCGGACAGGAGGTCCAATGATTCTGACTATTGATTGAGAATTATTGAAGTGCTTTAGTTATGTATGTGTTTGATTATGATGGGATTCCGGACAGGAGGTCCGATGAATTGTGATGTTTGAGCTGAAATATTGAAGTGCCTTTATGTGTGAATTGTGGACTTAGAGATATGTGTATTTAGTGTCTTTTGGCAAATCAAAGGATTAATGAGATTTTGTGAAATTGATGGTTATGTTTTGAATATGAAAAATCAAGTAAATTGAGATGTGATTGAGGATGAATTTTCAAATGGGAAATTAAAGTGCTTTGTTTGAATAAAGAAAGAAAAAAATTTATACCGATTTCGGATGGGTTTAGTCTTACGGTTTCCAACTCGCGTTTTTCTAAAGTATACGTTCACGGATGTCGGGAAATTGATTTGAGTTTGTTGATTTGTTTGTGTCTTTTGACTCGATTCACTTTCGATCTTTCGCCTTTTGATTTGATTTGCTTTCTTTGACTTTCACCATATGTTTCCGCTTCGGATTCCTTCGTTTTTGTTTTCGTCCGTTCTTTTGTTTCGTTTTTTGTTTTTCCAGTTGGGGTCTGATTCCGAAATCGGGTCCCAACATTCATGAATGCAAATAGTGATTTTTGATTATTAAGATCCAATTATCTATTTTATTTATTGTTTATTAATATGATTTTTAGACTTTAATTTAGGTTTGAAAATATCTACGATAATTGAAAATAGTTGATTACAATCTTAGAGATAGGATGACATAAATCTTCTAGATTAGGGTTAAACCTAATAGAGAGATTCATAATACGTTAACACAATCTCGTAAGTTTTAATTTGAGTAATTCAGTTAGAGACCTTAGAATTAGTTGTTAGTAGACTCAGGGTCATCTACTAGCATACCTTAGGAATTTCCACGGTTCAATTAATCAATAACATAATTACATGAAAAATAATCAATTGGTTAAGGGTTTAGGGGGATTCAAAGCCTAGGTACTAATTATCTAATATCAATAATTAATTTAGTGATGCAAATTCTTTACTTTAAATCACGCTACTTATTTACTTTAATTGTTTAATTTTAGTTTCATTAATTCAACCATAATCAATATGTAGGCTAGATAATAGAATAATAGTAATTATTAGTACTTACCATCCTCGTAGGATCCACCCGTACTTACCAGTACTAGCTACAACTACATCATGCACTTATAGTGTTAAGTTTGATTACTCATCAAATATCACAATCAAATAACAATTAAGTTAATGTATCTATGTCTTCTCTTAAGGTACATAGGTATATTTAATTATGTAATTACCACCTCTTAGTGCATAATGTAACCTAATGAGATTCATTAAGCATAAATAATCTTTTCATTATCATAGTCGTCTAATATACTTTCACACTCTAAATTTAAGGAGATTATTCTCCTGGTGCATGTATTATAATTATTCTTCTAGTTGTTATGCCTAAAATTGAATCTACAATGATTAGTCACTAATCTAACAATTCCTAATGATAGTATTTATATCTATAGTTAGAAAATATAGCCAAATCACACTAAAATCTCTTTGATTGGATAATGCTAAAGAAACATGTTCTCAAATCTAAGTTGCACTATCAAAATCATCACCTACAAAATAATGAACTAAATGTAGGCAAAAATCATATAATCCATATAGAAACAATTATAAAAATACAAAATTATAAATAATTTAACCCATAAAATGTAAATTATAGACCTATCACCACGTTCTAGAAAATAAAACCTTGCCGCTTGTTATTTCACATCACCTCAAAATGTGCTTAATATACTCCATTATAAGCTAAAGGCATTATTGTATTCCTTTGTGGTTGAACATATCATACTCCCCTTCTATCTTATTAGCTCATTTTTCCATTCATAAGCAATAAAGTTTACTACTACATTATGATTTTAGTTGATCAAATCTTGGATAGCTGGATCTCAAACTCAACTCTACTTAATGTCTTAAAATAGGTCAATTAGCTCCAAAAATTTAGCACTAGAAATCCTAAATAAAAATTTATCAGAAAATTCTCTTTCTCACTTATAAAAGTACCTTAAAGTTATATCTTAAGAGTTTTGGTTGTCATGGTTGTTGAAATGGAGTTGTGACTCTTTGTTCTAACAAGAATTTGAGGCTTTTATGATTTATCTTAACTATGAAATGTCTTCTAATCAAATAATGTTTTCAGTACTCTGTTTCTTTAATGACTATTAAAAACTCTTTTTTATAAGTAGATAAGCTTTAGTGCTTACTATTAATAGCTTACTCAAATAGGCAATATGGTGTTGATCTTATTAAAGCATAGCCCCTATCACTATTCCATTTGTATCTAACTTAATAACAAAAGCCTTAAAGAAATCAGGAAAAGTAAGTACATAGATAACAATCAATTCTTCAATCACAAAAACCTTAGGTTAAGGAGCTTCAAAACTCCACTTGAAAGCATCCTTGTACAGTATTTTAATTAAATATTTAGCTATAGTTTGATAATACTTAATAAACCCTCTACAATATCCAATTAAGCCTTAAAAAACTCTTAACTTTTTAACAGAAGTAGTTGTAGGCTAATTCTTCACTATCTCTACCTTATAAAGATAGTAACTACTCCACTTTCATATATGATATATCTAAATGACTTATTTTACTTCCTTCAGAAAATATTTAGTTGCTTTCAGAAATAAGTGAATCTTTATTAAGGTTTGTAATGTAATCCTCACATGTTCCATGTATGACTAAAAAAGTTAGGGTCATATATCAAGATATCATTTCTTTAAAAAAAATGAGATACACATCTTAATGCTCAAACTAAAGATGTCATTCGTTAAACCTTAAAATGTGGAGGGGGAATTAGTTAAACCAAAGAGCATGACTATGAATTTATAATAACCATCTTGTGTTCCAAATGCAATCTTAGGGGCATCCTTAATATGCATAAGATATGATATTCTAACTCAAGGTTAATAATATCGTTTTGCACAACATAGTGCTTATATGAACTGATCTATCTTACTTATACGAATTAATCTATCTTCCAGTTGAATTATGACACGAGTTTCTTTCAAATACCCTAAATTCAATGAAGTTTAAATAGAATATGGCATGACATTAATTGAAACTCTTAAATCTAACATTGCCTTTTCAAATATGGTGCCACCTATTTTACAAGGAATTGTGAACATAATTGGGTCCTTACACTTAGGTGGAAGTTTCTTTTGAATGATTGCAAACACATTCTCCCCCATACTCACTTTCTTATCTCCTCTCAATTTCCTTTTGGAAGTGCATAATTCCTTGAAAAATTTGGCATATCTTGGAACTTGTTTTATGACATCAATTAGAGGTATGTTCATTTCTACCTTTCTAAACATTTCCCAAATCTCCTTATCTTGCTCCTCTTTGTTTGATTTAACAAACCTATAAGGAAAAGGAGGCAAAGTATTAGTAAAATGTTTAATCACAGGAGATTGAGAGTTTACCTTATTTTCCATTTCAATTTCTCTTAGAGACACTTCGAGTTACTTTTTAGTTTCTTCATCATCACCCATAAGAGGAGTTTCATATGGTGCCTCTATTTCTTTACCGCTTCTCAGGGTGATAACAGTTACATTCTCTTTTAGGTTCATAATTGTTGGAGAAGGAAGTTTACCTGAACTCTGATTTTCCAATCAGCTAATAGCAATAGCTATGTGACTAATTTTATTTTCTAGATTTTGAACACTAGCTTTTCTTTGCTGTTGAAATTGTATGGTACTATTTTGAAACTGAATAGTACTCTAAGCCAATGTTTTCATAATGTCTTCCTATGAAGGTCTAGAGTTTGATGGTTGAGCTTGCCCTTGAAATGGTTGTTATTAGGAGCTTTGTTGTTGTTGTCCTTACTGTCTATAACTGTTAAATAGAGAATTCTTGCATCCCAAATTGTGCGCATGGGAGTAGTTATCATCATACTTCTTTTTTGGTTGAGTTGGAAAACTTCCAAAAGCAATCACTTATTTCGTGGGTATTTTTTTCAAGGTTGGACATATATCAATTGGATATCCTACTATTATGCAAATACTGCATACTTTTACTTGTTGGGTACCATTTGCTATCATTTGTCTCACTAAAGATATCAACCCAACTATTTGTTGCTCTAATGTGACAGTACTAGTTTCATTGACCTTTAACGGTATG